>JACEFZ010015241.1:0-600000 GCA_014155875.1 Cepaea nemoralis
GATGAGGTATATATTTGGATGCCGAGGATGAGTATCATTGTTGGAAGGAATGATGGAGTATAGTAGGTGACATGTCCTGAGGCATGCGTCATATAGGTGGGCGGTCCTGCGGCTGCTGTCTCGTCTGAGTTTGGCATGTCCTGAGGATGCTGTCTCGTATGGTTGGCATGTCCTGAGGCTGCTGTCTCCTATGGTTGGCATGTCCTGAGGCTGCTGTCTCATGGTTGACATGTCCTGAGGCTGCTGTCTCATATGGTCGACAGGTCCTGAGGATGCTGTCTCATATGGTTGGCATGTCCTGCGGCTGCTGTCTCGTATGGTTGGCATGTCCTGAGGATGCTGTCTCGTATGGTTGACAGGTCCTGAGGCTGCTGTCTCATATGGTTGGCATGTCCTGCGGCTGCTGTCTCGTATGGTTAGCAAGACCTGAGGATGCTGTCTCGTATGGTTGACATGTCCTGAGGTTGCCTTCTTGTATCATTGGCAGGTCTTGAGGTTGCGTGCGGACACATTTGCACATTGTTCTAATAGAATCCCTTGATGTATACTGTTGTTTGAGAATTACACACATCAGTTTGGTTGAAGGACACTATTGGCAACACCTGACGGTTTGGTTGAAGGACACTATTGACAACACTGACAGTTTGGTTGAAGGACACTATTGGTAACATACAGCAGTTTGGTTGAAGGACACTAATGGTAACATACATCAGTTTGGTTGAAGGAAACTATTGATAATATGCATCAGTTTGATTAAAGGACACTATTGATAATATGCATCAGTTTAGTTGGACACTATTGATAATATACATCAGTTTGATTGAAGGACACTATTGATAATATGCATCAGTTTAGTTGAAGGACACTATTGATAATATACATCAGTTTGATTGAAGGACACTATTGATAATATGCATCAGTTTAGTTGAAGGACACTATTGATAATATACATCATTTTGATTGAAGGACACTATTGATAATATACATCAGTTTGGTTGAAGGACACTATTGATAATATGCATCAGTTTAGTTGAAGGACACTATTGATAATATACATCAGTTTGGTTGAAGGACACTATTGATAATATACATCAGTTTGATTAAAGGACACTATTGATAATATGCATCAGTTTAGTTGAAGGACACTATTGATAATATACATCAGTTTGATTGAAGGACACTATTGATAATATGCATCAGTTTAGTTGAAGGACCACTAATTGATAATATACATCAGTTTTGATTGAAGGACACTATTGATAATATGCATCAGTTTAGTTGAAGGACACTATTGATAATATACATCAGTTTGATTGAAGGACACTATTGATAATATACATCAGTTTGGTTGAAGGACACTATTGATAATATACATCAGTTTGGTTGAAGGACACTATTGATAATATACATCAGTGTAATTAAGGACACTATTGATAATATACGTCAGTTTGATTGAAGGACATACATCAGTTTGGTTGAAGGACACTATTGATAATATACATCAGTTTGATTGAAGGACACTAATGGTAACATACGTCAGTTTGATTGAAGGACATACATCAGTTTGGTTGAAGGACACTATTGATAATATACATCAGTTTGATTGAAGGACACTAATGGTAACATACGTCAGTTTGATTGAAGGACATACATCAGTTTGGTTGAAGGACACTATGATAATATACATCAGTTTGATTGAAGGACACTAATGGTAACATACGTCAGTTTGATTGAAGGACATATATCAGTTTGGTTGAAGGACACTATTGATAATATACATCAGTTCGATTGAAGGATACTATTGATAATATACGTCAGTTTGATTGAAGGACACTATTGGTAACATACATCAGTTTGGTTGAAGGACACTATTGTTAACATACTGTTTTGTTTGTTTATCCATCAAGAATGATGATGACCATTCATTTCATCCAGTGGGGTTGAAAGTATGGAGCCGTGGGTTCTAAAATGGCTGATAAGGCCTATTTTGGCTCGAAATGTTCTTTGACAATGTGGACAAAGAATGCTTGACGTTTCTGGAGGAGGATTTCCTGCAGTGGTTTTTCTGTCCTGCATTTTCTTTACAGCTCTTGCAGTCCTGGTTGCCTCACACATGACTGCACCCTTGTGTAATGATGCATGCCACGAATTTCGGTCTCTGGCTGCAGTGCAGCCTCCCAGGTGTCATGATGAATTCCAAAAGCATTCAGAGAGATTTTCAGTGTGTCTTTAAAGCGTTTCCTCTGGCCACCTTGAAAGTATTTACCACAACGCAGTTCGCTGTAACAAATTAGGGAGCCTGTGATCTGGCATGCGAGTCAAGTGACCAGCCCAACAAATCTGCTTCTTCATCAGTAGAGTGTGGATACTGGGCATGGACGCTCTTTCTAGGACTTCAGTGTCTGGGATCTTGTCTTGCCATTTAATCTTCAGTAGCTTCCTTAGGCAGACTGTGTGGAAGTGGTTTAATTTCCTAGCGTGTCGCTGATAAACAGTCCAGGTTTCACAAGCATATAGCAGTGTGGATAATACAACTGCTTTGTAGACTTTTAGCTTTGTTTGCAGGCTTATTCCAGTTCTGTCCCATACATTCTTGTACAGTCTGCCAAAGGCCAGCACTGGCCTTGGAGATTCTTGCATTCACTTCGTCATCAATTGTGGCAGCTTGTGACACAGTGCTGCCAAGATAGGTGAATTTGTCCACAACACTTAGTCTATGACCATTCACTTTGATATTCGGCACAGTGTGATTATTCCCTGGAGCTGGCTGGTACATAACTACAGTCTTCTCCAAGTTGATATTGAGCCCAAAGTTGGCACAGGCATGTGAGAAAGCTGTAACATTATGTTGCATGTCCGCCTCTGAGTTGGCGTATAGAGCGCAATCATCAGCAAACAGGAGCTCTCTGACGGTGTCGCTGTTAATTTTGGTTTTAGCTTTCAGCCTTCTGAAATTGACTAACTTTCCATCCATACGGTAGTTGATGTCTATTCCAATGTCGTCGTTCTCGAAGGCATTCATCAGCATGGCTGAAAACATGAGGCTGAACAGTGTTGGTGCCAGGACACATCCTTGCTTCACTCCATTGGTGACAGGAAAGGGTTCAGACAGTTCACCATTTTCCTGTACTCTTGCCTGCATACCATCATGAAATAGCCGCACTATTTGGACAAACTTTCGTGGACAGCCATATTTTGCCATGATCTTCCACAGTCCTTCTCTGCTGACTGTATCAAAAGCCTTGGTAAGGTCAATGAAAGTGGAGAACATTTCGCAGTTCTGTTCCTGACATTTCTCTGCAGCTGCCTTGCAGCGAAAATCATGTCAATAGTTCCTAGTTCTTTTCTGAAGCCACATTGACTCTCAGGAAGAAGACCTTGATCGAGATGGCCGTGAGGCGATTGAGAAGAATTCTGGCGAGTATCTTCCCTGCAATTGAAAGCAAGGAGATGCCTCGGTGGTTGTCACAGGATTGGCGGTGTCCTTTACGTTTGTAAAGGTGGACTATTGACGCGTCCTTGAAATCTTGTGGCATGGTCTCGTTCACCCATATGTTTGTAAAGACTTGGTGAAGCTGCTCTGTTAGGACCGGCCCACCTGCCTTGTATATCTCTGCTGGGATGGAGTCAGGACCAGGTGCCTTGCCGCTGGAGAGTTGCTGGATGGCTTTGTTTACTTCCACTATGGTTGACAGGTCATCAAATGTATCATTGGTGGGAACTTGAGGAAGGCAGTTGATGGTTTCATCATCGAAGAAGGAAGTTGCATTTAAGATGTTGCTGAAATGCTCTGCCCAGCGTTGAAGGATTTCTTTCTTATCGGGACCAATGTTCCCCCATCTGCACTGAGGAGGGGAGCTATGCCTGGTGATGTAGGACCATAGACCGCTTTCAGTGAGTCGTAGAAGTTTTTCATATCATGTCTGTCAGCAAAGCCTTGAATTTCATCAGCTTTGCTGCTCAGCCAGGAGTCCCACATGTGCCAAAGTTTCTGCTGCACTACTCTCTGAATGTTCTTGAAGGCATCTTTTTTTTATGTTCACTTCGGGTCATTCAAATGTGCCTTGAGGAGAAGATGTTTCTCTGCCAGCAATTGGTTGATGTCTTCGGAATTTTCATCAAACCAGTCTTTATGCTTTCAGGGGGCTGGACTCAGGATTTACATAGCAGTGCTGTAAATTATGTCCTTTAGGGCTCTCCACTCTGTTTCTGTATCCTGTTTAGCAGCAGCATTGGGCTTGAGGCGGTCTTCCAGCATATTTTCAAACGACTGCTGCATTTTCTTGCTGTTTAGGTGGGTGACATCTAGTTTTTTTTTGTTGCATTATTACCCCTTGAGGACGCCGTGGTGGCCTGATGTGAATGTTTATTTTCGAGACAATGAGACGATGGTCTGTCCAACATTCGGCACCACACATGGATTTTGTTAACCGAACGTCTTGTCTGTCACTTCTCCTGACGATGACATAGTCAATGAGGTGCCAGTGTTTCGAGCAAGGGTGCATCCACGATGTCCTATTTCTCATGGGGAGATGGAAAATTGTGTTGGTAATCAGGAGATTGTGTTCGGCACATGTCTGAAGGAGGAGTCCATTGCTGTTTCCGACTCCGACATTTTCCGACTCCGTGCTTTCCAATAATGCCACTCCAAGAGGTGGTGTCCGTGCCTACTCTGGCATTGAAATCCCCAAGGAGTATAAGTTTGTCTCCTTTGGGAACAGATGTTAATACATTGTGCAGGTCCTCATAGAACTTGTTCTTGACATCATCTTCGCTGGTCATCATAGTTGGTGCGTAGACACTCACAATGGTTGCATGCTTCCTTCCATTCAGGAGGGGCAACTTAATAGTCATGAACCTGTCGCTTATAGCCTTTGGAAATCCAGCTAATTTTCCGACCAGGGCCGACTTAATGATTGGTTACATACATCAGTTTGGTTGAAGGACACTAATGGTAACATACACCAGTTTGGTTGAAGGACACTAATGGTAACATACATCAGTTTGATTGAAGGACACTATTGATAATATACATCAGTTTGGTTGAAGGACACTATTGATAATATACATCAGTTTGATTGAAGGACACTATTGATAATATACATCAGTTTGGTTGGACACTATTGATAATATACATCAGTTTGATTGAAGGACACTAATGGTAACATACATCAGTTTGATTGAAGGACACTAATGGTAACATACATCAGTTTGGTTGAAGGACACTATTGATAACATACATCAGTTTGGTTGAAGGACACTATTGATAATATACATCAGTTTCGTTGAAGGACACTATTGATAACATACATCAGTTTGATTGAAGGACACTATTGATAATATACATCAGTTTGGTTGAAGGACACTATTGATAACATACATCAGTTTGGTTGAAGGACACTATTGATAACATACATCAGTTTGGTTGAAGGACACTATTGATAATATACATCAGTTTGATTGAAGGACATACATCAGTTTGGTTGAAGGACACTATTGATAATATACATCAGTTTGGTTGAAGGACACTATTGATAATATACATCAATTTGGTTGAAGGACATACATCAGTTTGGTTGAAGGACATACATCAGTTTGGTTGAAGGACACTATTGATAATATACATCAGTTTGGTTGAAGGACACTATTGATAATATACATCAGTTTGGTTGAAGGACACTATTGATAATATACATCAGTTTGGTTGAAGGACACTAATGGTAACACACATCAGTTTGGTTGAAGGACACTAATGGTAACACACATCAGTTTGGTTGACACTATTGATAATATACATCAGTTTGTTTGAAGGACACTATTGATAATATACATCAGTTTGGTTGAAGGACACTATTGATAATATACATCAGTTTGGTTGAAGGACACTAATGGTAACACACATCAGTTTGATTGAAGGACACTATTGATAATATACATCAGTTTGATTGAAGGACACTATTGATAATATACATCAGTTTGGTTGAAGGACACTATTGATAATATACATCAGTTTGGTTGAAGGACACTATTGATAATATACATCAGCTTGATTGAAGGACACTATTGATAACTGAGCTACCGTATGACAGTAGACGGTACTACCTGCTTTCTGTCAGCGCCGAATGTTGGGCGGCGCTTACCAAACCCGACACCCCACATTGTGCCAACGGCTTCGGGCGGAAGAGCGCAATTGGGAGGGTACTAGCCTTATCCTGGTGCGAGGAAATGCAACCCAAAGACAAAATAAGTCATGGCAGGGCAGACCAGGCCCTAAGCCTTGGTTGGCAGCTGGTCTAGGATCGAAGCTCCGACAGGCGGACAGTTAGAGCATTGCTTTGCTGATCCGGCAGCTTCTGCAGCTTGTCTTGTTCCAGATTATAGGTGTCAACTTTCCTCTGGAGTGAACTAGGCAGGCCGAGAGAGGGATCATGCTGCATGGGCAACACATGGTTTCTTTATTTTAGCCCAGGCTTTGTGCTATGGAGAGGCAATAACTCCATCCCTGGTCTTAACCGGTCTCGGGCAAGAATTGGCCTTACCAGCCACACTCGCCACCACCATGGATCGTAGTTATTAAGTCTTTTTGAAGCACAATGTACCAAACTATCGTCTGTCAAGACGGAAAGGTGCCAAATTAATGTATTGATAATATACATCAGTTTGGTTGAAGGACACTAATGGTAACACACATCAGTTTGGTTGAAGGACACTATTGGTAACATACATCAGTTTGGTTGAAGGACACTATTGGTAACATACATCAGTTTGGTTGAAGGACACTAATGGTAACACACATCAGTTTGGTTGAAGGACACTAATGGTAACACACGGCAGTTTGGTTGAAGGACACTAATGGTAATACACATCAGTTTGGTTGAAGGACACTAATGGTAACACACGGCAGTTTGGTTGAAGGACACTAATGGTAACACACGGCAGTTTGGTTGAAGGACACTATTGGTAACATACATCAGTTTGGTTGAAGGACACTATTGGTAACATACATCAGTTTGGTTGAAGGACACTATTGGCAACACACGGCAGATTTCCCACACTTGTACAATGGACAAAACACAGACACCAACTATTAATGCTGAATGCAGACTTCTTCCTGTCATGAGATCCTGATCACTGTAATGTGATTGCTGTCCCATCTAATCACTGTAATGTGATTGCTGTCCCATCTAATCACTGTAATGTGATTGCTGTCCCATCTAATCACTGTAATGTGATTGCTGTCCCATCTTCTACTTCTTATGTTCGCTTGAAATATGTCTTATAACTGCAATGCTGGCTCTTGTATGAACTGAACTGTCTTTTTCAGTTCACACAGCGGTCCATAGAGTTTATCTTCCACTGTCGTCTCTCTAGGCCAGAAGGTTTGCCTAGATATGTTATATTTTGGGCAGTCTTGGAGTATGTGCTCTGCTGTCTGCGACGCCAATCCACATGTGCACATGGCTGTTTCACCAATCTTGAATTTTGTATACATGTGGTTGCGTAATCTATTGTGTCCTGTTCTGAGACGCAGAATAATGACTTGTTCTGGTCTATCCATAATGTGGTAGTCATCTTGAACAGGTTTCGGTGGCTTTCTGACTGATTTGATAATTCTTTTCTTTTGGTGGTATGTAACGGGCACATCAGGCTGTTCTTCTTTGGCTCCTTCCTTAGCCAATTGATCAGCTCTGTCGTTTCCGGTACTCCACAGTGGGATGGTATCCACTGTATGGTGACCTTATGCTGACTGCTAAGTTGTGCTGACTAAGCTAAGTAATGTGATTGCTGTCTCATCTAATCACTGTAATGTGGTTGCTGTCCATCTCAACAGCACATGTAGATATGGTTAAAGTAAATAAGTTAACTTGGCTTGCCTTCTAGATTAAGTGAGATAAAACAGTTACAGCCACGCTGTAGGCGGCCACTCCAGGTGTGAGGTAGTATTCTAGCACAGAAGGGAGCATTCATGGTGTTACCCAAGTACCATCGCCATGTCATCAACTGCCTTCCATGATACAAGACAGACGTGTACGCAGGGCTGTCAAACATGTCTGTACCCTGACTGAAGAAAATGTTCAACACAACCTACCAGCAGGCTAGACATGGAATGAGAGAACTATGACTGGTTGGACGTGGAGCGAGAAATATGACTGATGGAACATGGTGCTGAAGTACTATGACTGGCTGGACATGGAGCGAGCGAGAATAATATGACTGGCTGGACATGGAGTGTGAGAGAACTATGACTGGCTGGACATGGAGTGTGAGAGAACTATGACTGGCTGGACATGGAGTGTGAGAGAACTATGACTGGCTGGATATGGAGTGAGAGAGAACTATAACTGGCTGGATATGGAGAGAGAACTATGACTGGCTGGACATGGAGCAAGAGAACTATGACTGGCTGGACATGGAGTGAGAGAACTATGACTGGCTGGATATGGAGTGAGAGAGAACTATAACTGGCTGGATATGGAGTGAGAGAGAGAACTATGACTGGCTGGATATGGAGAGAGAACTATGACTGGCTGGACATGGAGCAAGAGAACTATGACTGGCTGGACATGGAGCGAGAGAACTATGACTGGCTGGACATGGAGCAAGAGAACTATGATTAGCTGGACATGGAGTGTGAGAGAGGACTGACTGGCTGGATATGGAGTGAGAGAACTATGACTGGCTGGATATGGAGTGAGAGAACTATGACTGGCTGGACATGGAGTGAGAGAACTATGACTGGCTGGACATGGAGCAAGAGAACTATGACTGGCTGGACATGGAGTGAGAGAACTATGACTGGCTGGACATGGAGTGAGAGAACTATGACTGGCTGGACATGGAGTGAGAGAACTATGACTGGCTGGACATGTAGTGAGAGAACTATGACTGGCTGGACATGGAGGGAGAGAACTATGACTGGCTGGACATGGAGGGAGAGAACTATGACTGTCTGGACATGGAGTGAGAGAACTATGACTGGCTGGACATGGAGTGTGAGAGAACTATGACTGGCTGGACATGGAGTGAGAGAACTATGAAGGCTGGACATGAAGTCAAAGAACTATGACTTGCTGGACATGAAGCGAGCAAGAGAAATATGACTGGCTGGACATGGAGTGAATAACTAGAAATAGAATTGAATTGTAAGAAGACACAGATTATGGTCGTCACTAGGAAGGAAGAAATACCACAATGTAATATACAAATAAATGGGCATATTCTTAAACAAGTGAATCGGTACAGCTATCTTGGAACAGTCATAACATCTGATGGGAGATGCCTTGAAGAGATTAGAACAAGAATTGCCATGGCGAAGGTAACCTTTTGCAAAATGAAAAACATACTGACAATAAAATATCAATTGAAATGAGAAAAAGAGTGTTGAAGTGCTACATAGAACCTGTACTTTTATGTGGATGTGAAGCGTGGACCATGAGCAGACAAGCTGAAAAACATCTGATAGTTGTGGAAATATGGTTTCCTAGGAAAATGCAAAGAATACCATGGACAGCCACAAAAACTAATGAACAAGTCCTACAAGAAACATATGAAGATCATAAACTGATTAGAGACATTAGACGTAGACAGTCAAAATATTTTTGGCATATGTGAAGAAATGAATTGGAGAACTTGGTGACAACTGGCAAGATAAAAGGGAGGAGACCAAAGGGAAGACCAAGAATTAAATACCTGGATGGCTTTGCCACATGGCGTGGTTGAGACTGGAACACAGAGCTGATCCACGACTCTGGTGATCGAGTGAGAAAACGAACAAACTTGATTTTAAAAGGGTAACAAATTGGGCACGCAGGCCCGTCTTACATTCGGCCCTTTTAATCACTCATCTTTCATTCATCAAATATGCATGTTACATTAACATAGGGGAAAAAACATTGTCAAGTGGATTTTGTAAGCATAAACAATGCATATTTTGTATGATACATTCACATGAGAAAACAAAAAAAAAACATTGTCAAATGAAAGTTGTAAACATAAACAGTGCATATTGCAATGTTGTGAGACACATCCCCCATCCACCCTCATATCAGGCAGCCACCAACTCATCCCCCACCCACCAAACCTCCCCCACCCACCCACTTTTACCGCCACGCACTCACACAGAACCAGGCAAACATACATGCCGCCACCCACCCACTGATCCCCCACCCACACACACCAACTCGCACACCAAGAAGAAGAAGATGAAGAAGGAGGAAGAGGAGAAGAAGAAGAAGAAACCACGCACGCATACCCCCGCCAACCCACACATCCTGCACCTATCCACACACATCCCGCACTCACAATTTTCCCCGCCACCCACACACACATCAGCCAACCTGCACCCACTCACCCACCCAATATTCGCCACCTGTCAACTACACATCCCCACCTATACACACATCCCCACCCATAAACACATCTCCCCACCTGCCGACACATATCCCCCACCCAAAAAAACACACCTTCCACCCACACATACCCTGCCACCCACATATACCCCATCCACATACATCCGCCGCTCACACACATCTTCTCACAACTACACACCTCCCCCACCCATACACTCATCTCTCACACACATCCACCCACTCATGTACTCATCCATCAACCACTCACACCCACGCGCCGATCAACATATGCATCTCTCATATACTCTCCCACCCACACACTCCCCAACCACCCAGCCCAACACACATCCCCCATCCTCGCATACATCCTTCAATCACCTGCACATCCCACACCTCCCCCACCTCTCACACATCTCCCGTCCCACACATCTCCCGTCCCACACAAAGCTCCACCCATAAACACATCCCCCCACACACACAGCCCCCATATACATTCCCCATACACATCCCCGCCCACACATCTCCCCACACACACACACACATCCTCCACCTACAAATATCCTCACCACCCACACATACATCCTCCACCCACTCACATTTACCCAATCCACACTCCCACCCACACAGACATATCCCATTCACAGACACCTCCCACACCCATTACACACCCATCCCCCAACCCACACAATCTCCAAAACACCCATTCACCCACCCAAACACATTCCCTACCCACACCCCCTCCCAACCCACCAACACCCATATACTTCCAACTATCCTCTCAAATATTCCCCCCCCCCCCCCAACAACAACAAAACACACACATATCCCTCACACACACATACATCCACCACCGACTACACATCCCTTCACACATCCACACATCACCCATGAACCCATACACCTCCCCCACACACAACCCCTCCACACATACATTCCCCACACCCCCCACACACATACATTCCCCACACACACACACACACACACACACATATATCCCTCACATACACACACATACACACATCCTCTCATCTAGACACATACATGATGCCTCACATGATCACTGAAACTAATAAGAACAAACTCCCACACTTTACACACAATTGAGACACTGACGATTGTCGTGAGAATTCTCGCAATTGCAAGAAGTGGAGAAAAAATTGTACATATACATTATGTAGCATAAAAATTAGTGATGCAATTCAACTCTCTTTTTTCTCTCTTCCCCCCCCCCCCCCCTCTCTCTCTCTCTCTCTCTCTCTCTCTCTCTCTCTCTCTCTCTCTCTCTCTCTCTCTCTCTCTCTCTCTCTCTCTCCCCACTCACTAACTCTCTCACTCACATCACAGTAATGTTGTATTATACATGATAAAATCAAGTGGCATACAAAATAATATGAGAATAAGCAACAAAAAAAAAAAAATGGAATGGCATGTTACAGGAAGGACAATCAAGTGGCATACAAAATGATACCTCGTAATATGAAAGATGAGAATACATAAAAAAATAATATGGAATAGCATGTTACATGACATGCGTGGGCTCAACTCTCTCTCTCTCTCTCTCTCTCTCTCTCTCTCTCTCTCTCTCTCTCTCTCTCTCTCTCTCTCTCTCTCTCTCTCTCTCTCTGAGAGATAGCAAGCAAAACATGACCGCCCATGCTTATTGGCATGGCACATGATGGATGGATGGACATGGAGTGAAAGAACTATGATTGGTTGTACATGGAACGAGAGAACTGTGACTGGCTGGGCATGGAGCGAGCGAGAGAGATATGACTGCCTGGATATAGCGAGTGAGAGAAATATGACTGGCTGTACATGGAACGAGAGAACTATGGCTGAACACGGAGTGAGAGAACTATGACTGGCTGGTCATGGAGCGAGAGAGCTATTACTGCCTGGACACGGAGTGAGAGAACTATGACTGTCTGGACACAGAAAGAGAGAACTATAACTGATGGAACATGAATCTAAAGAACTATAACTGACTGGACAGGGAGCGAGAGCGATAGAATTATATGACTGGCTGGGCATGGAGCGAGAGAACTATTATTGGCTGGACACGAGGCAAGAGAACTAAGGTTGGCTGGATATGGAGTGTGAGAACTGGCTTGGTGACATAGAGCGAGAGAGAGCAACTGGCTGGACATGGGGTGAGAGAACTATGACTGGCTGGACATGGGGTGAGAGAACTATGACTGGCTGGACATGGGGTGAGAGAACTATGACTGGCTGGAGATGGTGCGAGTGAACTATGACTGGCTGGAGATGGCGTGAGAGAACTATGGCTGGACATGGAGCGAGGGCACTATGACTGGCTGGACATGGAGCGAGGGCACTATGACTGGCTGGACATGGAGCGAGAACTGACTTGATGACATGGAGCAAGAGAACTATGACTGGATACACGTGGAACATGGAGCGAGAGAACTATGACTGGCTGGGCACATCCCCTTGAATAAAGGGTATAGAAATGTACGCAGAATGAAGCTAGCCAACAATAAAGAGTAAACCTACAGGATCATCACAAGGTACACGAACACACAGTGAATGTAGCCAGTATCTGTAAACACGGGGAGGCTAATCAGCAAGCACTGCACGAGCCAGCATGTGTAGCCCTGCGAGATGGTAGAGCTCTGGTGAGAGATGGCAGGGCAGCACAGTGGCCTGCAGGTGCTGGAATAGTGCTGGCACCAGACCCACCTACGTCTCCACACACACTTGTACTCTCTGCCACAGTGAGAACACAGAACCACACAACAGACGACTGATGAGATCCTGACTGGTGTCACAGTGTGTGTGCTCCTGGCTCAGTTGTTGAATCCACATGTGCATGCCTGTATTCTTCGTAGTTGTACAACCTGTCACCTTCGCCATGTTTGAGCACCATACCTAGAGCTGTTGCCCCGGGTGCTGCACTCTGTGGAGGCATAGGTGCGTGGTCAATTCTCAGCCAGTGAGGTACACACTACCTTAACATGTCCTACAGGCATGACTGCAGAAAACTAGTCACAGCTCACACAGTCACACAAAGGCAGCCGACACAAGTCATGTTCCTGCTTGGTTCTATGGTTGTGCTGAAGAGCCACTATGTCCCAATTGGTATGGGCCAAATTATGGCGTACAGGCCACCAGCCAATTCACACCCAACCCTCTTGTAGATGTACTCACGACTGGTTGGTTGCAATGTTCTACTGGGTTAGCCCACTCTCCTGAGTTGTCCCTTGTAGGTGTACTCACGACTGGTTGGCTACAGTGTTCTATTGGGATAGCCCACTCTCCTGAGTTGCCCTTGTAGATGTACTCACGACTGGTTGGCTACAGTGTTCTACTGGTTTAGCCCACTCTCCTGAGTTGTCCCTGACAACATGAGTGCTACACTTGTAGATATCAGCTGACAGCTGGCTGCTCAGGTCACGACACACATTGATGCTCCATGCGCAAACATAACTGCAGGCCAGACCAAAGATTGTGTCCTCATACATGACTGCAGGCGAGACCAAGGATTGTGTCCTCATACATGACTGCAGACCAGACCAAGGATTGTGGCCTCAAACATGACTGCAGACCAGATCAAGGATTGTGTCCTCATACATGACTGCAGGCGAGACCAAGGATTGTGTCCTCATACATGACTGCAGGCGAGACCAAAGATTGTGTCCTCATACATGACTGCAGGCGAGACCAAGGATTGTGTCCTCATACATGACTGCAGGCCAGACCAAGGATTGTCCTCATACATGACTGCAGACCAGACCAAGGATTGTGGCCTCATACATGACTGCAGACCAGACCAAGGATTGTGGCCTCATACATAACTGCAGACCAGACCAAGGATTGTGTCCTCATACATAACTGCAGACCAGACCAAGGATTGTGGCCTCATACATGACTGCAGACCAGACCAAGGATTGTGTCCTCATACATGAATGCAGGCCAGACCAAGAATTGTGTCCTCATACATAACTGCAGACCAGACCAAGGATTGTGGCCTCATACATGACTGCAGACCAGACCAAGGATTGTGTCCTCATACATGACTGCAGGCCAGACCAAGGATTGTGTCCTCATACATGACTGCAGACCAGACCAAGGATTGTGGCCTCATACATAACTGCAGACCAGACCAAGGATTGTGTCCTCATACATAACTGCAGACCAGACCAAGGATTGTGTCCTCATACATGACTGCAGACCAGACCAAGGATTGTGTCCTCATACATGACTGCAGACCAGACCAAGGATTGTGGCCTCATACATGACTGCAGACCAGACCAAGGATTGTTGCCTCATACATAACTGCAGACCAGACCAAGGATTGTGTCCTCATACATGACTGCAGACCAGACCAAGGATTGTGGCCTCATACATAACTGCAGACCAGACCAAGGATTGTGGCCTCATACATGACTGCAGACCAGACCAAGGATTGTGGCCTCATACATGACTGCAGGCCAGACCAAGGATTGTGTCCTCATACATGACTGCAGGCCAGACCAAGGATTGTGTCCTCATACATAACTGCAGACCAGACCAAGGATTGTGTCCTCATACATGACTGCAGACCAGACCAAGGATTGTGTCCTCATACATGACTGCAGACCAGACCAAGGATTGTGTCCTCATACATGACTGCAGACCAGACCAAGGATTGTGGCCTCATACATGACTGCAGACCAGACCAAGGATTGTGGCCTCATACATGACTGCAGACCAGACCAACGATTGTGGCCTCATACATGACTGCAGACCAGACCAAGGATTGTGGCCTCATACATGACTGCAGACCAGACCAAGGATTGTGTCCTCATACATGACTGCAGACCAGACAAGGATTGTGGCCTCATACATGACTGCAGACCAGACCAAGGATTGTGGCCTCATACATGACTGCAGACCAGACCAAGGATTGTGGCCTCATACATGACTGCAGACCAGACCAAGGATTGTGGCCTCATACATGACTGCAGACCAGACCAACGATTGTGGCCTCATACATGACTGCAGACCAGACCAAGGATTGTGGCCTCATACATGACTGCAGACCAGACCAAGGATTGTGTCCTCATACATGACTGCAGACCAGACCAAGGATTGTGGCCTCATACATGACTGCAGACCAGACCAAGGATTGTGGCCTCATACATGACTGCAGACCAGACCAAGGATTGTGGCCTCATACATGACTGCAGACCAGACCAAGGATTGTGGCCTCATACATGACTGCAGACCAGACCAAGGATTGTGGCCTCATACATGACTGCAGACCAGACCAAGGATTGTGGCCTCATACATAACTGCAGACCAGACCAAGGATTGTGTCCTCATACATGAATGCAGGCCAGACCAAGGATTGTGGCCTCATACATAACTGCAGACCAGACCAAGGATTGTGGCCTCATACATGACTGCAGACCAGACCAAGGATTGTGTCCTCATACATGACTGCAGACCAGACCAAGGATTGTGTCCTCATACATGAATGCAGACCAGACCAAGGATTGTGGCCTCATACATAACTGCAGACCAGACCAAGGATTGTGGCCTCATACATAACTGCAAGTCAGACCAAGGATTGTGGCTTCATACATGACTGCAGACCAGACCAAGGACAATGTTCTTATACACTGAGTTCTCTCCCTGCCTATTAACCCTTGACGTAATAGAGCCAACTGGCAGTGGATTCACTTCTGTCCTATGTCTTCTAAAGCTTACAGTTACAGTCAGGGGCAGCTCAGCTCACTTCTAGCCGTGCGACTCCAGTGCCAGGACATCACACCCATGACAGACACATTCAGGGTGGCATGCACTCTGACAACCAGTGTTATCATTTTTGTTTCCTCTATCATTTATTAATAAATGGTTTTGATGGACACGCCATTGCCACATGATCTCCACTTCATGTTGATGTCCACAGACCTCCAGCTCTCTCCAAAAGTGACAGTCTCACATCTACCATTGCCAGCTGTCTCCAACAGTGACAGTCTCACATCTACCATTGTCAGCTCTCTCCAACAGTGACAGTCTCACATCTACCATTGCCAGCTCTCTCCAACAGTGACAGTCTCACATCTACCATTGCCAGCTGTCTCCAACAGTGACAGTCTCACATCTACCATTGTCAGCTGTCTCCAACAGTGACAGTCTCACATCTACCATTGTCAGCTGTCTCCAACAGTGACAGTCTCACATCTACCATTGCCAGCTGTCTCCAACAGTGACAGTCTCACATCTACCATTGCCAGCTGTCTCCAACAGTGACAGTCTCACATCTACCACAGCTGTCTCCAACAGTGACAGTCTCACATCTACCATTGCCAGCTGTCTCCAACAGTGACAGTCTCACATCTACCATTGTCAGCTGTCTCCAACAGTGACAGTCTCACATCTACCATTGCCAGCTGTCTCCAACAGTGACAGTCTCACATCTACCATTGTCAGCTGTCTCCAACAGTGACAGTCTCACATCTACCATTGCCAGCTGTCTCCAACAGTGACAGTCTCACATCTACCATTGCCAGCTGTCTCCAACAGTGACAGTCTCACATCTACCATTGCCAGCTGTCTCCAACAGTGACAGTCTCACATCTACCATTGTCAGCTCTCTCCAACAGTGACAGTCTCACATCTACCATTGCCAGCTGTCTCCAACAGTGACAGTCTCACATCTACCATTGCCAGCTGTCTCCAACAGTGACAGTCTCACATCTACCATTGCCAGCTGTCTCCAACAGTGACAGTCTCACATCTACCATTGCCAGCTGTCTCCAACAGTGACAGTCTCACATCTACCATTGTCAGCTCTCTCCAACAGTGACAGCCTGACATCTACCATTGTCAGCTCTCTCCAACAGTGACAGTCTCAATCTACCAGACTGCCCGCTAAAGCTAGTGAGAGAGAGACACACTCACTCACTAACTCACATCAAATTGCCTGCTAAACCTAGTGATTGGGGACATAGACACATGCACACCTCACATCTACCAAACTGCCTGCTAAAGCTAGTGATTGGGGACACACACACATCTACCAAACTGCCCGCTAAAGCTAGTGATTGGGGACACACACACATCTACCAAATTGCCTGCTAAAGCTAGTGATTGGGGACACACACACATCTACCAAATTGCCTGCTAAAGCTAGTGATCGGGGACACACACACATCTACCAAACTGCCTGCTAAAGCTAGTGATTGGGGACACACACACATCTACCAAATTGCCTGCTAAAGCTAGTGATTGGGGACACACACACATCTACCAAACTGCCTGCTAAAGCTAGTGATTGGGGACATGCACACATCTACCAAACTGCCTGCTAAAGCTAGTGATTGGGGACACACACACATTTACCAAACTGCCTGCTAAAGCTAATGATTGGGGACACACACACATCTACCAAACTGCCTGCTAAAGCTAGTGATTGGGGACACGCACACATCTACCAAACTGCCTGCTAAAGCTAATGATTGGGGGGATACACACATCTACCAAATTGCCTGCTAAAGCTAGTGATTGGGGACACACACACATCTACCAAACTGCCTGCTAAAGCTAGTGATTGGGGACATGCACACATCTACCAAACTGCCTGCTAAAGCTAGTGATTGGGGACACACACACATCTACCAAACTGCCTGCTAAAGCTAATGATTGGGGGGATACACACATCTACCAAACTGCCTGCTAAAGCTAGTGATTGGGGACACGCACACATCTACCAAACTGCCTGCTAAAGCTAGTGATTGGGGACACACACACACGCACACATCTACCAAACTGCCTGCTAAAGCTAGTGATTGGGGACATGCACACATCTACCAAACTGCCTGCTAAAGCTAGTGATTGGGGACACACACACATTTACCAAACTGCCTGCTAAAGCTAATGATTGGGGGGATACACACATCTACCAAACTGCCTGCTAAAGCTAGTGATTGGGGACACGCACACATCTACCAAACTGCCTGCTAAAGCTAATGATTGGGGGGATACACACATCTACCAAATTACCTGCTAAAGCTAGTGATTGGGGACACACACACATCTACCAAACTGCCTGCTAAAGCTAGTGATTGGGGACATGCACACATCTACCAAACTGCCTGCTAAAGCTAGTGATTGGGGACACACACACATCTACCAAACTGCCTGCTAAAGCTAATGATTGGGGGGATACACACATCTACCAAACTGCCTGCTAAAGCTAGTGATTGGGGACACGCACACATCTACCAAACTGCCTGCTAAAGCTAGTGATTGGGGAAACACACACACGCACACATCTACCAAACTGCCTGCTAAAGCTAGTGATTGGGGACATGCACACATCTACTAAACTGCCTGCTAAAGCTAATGATTGGGGACACACACATCTACCAAACTGCCTGCTAAAGCTAGTGATTGGGGACATGCACACATCTACCAAACTGCCTGCTAAAGCTAGTGATTGGGGACACACACACACGCACACATCTACCAAACTGCCTGCTAAAGCTAGTGATTGGGGACATGCACACATCTACCAAACTGCCTGCTAAAGCTAGTGATTGGAGACATGCACACATCTACCAAACTGCCTGCTAAAGCTAGTGATTGGGGACATGCACACATCTACCAAACTGCCTGCTAAAGCTAGTGATTGGGGACACACACATCTACCAAACTGCCTGCTAAAGCTAGTGATTGGGGGGACACACACATCTACCAAACTGCCCGCTAAAGCTAGTGATTGGGGACATGCACACATCTACCAAACTGCCCGCTAAAGCTAGTGATTGGGGACATGCACACATCTACCAAACTGCCCGCTAAAGCTAGTGATTGGGGACACACACATCTACCAAACTGCCTGCTAAAGCTAGTGATTGGGGACACACACACATCTACCAAACTGCCTGCTAAAGCTAGTGATTGGGGACACACGCACACGTCTAACATTTATCAAACGGCCTGCTAAAGCTAGTGATTGGGGACACACACACGTACACGTCTAACATTTACCAAACTTCCTACTAAAGCTAGTGATTGGGGACACACAATCTACCAAACTGCCTGCTAAAAATAATGATTGGATACACACCCACACTTCTCACATCTACCAAACTGTCTGCTAAAGCTAATGATTGGAGACACACACACAGAGACAGACAGTCTCCCATCTACCAAACTGCCTGCTAAAGCTAATGATTGGATACACACACACGTCTCCCATCTACCAAACTTCCTGCTGCAGCTAGTGACTGGAGAGAGAGACACACACACACGTCTCCCATCTACCAAACTGCCTGCTAAAGCTAGTGATTGGGGACACACACACATCTACCAAACTGCCTGCTAAAGCTAGTGATTGGGGACACACACGTCTAACATTTACCAAACTGCCTGCTAAAGCTAGTGATTGGGGACACACACGTCTAACATTTACCAAACTGCCTGCTAAAGCTAGTGATTGGGGGGACACAATCTACCAAACTGCCTGCTAAAACTAATGATTGGATACACGCACACACGTCTCCCATCTACAAAACTGCCTGCTAAAGCTAATGATTGGATACACACATGCGTCTCCCATCTACCAAACTGCCTGCTAAAGCTAATGATTGGATACACACACACGTCTCCCATCTACCAAACTTTTTGCTGCAGCTAGTGACCGGGGAGACACACTCACACACGTCTCCCATCTACCAAACATTTTGCTGCAGCTAGTGACCGGGGAGACACACACACACACACGTCTCCCATTTACCAAACTGCCTGCTGCAGCTAGTGACTGGGGACACACATCTACCAAACTGCCTGCTAAAGCTAGTGATTGGGGACACACATCTACCAAACTGCCTGCTAAAGCTAGTGATTGGGGACACACATCTACCAAACTGCCTGCTAAAGCTAGTGATTGGCGACACACACACATCTACCAAACTGCCTGCTAAAGCTAGTGATTGGGGACATGCACACATCTACCAAACTGCCTGCTAAAGCTAATGATTGGGGACACACACACATCTACCAAACTGCCTGCTAAAGCTAGTGATTGGGGACACACACACATCTACCAAACTGCCTGCTAAAGCTAGTGATTGGGGACACGCACACATCTACCAAACTGCCTGCTAAAGCTAGTGATTGGGGACACACACACATCTACCAAACTGCCTGCTAAAGCTAATGATTGGGGACACACACACATCTACCAAACTGCCTGCTAAAGCTAGTGATTGGGGACACGCACACATCTACCAAACTGCCTGCTAAAGCTAGTGATTGGGGGGACACACATCTACCAAACTGCCCGCTAAAGCTTGTGATTAGAGACATCAACCAAACTGCCTGCTGAAGCTTGTGATTAGAGACATCAACCAAACTGCCTGCTGAAGCTTGTGATTAGAGACATCTACCAAACTGCCTGCTGCAGCTAGTGACTGGGGACATACTATTTTAACTAACTGGAGAAGGGGCGGTGGTGAGTCACTGGCGCAGAGAAATAACCAGAACGCTCTAGATGTGTATTCACGTACATGCATGCACAGACGTGTGTGTGTGCCTACACACCTAACTTGAGTAAGACCACAGTCTGTTCTAGTAAAGGAAAATTACTGAAGCCAGAGGCAACCATAAATAGCGAACAAAAGAAGTAGAAGCCTAGGTGGTGCAGCTGCGGCGTGAATATGTGCTTCAGCCTAGTTGGTGCAGCTGTGGATGTGAATATGTGCTTCAGCGTATGTGGTGCAATGGTTGATGTGAATATGTGCTTCAGCCTAGTTAGTGCAGCTGTGGATGTGAATATGTGTTTCAGCCTATGTGGTGCAGCTGTGGATGTGAATATGTGCTTCAGCCTATGTGGTGCAGCTGTGGATGTGAATATGTGCTTCAGCCTAGTTGGTGCAGCTGTCGATGTGAATATGTGCTTTAGCTTATGTGGTGCAGCTGTGGATGTGAATATGTGCTTTAGCCTAGTTGGTGCAGCTGTCTATGTGAATATGTGCTTTAGCTTATGTGGTGCAGCTGTGGATGTGAATATGTGCTTCAGCCTAGTTGGTGCAGCTGTCGATGTGAATATGTGCTTTAGCTTATGTGGTGCAGCTGTGGATGTGAATATGTGCTTTAGCTTATGTGGTGCAGCTGTGGATGTGAATATGTGCTTTAGCCTAGTTGGTGCAGCTGTTGAGAAACCAGTTTGAGAACTTTAGGATCTCTGTAAGTTGTTTGCAAAATGAATTGGATCCACTGGCTTTCTGAGAAATGTCACCTGACATTTACACCACAACTAATAGTATCACTGAGTGTTATTATATCACTTTGTTAGGTGGATGTGACCAGGTCTCATCATCTCCTTCCTTCCCACAGAAATGTGGTAGCTGTTTTGCTGATACAGGTGTCTTATAAGGTGGTCCCTCATCAAAGAGACAAACCCAGACCACAATACTATAGTCTTTCCAGAAATGAATACCTTCATTCACGATCATTTATTTTGAAAACTCTTGCATCATTATGAAATTTTTTCCTGCCATCTTATATTTACTCCCAACCAAGGAATATGTCTTTGATAGGTCCAAAAGCAACTTAAATCATGGAAAGTGGCGACATTTCTTTGATGTTTTGGTGAAAAACTAGGATTTCCCGATAACAAACTTGTTTTACATTAATGCCCTGTTCCACTACGCGAGGCTCTTGTCATAAGGCCAATCCCATGTCCCACGAGAAAATTAACTATTCAACGCTAATGTTTCCGTGTGGAGATGTAATACATTTAATAATGTGCACTTCATCTCTGACCCGTAAATTATATACCGAATATAAACAAACTTTGAAATCTGTTGTACAATCTCCAGAACAAAAATTTTGTTGTTGTTGGGTGGACATAATGATAAGGTTATATGTTAAATCTCATCAATTTCCCTCAGTTGGGTACTGAGATATGGAATTTTATATTGGGGCAGACAAAAGTAAACAGACTAGCATGTCACCATGTACCATCCACTGCCTCCTAGTTTATACTAAAGCTGCCATCTGAAATCTCCGCTGATGAGCTGAAAACAAATGATGTGGATGGCATATGAATAAATTGCCAGACGGGCTGGGGGAGGGGGGATGTGGGCTGACCAGCTGGAGAAGATATGTACCACCTGGGTCTCATTCTGTCAACACATGAACATCTGAGATACGAACATTCACCAACAGCTGCCAGAGGCCCTGATGTCACCCAGTGGCACTCAAGTGCTACTCCACTCATTTGTCATCTATTTGTCTTTCATGAAATCATTCTATCATTCTTCCTTTGCAGAAACGCCAAAGAAGAAGCAGAAGTCTGGAGCTAAAAAGACCGGCCAGATGAAGGTGAGACAATGACTTTGGTGGTAGCAGTCATGTAGCACAGATAGTTGTAGCATGATCTCCTTGGTGGTAGCAGTCATGTAGCACAGATAGCTGTAGCATGATCTCCATGGTGGTAGCAGTCATGTAGCACAGATAGCTGTAGCATGATCTCCATGGTGGTAGCAGTCATGTAGCACAGATAGTTGTAGCATGATCTCCATGGTGGTAGCAGTCATGTAGCACAGATAGTTGTAGCATGATCTCCATGGTTGTAGCAGTCATGTAGCACATATAGCTGTAGCATGAAATCTTTGGTGGTCATGTAGCACAGCTGTAGCATGATCTCCATGGTGGTAGCAGTCATGTAGCACAGATAGTTGTAGCATGATCTCCATGGTGGTAGCAGTCATGTAGCACAGATAGCTGCAGCATGATCTCCATGGTGGTAGCAGTCATGTAGCACAGATAGTTGTAGCATGATCTCCATGGTGGTAGCAGTCATGTAGCACAGATAGTTGTAGCATGATCTCCATGGTGGTAGCAGTCATGTAGCACAGATAGTTGTAGCATGATCTCCATGGTGGTAGCAGTCATGTAGCACATATAGCTGTAGCATGATCTCTATGGTGGTCATGTAGCACAGCTGTAGCATGATCTCCATGGTGGTAGCAGTCATGTAGCACAGCTGTAGCATGATCTCCATGGTGGTAGCAGTCATGTAGCACAGATAGCTGTAGCATGATCTCCATGGTGGTAGCAGTCATGTTGCACAGATAGCTGCAGCATGATCTCCATGGTGGTAGCAGTCATGTAGCACAGATAGCTGCAGTATGATCTCCTTGGTGGTAGCAGTCATGCAGCACAGATAGTTGTAGCATGATCTCCATGGTGGTAGCAGTCATGTAACACAGATAGTTGTAGCATGATCTCCATGGTGGTAGCAGTCATGTAGCACAGATAGCTGTAGCATTATCTCCATGGTGGTAGCAGTCATGTAGCACAGATAGCTGTAGCATGATCTCCATGGTGGTAGCAGTCATGTAGCACAGATAGTTGTAGCATGATCTCCATGGTGGTAGCAGTCATGTAGCACAGATAGTTGTAGCATGATCTCCATGGTTGTAGCAGTCATGTAGCACATATAGCTGTAGCATGAAATCTTTGGTGGTCATGTAGCACAGCTGTAGCATGATCTCCATGGTGGTAGCAGTCATGTAGCACAGATAGTTGTAGCATGATCTCCATGGTGGTAGCAGTCATGTAGCACAGATAGCTGCAGCATGATCTCCATGGTGGTAGCAGTCATGTAGCACAGATAGTTGTAGCATGATCTCCATGGTGGTAGCAGTCATGTAGCACAGATAGTTGTAGCATGATCTCCATGGTGGTAGCAGTCATGTAGCACAGATAGTTGTAGCATGATCTCCATGGTGGTAGCAGTCATGTAGCACATATAGCTGTAGCATGATCTCTATGGTGGTCATGTAGCACAGCTGTAGCATGATCTCCATGGTGGTAGCAGTCATGTAGCACAGCTGTAGCATGATCTCCATGGTGGTAGCAGTCATGTAGCACAGATAGCTGTAGCATGATCTCCATGGTGGTAGCAGTCATGTTGCACAGATAGCTGCAGCATGATCTCCATGGTGGTAGCAGTCATGTAGCACAGATAGCTGCAGTATGATCTCCTTGGTGGTAGCAGTCATGCAGCACAGATAGTTGTAGCATGATCTCCATGGTGGTAGCAGTCATGTAACACAGATAGTTGTAGCATGATCTCCATGGTGGTAGCAGTCATGTAGCACAGATAGCTGTAGCATTATCTCCATGGTGGTAGCAGTCATGTAGCACAGATAGTTGTAGCATGATCTCCATGGTGGTAGCAGTCATGTAGCACATATAGCTGTAGCATGATCTCCATGGTGGTAGCAGTCATGTAGCACAGATAGCTGTAGCATGATCTCCATGGTGGTAGCAGTCATGTAGCACATATAGCTGTAGCATGATCTCCATGGTGGTAGCAGTCATGTAGCACATATAGCTGTAGCATGATCTCCATGGTGGTATCAGTCATGTAGCACAGATAGCTGTAGCATGATCTCCATGGTGGTAGCAGTCATGTAGCACAGATAGCTGTAGCTTGATCTCCATGGTGGTAGCAGTCATGTAGCACAGATAGCTGCAGTATGATCTCCTTGGTGGTAGCAGTCATGTAGCACAGATAGTTGTAGCATGATCTCCATGGTGGTAGCAGTCATGTAGCACAGATAGTTGTAGCATGATCTTCTTGGTGGTAGCAGTCATGTAGCACAGATAGATGTAGCATGATCTCCTTGGTGGTAGCAGTCATGTAGCACAGATAGTTGTAGCATGATCTCCTTGGTGGTAGCAGTCATGTAGCACAGATATCTGTAGCATTATCTCCATGGTGGTAGCAGTCATGTAGCACAGATAGCTGTAGCATGATCTCCTTGGTGGTAGCAGTCTTGTAGCACAGATAGCTGTAGCATGATCTCCATGATGGTAGCAGTCATGTAGCACAGCTGTAGCATGATCTCCATGGTGGTAGCAGTCATGTAGCACAGATAGCTGTAGCATGATCTCCTTGGTGGTAGCAGTCATGTAGCACAGATAGCTGTAGCATGATCTCCATGGTGGTAGCAGTCATGTAGCACAGCTGTAGCATGATCTCCATGGTGGTAGCAGTCATGTAGCACAGATAGCTGTAGCATGATCTCCTTGGTGGTAGCAGTCATGTAGCACAGATAGCTGTAGCATGATCTCCATGGTGGTAGCAGTCATGTAGCACAGCTGTAGCATGATCTCCATGGTGGTAGCAGTCATGTAGCACAGATAGCTGCAGCATGATCTCCATGGTGGTAGCAGTCATGTAGCACAGATAGTTGTAGCATGATCTCCATGGTGGTAGCAGTCATGTAGTATAGATAGCTGTAGCATGATCTCCTTGGTGGTAGCAGTCATGTAGCACAGATAGCTGCAGCATGATCTCCATGGTGGTAGCAGTCATGTAGCACAGATAGCTGTAGCATGATCTCCTTGGTGGTAGCAGTCATGTAGCACAGATAGTTGTAGCATGATCTCCTTAGTGGTAGCAGTCATGTAGCACAGATAGATGTAGCATGATCTCCATGGTGGTAGCAGTCATGTAGCACAGATAGCTGTAGCATGATCTCCTTGGTGGTAGCAGTCATGTAGCACAGATAGCTGTAGCATGATCTCCTTGGTGGTAGCAGTCATGTAGCACAGATAGCTGTAGCATGATCTCCTTGGTGGTAGCAGTCATGTAGCACAGCTGTAGCAAGATCTCCATGGTGGTATCAGTCATGTAGCACAGATAGCTGTAGCATGATCTCCTAGGGCAGGCCAGCCTCTGGAGGTCACCTCTTGATATCTACAGACACCCCCAGCCCAGCAGGCTAGAGAGTCATAGAGAGGGGAGCTTCTGTTCCAGGGTGATACATGGTGATAAGAAAGGGAAGCCCTTGTTGTAGGGTGATACATCCACACTTTGCTGACACAGACCTTGTTTCCACACTTTACTGACACAGACCTTCTGATACAGACCTTTCTTCCACACTTTGCTGATACAGACCTTGTTTCCACACTTTGCTGATATAGACCTTTCTTCCACACTTTGCTGATACACACCTTTCTTCCACACTTTGCTGACACAGACCTTTCTTCCACACTTTGCTGATACAGACCTTTCTTCCACACTTTGCTGACACAGACCTTTCTTCCACACTTTGCTGATACAGACCTTGTTTCTACACTTTGTTCATACAGGCCACTTTGTTTCCACACTTCACTGACACACAACCAGATTCATGCCTGAACTGACCGTGTGTAGCAGCAAGACGCACTAAAAAAAAAAAAAAAAAACACACAGACACCACTCCGTCTTCCAGACTGGCATTCCATGACAACTGTCTTGTGTGTGTCACAGGTTGGTCAGCTGGACATGTCCAATGTATCATTTGGAGCCACGGATAGCTCGGACACCTCTCTGCCAATCAACGTCACCTCACCTGTACTCAGCCACACATTCCCCAGGCTGCAGCCTGGGATGCCTACAGCTGTAGCCACACCTGTCAATGTAGGCAAGAATGAAACCCACCCACTGTTGCATCCAGGTCTGGGCACCGCTGGCTCACCAGCGCTGAACCTGCCCAACAATGCCGGCACGTCGCCAGCTACAGCTGTCGGTAAGTAGACTTGTGCTGTCTGTCAGTGTCAGTGAGAGCTTCATGCTGGGGCCAGACTCGTGGCATCAGCTACCACTGAAGTTCTGGGCCCCAGGTGTCTACTAATTCCAGCCGAAGACTGTGGTCATTGGGGCCTTCGTGGCAGTCCGCAGGTCGTGTGTTTGTTATGGGACCTCTTCATTTCGACCATGGGTGCAGTCTTTCTGGGGATCATTGTTGTAGCTGCCACATGCGAGCTGTGTATGGTGGCAGCTTGAGAGACCAAGTCAGGTGGGGGTACACTTGGTGCAATGAAGTTGATCCACTCATCGTAAACTCGGACATTCCAGTGTGACATTACATATGTCAATAGCACATTCACACAGACATGACACCAAACATGTTGGAAGAACTAGTTTGTGTTAGCTTGCTTTCCATGCACATGGTTATCTCCATCATTGCTGCCTGAGCTCAGCACAGTGCACACATTCCATAGTGTTGTTGAGCATCCACATGTCTCATACCATCACCACACATGCTGTCTCATACCATCACCACACATGCTGTCTCATACCACCACCACACATGCTGTCTCATACCACCACCACACATGCTGTCTCATACCATCACCACACATGCTGTCTCATACCATCATCACACATGCTGTCCTCATACCATCACCACACATGCTGTCTCATACCATCACCACACATGCTGTCTCATACCATCACCACACATGCTGTCTCATACCATCACCACACATGCTGTCTCATACCATCATCACACATGCTGTCTCATACCATCACCACACATGCTGTCTCATACCATCACCACACATGCTGTCTCATACCATCACCACACATGCTGTCTCATACCATCACCACACATGCTGTCTCATACCATCACCACACATGCTGTCTCATACCACCACCACACATGCTGTCTCATACCATCACCACACATGCTGTCTCATACCATCACCACACATGCTATCTCATACCATCACCACACATGCTGTCTCATACCATCATCACACATGCTGTCTCATACCATCACCACACATGCTGTCTCATACCATCACCACACATGCTGTCTCATACCATCACCACACATGCTGTCTCATACCATCATCACACATGCTGTCTCATACCATCACCACACATGCTGTCTCATACCATCACCACACATGCTGTCTCATACCATCATCACACATGCTGTCTCATACCATCACCACACATGCTGTCTCATACCATCACCACACATGCGGTCTCATACCATCACCACACATGCTGTCTTCATACCATCACCACACCATGCTGTCTCATACCATCATCACACATGCTGTCTCATACCATCACCACACATGCTGTCTCATACATCACCACACATGCTGTCTCATACCATCACCACACATGCTGTCTCATACCATCACCACACATGCTGTCTCATACCATCACACACATGCTGTCTCATACCATCACCACACAATGCGTCCTCATACCATCAACACACATGCTGTCTCATACCATCACCACACATGCTTGTCTCATACCATCACCACACATGCTGTCTCATACCATCACCACACATGCTGTCTCATACCATCATCACACATGCTGTCTCATACCATCACCACCACATGCTGTCTCATACCACCACCACACATGCTGTCTCTACCACACCACACATGCTGTCTCACTACCACCACAACCAGGCTGTCTCATACCACCACCACACATGCTTGTCTCATACCACCACCACACATGCTGTTCTCATACCATCACCACACATGCTGTCCCATACCATCACCACACATGCTGTCTCATACAATCACCACACATGCTGTCTCATACCATCACCACACATGCTGTCTCATACCACCACCACACATGCTGTCTCATACCCTCACCAACATGCTGTTTCATACCATCACCACACATGCTGTCTCATACCATCACCACACATGCTGTCTCATACCATCACCACACATGCTGTCTCATACCATCACCACACATGCTGTCTCATACCATCACCACACATGCTGTCTCATACCACCACCACACATGCTGTCTCATACCATCACCACACATGCTGCCTCATACCACCACCACACATGCTGTCTCATACCATCACCACACATGCTGTCTCATACCCACCACCACACATGCTGTCTCATACCACCCACCACACATGCTGTGTCATACCATCACCACACATGCTGTCTCATACCACCACCACACATGCTGTCTCATACCACCACCACACATGCTGTCTCATACCATCACCACACATGCTGTCTCATACCACCACCACACATGCTGTCTCATACCACCACCACACATGCTGTCTCATACCACCACCACACATGCTGTCTCATACCACCACCACACATGCTGTCTCATACCACCACCACACATGCTGTCTCATACCACCACCACACATGCTGTCTCATACCACCACCACACATGCTGTCTCATACCACCACCACACATGCTGTCTCATACCATCATCACACATACTGTCTCATACCATCAGCACACATGCTGTCTCATACCATCACCACACATGCTGTCTCATTCCATCACCACACATGCTGTCTCATACCATCACCACACATGCTGTCTCATACCATCACCACACATGCTGTCTCATACCACCACCACACATGCTGTCTCATACCACCACCACACATGCTGTCTCATTCCATCACCACACATGCTGTTTCATACCACCACCACACATGCTGTCTCATACCATCACCACACATGCTGTCTCATACCATCACCACACATGCTGTCTCATACCACCACCACACATGCTGTCTCATACCACCACCACACATGCTGTCTCATACCACCACCACACATGCTGTCTCATACCACCACCACACATGCTGTCTCATACCACCACCACACATGCTGTCTCATACCACCACCACACATGCTGTCTCATACCATCACCACACATGCTGTCTCATACCACCACCACACATGCTGTCTCATACCATCACCACACATGCTGTCTCATACCACCACCACACATGCTGTCTCATACCACCACCACACATGCTGTCTCATACCACCACCACACATGCTGTCTCATACCATCATCACACATGCTGTCTCATACCATCATCACACATGCTGTCTCATACCATCATCACACATGCTGTCTCATACCATCACCACACATGCTGTCTCATACCATCACCACACATGCTGTCTCATACCACCACCACACATGCTGTCTCATACCACCACCACACATGCTGTCTCATACCATCACCACACATGCTGTCTCATACCATCACCACACATGCTGTCTCATACCACCACCACACATGCTGTCTCATACCACCACCACACATGCTGTCTCACACCACCACCACACATGCTGTCTCACACCATCACCACACATGCTGTCTCATACCATCACCACACATGCTGTCTCACACCATCACCACATATGCTGTCTCACACCATCACCACACATGCTGTCTCACACAATCACCACACATGCTGTCTCACACCATCACCACACATGCTGTCATGCCATCACCACACATGCTGTCTCACACCATCACCACACATGCTGTCTCACACCATCACCACACATGCTGTCATGCCATCACCACACATGCCGTCTCACACCATCACCACACATGCTGTCATGCCATCACCACACATGCCGTCTCACACAATCACCACACATGCTGACTTACACCATCACCACACATGCTGTCTCATGCCATCACCACACACGCTGTCTCACACAATCACCACACATGCTGTCTCATACCATCACCACACATGCTGTCTCATGCCATCACCATACATGCTGTCTCATACCATCACCACACATGCTGTCTCATGCCATCACCACACATGCTGTCTCATGCCATCACCACACATGCTGTCTCATGTCATCACCACACATGCTGTCTCATGCCATCACCACACATGCTGTCTCATACCATCACCACTCATGCTATCACTATTCATTGTGTAAGTCCTTGTACATGTGTTAGTGTGCGTGGTCAGTGTATGGTGACTGCCCTATATTTGTATCGAACATTCAACACTTGGCGGGTGTGTGGTCAGTACCAGGCTACCCACCTGATGTACCATTGACTGACACTCAGATGACCACTGTTCCATAACTATAACCTGATGTACCATTGACTGACACTCAGATGACCACTGCTCCATAACACTGAGACTACGAAGTGTGAAGACTTGATATATTATTGACCAACACTGAGACTACAACAATCTTAGTGTGAAGACTTGATACATTATTGACCAACACTGAGAGTACAGCAATCTTAGTGTGAAGACTTGATATATTATTGACCAACACTGAGAGTACAACAATCTTAGTGTGAAGACTTGATATATTATTGACCAACACTGAGAGTACAGCAATCTTAGTGTGAACACTTGATATATTATTGACCAACACTGAGAGTACAGCAATCTTAGTGTGAAGACTTGATACATTATTGACCAACACTGAGAGTACAACAATTTTAGTGTGAAGACTTGATACATTATTGACCAACACTGAGAGTTCAACAATCTTAGTGTGAAGACATATTATTGACCAACACTGAGAGTACAGCAATCTTAGTGTGAAGACTTGATACATTATTGACCAACACTGAGAGTACAACAATCTTAGTGTGAAGACTTGATATATTATTGACCAACACTGAGAGTTCAACAATCTTAGTGTGAAGACTTGATATATTATTGACCAACATTGAGACTACAACAATCTTAGTGTGAACACTTGATACATTATTGACCAACACTGAGAGTACAGCAATCTTAGTGTGAACACTTGATATATTATTGACCAACATTGAGACTACAACAATCTTAGTGTGAACACTTGATACATTATTGACCAACACTGAGAGTACAGCAATCTTAGTGTGAACACTTGATATATTATTGACCAACATTGAGACTACAACAATCTTAGTGTGAACACTTGATACATTATTGACCAACATTGAGAGTACAGCAATCTTAGTGTGAACACTAGATATATTATTGACCAACACTGAGACTACAACAATCTTAGTGTGAACACTTGATATATTATTGACCAACATTGAGACTACAACAATCTTAGTGTGAACACTTGATACATTATTGACCAACACTGAGAGTACAGCAATCTTAGTGTGAAGACTTGATATATTATTGACCAACACTGAGAGTACAGCAATCTTAGTGTGAAGACTTGATATATTATTGACCAACACTGAGAGTACAACAATCTTAGTGTGAAGACTTGATATATTATTGACCAACACTGAGACTACAACAATCTTAGTGTGAAGACTTGATATATTATTGACCAACACTGAGAGTACAGCAATCTTAGTGTGAAGACATATTATTGACCAACACTGAGAGTACAGCAATCTTAGTGTGAAGACTTGATACATTATTGACCAACACTGAGAGTACAGCAATCTTAGTGTGAAGGCTTGATATATTATTGACTAACATTGAGAGTACAGCAATCTTAGTGTGAAGACTTGATACATTATTGACCAACACTGAGAGTACAGCAATCTTAGTGTGAAGACTTGATATATTATTGACCAACACTGAGAGTACAACAATCTTAGTGTGAAGACTTGATATATTATTGACCAACACTGAGAGTACAGCAATCTTAGTGTGAAGACTTGATATATTATTGACCAACACTGAGAGTACAGCAATCTTAGTGTGAAGACTTGATATATTATTGACCAACACTGAGAGTACAGCAATCTTAGTGTGAACACTTGATATATTATTGACCAACATTGAGACTACAACAATCTTAGTGTGAACACTTGATATATTATTGACCAACATTGAGACTACAACAATCTTAGTGTGAAGACTTGATATATTGTTGACCAACACTGAGAGTACAACAATCTTAGTGTGAACACTTGATATATTATTGACCAACACTGAGAGTACAGCAATCTTAGTGTGAACACTTGATATATTATTGACTAACACTGAGACTACAGCAATATACATGTGAAAGCATGATGTATATGACAAGAAATCTGGACAGCTGATACAAGTAAGTCTTTGAGGTGAAGAATGTAATTGCATCTCTCAGGTCACATGATCAACAGACATGTCAGCCACGCCCTACCTGCCCAACCTTCAATAAAGCCAGCTGTTCCAGTAGCCACACCCAAACCTGCTGCAAGACCTACCAGTAAGTCACCTCATTGTCTCAGTCAGTACTGTCACACTAACATACATACATACACATACTCTTTCTGTCAGTCTCTCTCCATCCCTTCTATATCAGCCCACTTCCCATCTAACTTGTCTCTCTTGTTTTGTTTTTTTCTCTCTCTACTTGCCAATCTCTTGCATTTGCTTTTATACACACTTAGACCTGATAGCATTTCCGGCACATGTTACAACTTACAGCTGATAGCATTGCTGGCACATGTTACAACTTACAGATGATAGCATTGCTGGCACAAGCAACAACTTAGGCCTGTTAACAGTACTATGACACAACATTGATATCTAGAGCTGTTAGCAGCACTATCACAAAAATCTGCTACTCTTTAGAGCTGTGTTAGCAGCACTACCACAAAAAAAAAATTAGAGCTGTGTTAGTACTACCTCACAAAATTGCTACTCTTTAGAGCTGTGTTAGTAGTACTACTACAAGAAATTGCTACTCTTTGGAGCTGTTAGTAGTACTCAGACAGTTATATTTAAAGCTGTTAGCTGTATTGTTATTCAAAATAACTATAGACTGCTGTTTTAGCAGTGTTTACAACAAAACATGTTGCTATTTACAACTCTCTTAGTGTTGGTGTGCTGCAGAATGCCACCCTATTCTTATTTATTCTGTTAGCAGTAATTTTAGATGACATGATACCAGATGGTGAGGTGTGTGTTAGCAGTAATTTTAGATGACATGATACCAGATGGTGAGGCGTGTGTTAGCAGTAATTTTAGATAACATGATACCGGATGGTGAGGCATGTGTTAGCAGTAATTTTAGATAACATGATACCAGATGGTGAGGCGTGTGTTAGCAGTACATTCACACACAGTGCCAGATAGTGAGGCGTGTGTTAGCAGTACTTTCACACACAGTGCCAGATAGCGAGGTGTGTGTTAGCAGTACTTTCACATACAGTACCAGATGGTGAAGTGTGTTAGCAGTACTTTCACACACAGTACCAGGTAGTAAGGTGTGTGTTATAATAACTTTCACACACAGTGCCAGATGGTGAGGCATGTGTTAGCAGTACTTTCACACACAGAACCAGGTAGTAAGGTGTGTGTTAGCAGTACTTTCTAACACTGTGCCAGATAGTGAGGTGTGTGTTAGCAGTATTTTCACATACAGTACCAGATGGTGAAGTGTGTTAGCAGTACTTTCACACACAGTACCAGGTAGTAAGGTGTGTGTTAGCAATACTTTCACACACAGTACCAGATAGTGAGGTGTGTGTTAGCAGTACTTTCACACACAGTACCAGATAGTGAGATATGTGATATCAGAGATGTGAACTGTTAATCAATGTCCACAGTTCCTATGACCAGTAGCCCTGTGGCTGGCCCACCAGACCGCAGATTCCCACCTGTGGCTGGACCTGAAGGCACCCCTGCTACCAGTTTACCCGGACGCAGACCTTCCAAAGAAGCTATGATCCCCAGTCAACCCGAGCAGCAGATGCCTCCACGAATGGGGGCCGTGTTCCTAGGATCTGCTTCACAGAAGCTGGATGATCACCTTCGATTCTCTCTCAGTGATGAGGACTCCAGTTCCTCTCCTCATCCTCCCAAGCCCATGCCATCAGTGCCGCCTGCACCGCCTGGAGCTACCATGTGTAAGACTGAGTAGTTTGAGACAATAGCCATCACTTCATTGTCACATGTGTAAGACTGAGTAGTTTGAGACAATAGCCATCACTTCACTGTCACATGTGTAAGACTGAGTAGTTTGAGGCAATAGCCATCACTTCACTGTCACATGTGTAAGACTGAGTAGTTTGAGGCAATAGCCATCACTTCACTGTCACATGTGTAAGACTGAGTAGTTTGAGACAATAGTCATCACTTCATTGTCACGTGTCTACCATGTGTAAGACTGAGTAGTTTGAGACAATAGCCATCACTTCACTGTCACATGTGTAAGACTGAGTAGTTTGAGACAATAGCCATCACTTCACTGTCACATGTGTAAGACTGAGTAGTTTGAGACAATAGTCATCACTTCATTGTCACGTGTCTACCATGTGTAAGACTGAGTAGTTTGAGACAATAGCCATCACTTCACTGTCACATGTGTAAGACTGAGTAGTTTGAGGCAATAGTCGTCACTTCACTGTCACATGTGTAAGACTGAGTAGTTTGAGACATTAGCCATCACTTCATTGTCACGTGTCTACCATGTGTAAGACTGAGTAGTTTAAGACATTAGCCTTCACTTCATTGTCACGTGTCTACCATGTGTAAGACTGAGTAGTTTAAGACGTTAGCCATCACTTCATTGTCATGTGTCTACCATGTGTAAGACTGAGTAGTTTAAGACATTAGCCATCACTTCATTGTCACGTGTCTACCATGTGTAAGACTGAGCAGTTTAAGACATTAGCCATCACTTCATTGTCACGTGTCTACCATGTGTAAGACTGAGTAGTTTAAGACATTAGCCATCACTTCATTGTCACATGTCTACCATGTGTAAGACTGAGTAATTTGAGACATAAGCCATCACATCATTGTCACGTGTCTACCATGTGTAAGACTGAGTACTTTAAGACATTAGCCATCACTTCATTGTCACATGTCTACCATGTGTAAGACTGAGTAGTTTGAGACATTAGCCATCACTTCATTGTTACATGTGTAAGACTGAGTAGTTTAAGACATTAGCCATCACTTCATTGTCACGTGTCTACCATGTGTAAGACTGAGTAGTTTAAGACAATAGCCATCACTTCATTGTCACATGTGTAAGACTGAGTAGTTTAAGACAATAGCCATCACTTCATTGTCACGTGTCTACCATGTGTAAGACTGAGTAGTTTAAGACATTAGCCATCACTTCATTGTCACGTGTCTACCATGTGTAAGACTGAGTAGTTTAAGACATTAGCCATCACTTCATTGTCACGTGTCTACCATGTGTAAGACTGAGTAGTTTAAGACATTAGCCATCACTTCATTGTCACATGTGTAAGACTGAGTAGTTTAAGACAATAGCCATCACTTCATTGTCACATGTGTAAGACTGAGTAGTTTAAGACATTAGCCATCACATCATTGTCATGTGTCTACCATGTGTAAGACAGTAGTTTAAGACATTAGCCATCACTTCATTGTCACATGTCTACCATGTGTAAGACTGAGTAGTTTAAGACATTAGCCATCACATCATTGTCACGTGTGTAAGACTGAGTAGTTTAAGACATTAGCCATCACATCATTGTCACGTGTGTAAGACTGAGTAGTTTAGACATTAGCCATCACTTCATTGTCACGTGTGTAAGACTGAGTAGTTTAAGACATTAGCCATCACATCATTGTCATGTGTCTACCATGTGTAAGACTGAGTAGTTTAAGACATTAGCCATCACATCATTGTCATGTGTCTACCATGTGTAAGACTGAGTAGTTTAAGACATTAGCCATCACTTCATTGTTACATGTCTACCATGTGTAAGACTGAGTAGTTTAACCCTTTACAAGGCATAGCGTCCGTTACCGGCCAGTCTCTAAATACGAGCGTAGCGTCCGATTCTGGCCGATACTATTATGCATTGTAAAAACGCGATCTCTCGGCTTTCCGACACTTCCGTCGGCTACTTTCACTTTCGCCCATAGCTTGACAACGTGGCCGCCATTTGTAAACGCGCTACAATGACTTTGAACAGACTTTTACGGACTTGTTTTGATAGTTTTTGGGAGTTTGACGCTGTTTTTCAAAATGGATTTCGGCGATTCTTCAAGTGATAGCCGAGATTTCGCTCTGTTCAATTTAAATGACATTAAAGGGCACGAAGTTGATTATTAATCGGAGCTAGATATCAGTGCAAAGCGTTACTTTGCATTAGCAGTCGTGAGTCGGACTTTAAAGAAAGTGATTATGATTCTGAAAATGTGTTTGTAAATTGCCGTATAGATGACGGAAAATCACAAACAACATGCCGTATTTCGTAAATATTTGTGTTCATATGTGGATTACCGGCAACAATCACGTGAGTAACATATTCTGCATGCTTTTCCCTTCATTGTGTTGTTTATTTAACTAAAATCGGTTGACTAACACCTTATTTGTGATGTGTTTACTAATGCGACCCGAAATTTTTACAGAATCTGAAAAAATCTTGCCCGTTCAGGGCTACAAAACGGACAAGCGTCTGCCCTGTAAAGGGTTAAGACATTAGCCATCACTTCATTGTCACGTGTGTAAGACTGAGTAGTTTAAGACATTAGCCATCACATCATTGTCATGTGTCTACCATGTGTAAGACTGAGTAGTTTGAGACATTAGCCATTACTTCATTGTCACGTCTACCATGTGTAACACTGAGTACTTTAAGACATTAGCTATCACCTCACTGTGACATGTCTACTGACAAACCTTCTACTGTGACATGTCTACTAGAAAACCTCCTACTATTATGTATCTACAGGCAAACTTTCTACTGTCACTTCTCTACCAACAAACCTATCACCACATGTCTTCTAGCAAACCTTCTACTGTCATAAGTCTACCAAACCTTCTACTGTCAAGTGTCTACTGACAACCCTTCTACTGTCACATGTCTGCTAGCAAACCTTCCAGTCCCATGTGTCTACTGGCAAACCTTCTACTGTCACATACCTACTGGAAAATCTTCTACTGTCACATTTCTACTGGCAAATTCTGTAATGTAGATTCCTGCAGGGACGGATGTCTGTAATATAGATGCCTGCAGGGACGAGTGTTTGTATTGAAGATGCCTGCAGGGGCTGGTGTCTGTAATGTAGATGCCTGCAGGGGCTGGTGTCTGTAATGTAGATTTCTGCAGGGACGGATGTCTGTAATGTAGATTTCTGCAGGGATGGATGTCTGTAATGTAGATTTCTGCAGGGATGGATGTCTGTAATGTAGATTTCTGCAGGGACGGATGTCTGTAATGTAGATTTCTGCAGGGATGGATGTCTGTAATGTAGATTTCTGCAGGGACGGATGTCTGTAATATAGATGCCTGCAGGGACGGATGTCTGTAATATAGATGCCTGCAGGGACGGATGTCTGTAATGTAGATTTCTGCAGGGATGGATGTCTGTAATATAGATGTCTGCAGGGACGGATGTCTGTAATATAGATGTCTGCAGGGACGGATGTCTGTAATGTAGATTTCTGCAGGGACGGATGTCTGTAATATAGATGTCTGCAGGGACGGATGTCTGTAATGTAGATGCCTGCAGGGACGGATGTCTGTAATATAGATGCCTGCAGGGACGGATGTCTGTAATATAGATGTCTGCAGGGACGGATGTCTGTAATATAGATTTCTGCAGGGACGGATGTCTGTAATATAGATTTCTGCAGGGACGGATGTCTGTAATATAGATTTCTGCAGGGACGGATGCCTGTAATATAGATTTCTGCAGGGACGGATGTCTGTAATATAGATTTCTGCAGGGACGGATGTCTGTAATGTAGATGCCTGCAGGGACCGATGTCTGTAATATAGATGCCTGCAGGGACGAGTGTTTGTATTGAAGATGCCTGCAGGGACGGATGTCTGTAATGTAGATTTCTGCAGGGACGGATGTCTGTAATGTAGATTTCTGCAGGGACGGATGTCTGTAATGTAGATTTCTGCAGGGACGGATGTCTGTAATATAGATGCCTGCAGGGACGGATGTCTGTAATGTAGATGCCTGCAGGGACCGATGTCTGTAATATAGATGCCTGCAGGGACGAGTGTTTGTATTGAAGATGCCTGCAGGGACGGATGTCTGTAATGTAGATTTCTGCAGGGACGGATGTCTGTAATATAGATGCCTGCAGGGATGGATGTCTGTAATGTAGATTCCTGCAGGGATGGATGTCTGTAATATAGATTTCTGCAGGGATGGATGTCTGTAATGTAGATTCCTGCAGGGATGAGTATCTGTATTGTAGATTCCTGCAGGGACGGATGTCTAATGTAGATTTCTGCAGGGCTGGATGTCTGTAATGTAGATGCCTGCAGGGACTGGTGTTTGTAATGTAGATTCCTGCAGGGATGGATGTCTGTAATATAGATGCCTGCAGGGACTAGTGTCTATAATATAGATGACTGTAGTGACGGATGTCTGTAATGTAGATTTCTTGCAGGGACGGATGTCTGTAATGTAGATTTCTTGCAGGGACGGGTGTCTGTAATATAGATGCCTGCAGGGACGGATGTCTGTAATATAGATGCCTGCAGGGACTAGTGTCTATAATATAGATTTCTGCAGGGACGGGTGTCTGTAATATAGATGCCTGCAGGGACGGATGTCTGTAATATAGATTTCTGCAGGGACGGGTGTCTGTAATATAGATGCCTGCAGGGACGGATGTCTGTAATGTAGATTCCTGCAGGGACGGATGTCTGTAATATAGATGCCTGCAGGGACTAGTGTCTATAATATAGATGCCTGTAGTGACGGATGTCTGTAATGTAGATTTCTGCAGGGACGGATGTCTGTAATGTAGATTTCTGCAGGGACGGTTGTCTGTAATGTAGATTCCCTAATCATATTTCTTGTCTTTCAGCTGCCAGTGGTGTGGGTATCACCTATGGCACAATGCCCAGTCATCTCAACAATTCCCTGAAATCCAACGATGTAGAAAATAAAACTCCACCTGTACCTCCAGTCACTCCAGCCACAGGCAAGGTAAGAGTTCACAGCCGCTCAGGTGTGCCATTTCAGGTGACAGAAACAGATCACACCAGAACACCTGGGTCTCATTGACCAGACAGTTGCTAGCGTACAATAACAGCTGTAGTGTGTGATATGTAGTTGCTGTAGAACTAGTGGCAACCGTTCACATTCAGTGTGATCTGTGTTGACACGACGTCTCGCCTGAACTTGACGGACAGCTGCTTGATGATTTGGCCTGGAGTTTTCCACATGTGTTCAAGCATGACCCGTTGACCTAGATACAGTTCATGCAGCAGCTTGTGTCAGTGTTAGTTGACAGATGGAAAGGCAGGAGGTTATTTCACTAGTTCTCTGTCCATTATATATTGGTGGTTGCATGTCAGCAGGTTATTTCACTAGTTCTCTTATCCATTATAGGTGGTTCTATGTCAGCCGATTATTTCACTAGTTCTCTGTCCATTATATGTTGGAGGTTCCATGTCAGCAGGTTATTTCACTAGTTCTCTGTCCATTATATATTGGTGGTTGCAGGTTATTTCACTAGTTCTCTTATCCATTATAGGTGGTTCTATGTCAGCCGGTTATTTCACTAGTTCTCTGTCCATTATATGTTGGAGGTTCCATGTCAGCAGGTTTTTTCACTAGTTCTCTGTCCATTATATATTGGTGGTTGCAGGTTATTTCACTAGTTCTCTTATCCATTATAGGTGGTTCTATGTCAGCCGGTTATTTCACTAGTTCTCTGTCCATTATATGTTGGAGGTTCCATGTCAGCAGGTTATTTCACTAGTTCTCTGTCCATTATATATTGGTGGTTGCAGGTTATTTCACTAGTTCTCTTATCCATTATAGGTGGTTCTATGTCAGCCGGTTATTTCACTAGTTCTCTGTCCATTATATGTTGGAGGTTCCATGTCAGCAGGTTATTTCACTAGTTCTCTGTCCATTATATATTGGTGGTTGCAGGTTATTTCACTAGTTCTCTTATCCATTATAGGTGGTTCTATGTCAGCCGGTTATTTCACTAGTTCTCTGTCCATTATATGTTGGATATTCCATGTCAGCAGGTTATTTCACTAGTTCTCTGTCCATTATATATTGGTGGTTGCAGGTTATTTCACTAGTTCTCTTATCCATTATAGGTGGTTCTATGTCAGCCGGTTATTTCACTAGTTCTCTGTCCATTATATGTTGGAGGTTCCATGTCAGCAGGTTATTTCACTAGTTCTCTGTCCATTATATGTTGGAGGTTCCATGTCAGCAGGTTATTTCACTAGTTCTCTGTCCATTATATGTTGGAAGTTCCAAGCTGGAGCTGAGGAGTTATTGATTCTGGTGCTTATTTTTAAAAAACCATGGTGGTTTTAACATTTGTGACAACTGTATCATGTATCCTACCATGCCATAGTTATTTCTGACACTTGTGACAACTGTATCATGTATCCTACCATTCCATCGTACTTTCTGACACTTGTGACAACTGTATCATGTATCCTACCATTCCATCGTACTTTCTGACACTTGTGACAACTGTATCATATCCTACCATTCCATCGTACTTTCTGACACTTGTGACAACTGTATCATGTTTCCTACCATTCCATCGTACTTTCTGACACTTGTGACAACTGTATCATATCCTACCATGCTATCATACTTTCTGACACTTGGTGCTGTGGTTATCTTATTTTATCCTGGTGTTGTGGGTGTGTCATTTTGTCCTGGTGTTGTGGGTGTGTCATTTGGTCATGGTGTTGTGGGTATGTCATTTTGTCCTGGTGTTGTGGGTGTGTCATTTGGTCCTGGTGTTGTGGGTATGTCATTTGGTCCTGGTGTTGTGGGTATGTCATTTTGTCCTGGTGTTGTGGGTGTGTCATTTGGTCCTGGTGTTGTGGGTATGTCATTTTGTCCTGGTGTTGTGGGTGTGTCATTTGGTCCTTGCAATGTTCATGATTGTCAGAGAGACTGAGAGACTAGACTGTAATCATTCCTCTACTCGGCTTGCATCATGTGTTGTGTAGGAACCACTTGTGTCAGTGTTGACTTGTGTGTTCACAGATGGAGAACAAGTTGAACAACGTCCAATCATGGAACTCCATCACAGCCAGCTTCCAACATTTCAAGAAGATCAGCGAGATGAAAACACAGAAGGTAAGTGTCGTGTCGACAATTGTTGGTGTTGTCACAACTGTCTGCCTCTCTGTGCAAGCAGCTTGTCAGAATGAATCATGGAGGGTTGGATGTGTAGTGGTGTGCCATGTTCTGTTGATGCCTCTCTGTACAGTCAGCTTGTCAGATCTGTGTGGATACAGTAACATGAGGCCTGGACAATTTAGGGGAAACTCTCGTATGGATGTAAACTTGTCTCTCCATCTGTAGCTGGAAATGTTCTTTTCTGGAAAATCTTGTCACATAGGCTCACAAATATTGTTTACTTACTGGCTTTTCCTGGACATTCTAATTGTCCATGTTTTCTGTACAGTCATGTGTCATAGCTTGAGATTTGAGAACCTTCTAGAGATGTAATTTGTTGATTCTCTTGATTGCTGTTTGACGAAAGTGCATGATCTGTAAGATATGAGAACCTTCTAGAGATGTGATTTGTTGATTCTCTTGTTTCTCTGCTTGACTGAAAGTGCATGATCTGTAAGATATGAGAACCTTCTAGAGATGTGATTTGTTGATTCTCTGTTTGACTGAAAGTGCATGATCTGTAAGATATGAGAACCTTCTAGAGATGTGATTTGTTGATTCTCTGTTTGACTGAAAGTGCATGATCTGTAAGATATGAGAACCTTCTAGAGATGTGATTTGTTGATTCTCTGCTTGACTGAAAGTGCATGATCTGTAAGATATGAGAACCTTCTAGAGATGTGATTTGTTGATTCTCTGTTTGACTGAAAGTGCATGATCTGTAAGATATGAGAACCTTCTAGAGATGTGATTTGTTGATTCTCTGTTTGACTGACAGTGCATGATCTGTAAGATATGAGAACCTTCTAGAGATGTGATTTGTTGATTCTCTGCTTGACTGAAAGTGCATGATCTGTAAGATATGAGAACCTTCTAGAGATGTGATTTGTTGATTCTCTGTTTGACTGAAAGTGCATGATCTGTAAGATATGAGAACCTTCTAGAGATGTGATTTGTTGATTCTCTGTTTGACTGACAGTGCATGATCTGTAAGATATGAGAACCTTCTAGAGATGTGATTTGTTGATTCTCTGTTTGACTGAAAGTGCATGATCTGTAAGATATGAGAACCTTCTAGAGATGTGATTTGTTGATTCTCTGTTTGACTGAAAGTGCATGATCTGTAAGATATGAGAACCTTCTAGAGATGTGATTTGTTGATTCTCTGTTTGACTGACAGTGCATGATCTGTAAGATATGAGAACCTTCTAGAGATGTGATTTGTTGATTCTCTGTTTGACTGAAAGTGCATGATCTGTAAGATATGAGAACCTTCTAGAGATGTGATTTGTTGATTCTCTGTTTGACTGAAAGTGCATGATCTGTAAGATATGCAAGTGATGGGTTCCATTATAAATTTTCAGGAGCCAGCCTCACTGTTTGGCCTCATGTGTCTTGTCCTGTCAGGAGCCAGCCTCACTGTTTGGCCTCATGTGTCTTGTCCTGTCAGGAGCCAGCCTGACTGTTTGGCCTCATGTGTCTTGTCCTGTCAGGAGTCAGCCTCATGTGTCTTGTCCTGTCAGGAGCCAGCCTCATGTGTCTTGTCCTGTCAGGAGCCAGCCTCACGTGTCTTGTCCTGTCAGGAGCCAGCCTCATTGTTTGGCCTCATGTGTCTTGTCCTGTCAGGAGCCAGCCTCATGTGTCTTGTCCTGTCAGGAGCCAGCCTCATGTGTCTTGTCCTGTCAGGAGCCAGCCTCACTGTTTGGCCTCATGTGTCTTGTCCTGTCAGGAGCCAGCCTCATTGTTTGGCCTCATGTGTCTTGTCGTGACCTAACAGAGCCAGCTCTGTGGTGAAGGAGTTACGGACACAGTTGGTAATGTCCGCATACCCGCGCTCGAAAAACAGCTGCGGGCGATTGGCAGCAGGCCGTCTTGCGTTGGTTTTTTACGAAATGGTATGGGTGCCGGTCGTTCAGAGAGCAATGGCAAACTACTGAGTGTAAACTTGCCAAGAAATCATAACAGCAAAACATGCTGGTGTTGACTGTGACGTCCTGTAAAGGATATGCAACTAACATTTTTTTTTTTTACCTGACAGAATGTATTAAAACTGTCCATATTTGGTGCCAGTAATCTCAGATGTTTTGTTGATTCCTTGCTGTAGCTGTCCACTGGTCACTTCTCTGTGCTGGTCATCTCAGATGTTCTGTTGATTCATTGCTGCCCACTGGTCACTTCTATGTGCTGGTTATCTCAGATGTTCTGTTGATTCCTTGCTGCCCACTGGTCACTTCTCAGGCTGGTCATCTCAGATGTTCTGTTTATTCCTTGCTGTCGCAGCCCACTGGTCACTTCTCTGTGCTGGTCATCTCAGATGTTCTGTTGATTCCTTGCTACCCACTGGTTACTTCTCTGTGCTGGTCATCTCAGATGTTCTGTTGATTCCTTGCTGTAGCATCCCACTGGTCACTTCTCTGTGCTGGTCATCTCAGATATTCTGTTGATTCCTTGCTGCCCACTGGTCACTTCTCTGTGCTGGTCATCTCAGATGTTCTGTTGATTCCTTGCTACCCACATGTCACTTATCTGTGCTGGTCATCTCAGATGTTCTGTTGATTCCTTGCTGTAGCATCCCACTGGTCACTTCTCTGTGCTGGTCATCTCAGATGTTCTGTTGATTCCTTGCTGTAGCATCCCACTGGTCACTTCTCAGGCTGGTCATCTCAGATGTTTTGTTGATTCCTTGCTGTAGCATCCCACTGGTCACTTCTCTGTGCTGGTCATCTCAGATGTTCTGTTGATTCCTTGCCTTGCTGTAGCATCCCACTGGTCACTTCTCTGTGCTGGTCATCTCAGATGTTCTGTCGATTCCTTGCTGTAGCATCCCACTGGTCACTTCTCTGTGCTGGTCATCTCAGATGTTCTGTTGATTCATTGCCTTAGCAGCCCACATGTCACTTATCTGTGCTGGTCATCTCAGATGTTCTGTTGATTCCTTGCCTTAGCAGCCCACTGGTCACTTCTCTGTGCTGGTCATCTCAGATGTTCTGTTGATTCCTTGCCTTAGCAGCCCACTGGTCACTTCTCTGTGCTGGTCATCTCAGATGTTCTGTTGATTCCTTGCCTTAGCAGCCCACTGGTCACTTCTCTGTGCTGGTCATCTCAGATGTTCTGTTGATTCCTTGCCTTGCTGTAGCAGCCCACTGGTCACTTCTCTGTGCTGGCCATCTCAGATGTTCTGTTGATTCCTTGCTACCCACTGGTCACTTCTCTGTGCTGGTCATCTCAGATGTTCTGTTGATTCCTTGTTTTAGCTGCCCACTGGTCACTTATCTGTGCTGGTCATCTCAGATGTTCTGTTGATTCCTTGTTTTAGCTGCCCACTGGTCACTTCTCTGTGCTGGTCATCTCAGATGTTCTGTTGATTCCTTGCCTTGCTGTAGCTGCCCACTGGTCACTTATCTGTGCTGGTCATCTCAGATGTTCTGTTGATTCCTTGCTGTAGCTGCCCACTGGTCACTTCCTCTCTTCTGTGTTGGAATGTCTATACATGGTGCTAATGTTATTTCTCATCTTGTAATGTGCAGGAAGTCTTTTTGAAAAAGGCTGAGGAGCAGAAACAGAAATTGGCCAAAGAACGACAGAGGATAGAGGAAGAGAAGAAACGGTAAGAGAACTTCTGTTAGAGGTGATTTGTGTTAGTATTTCATGTAGTGGTGTGACATGGAAGGTTGATGTGTAGTGTGACATGGAGGGTTGATGTGTAGTGTGACAAGGAGGGTTGATGTGTAGTGGTGTCACATGGGGGGTTTATGTGTAGTGGTGTCACATGGGGGGTTTATGTGTAGTGGTGTCACATGGGGGGGGGGGGGGTTATTTGTAGTGGTGTGACATGGGGGGTTATGTGTAGTGGTGTCACATGGGGGGGGGGGGGGTTATGTGTAGTGGTGTCACATCACATGGGGGGGGGGGGTTATGTGTAGTGGTGTCACATGGGGGGGGGGGGGTTATGTGTAGTGGTGTCACATGGGGGGGGGGGGGTTATGTGTAGTGGTGTCACATGGGGGGGGGGGGTTTATGTGTAGTGGTGTGACATGGGGGGTTATGTGTAGTGGTGTGACATGGGGGGGGGGAGGGGGGTTTATGTGTAGTGGTGTCACATGGGGGGGGGGGGGGGGGTTATGTGTAGTGGTGTCACATGGGGGGGGGGGGGGGTTATGTGTAGTGGTGTCACATGGGGGGGGGTTTATGTGTAGTGGTGTCACATGGGGGGGGGGGGGGTTATGTGTAGTGGTGTCACATGGGGGGGGGGGGTTTATGTGTAGTGGTGTGACATGGGGGGTTATGTGTAGTGGTGTGACATGGGGGGGGGGGAGGGGGGTTTATGTGTAGTGGTGTCACATGGGGGGGGGTTTAATGTGTAGTGGTGTCACATGGGGGGGGGGGGGGGTTATGTGTAGTGGTGTCACATGGGGGGGGGGGGTTATGTGTAGTGGTGTCACATGGGGGGGGGGGTTATGTGTAGTGGTGTCACATGGGGGGAGTATGTGTAGTGGTGTCACATGGGGGGGGGTTATGTGTAGTGGTGTGACATGGGGGGGGGGGGGGTTTGATATGTAGTGGTGTGATATGGAGGGTTGGATGTGTAGTGTTGAGCCATGGAGGGGTGAATATGTGCCATGGAGGATGCCATCAAGGGCAGTCGTGCTCTCTCACAAAGCACGGCCTGGGCAGTTAACAGCCAGGATGTGAATATTTAGTCTTGCAAGCCCAGTCTGTTGACCAGCTTTGTCTGGTCCAGTGTTGACCAACCTAGGCTTGTCCATTGCCAAGTCTTCCAAACCCTGTCTGGTCCAGTGTTGACCAACCTAGGCTTGTCCATTCTCAAGTCTTCCAAACCCTGTCTGGTCCAGTGTTGACCAACCTAGGCTTGTCCATTCTCAAGTCTTCCAAACCCTGTCTGGTCCAGTGTTGACCAACCTAGGCTTGTCCATTCTCAAGTCTTCCAAACCCTGTCTGGTCCAGTGTTGACCAACCTAGGCTTGTCCATTCTCAAGTCTTCCAAACCCTGTCTGGTCCAGTGTTGGCCAACTGCCATGTTTCTTTTATGGATTGTTTATAACTGTCATGGCTCGTATCTATTAACACAGCACTTCTTGACACTGCCACTCAACTGGAAACATCAGATGTGGAAACATCATGTCATATTGTACAGGCTTTTATTGAGGACACCCAGCTATCCCAGCAACCCCGCTGGCAAAAACATCGTATTGATCAGTACGCCGCTAGTTTAGGTCCTAGTCAGTGATTGTCTGTTGTGGGTGCCTCTAGCTGTGCCAATCAAGGCATATATTTCCTTGTCTGTTGTCTCGACCCATCTGAACATGAGTATCCGCCTACTAGATTGACAAAACATATGAAAAATAGCACAACTTACAGTAAGTCCAGACTATCACACATCACCGGTGGCTATATAAATCCTCACACACACTTGACCCCAATCTTGGCAAATCGCCCCACTGCCTGTAGCGCTTAGCAAGCACAACACATTCTCTAGTTGTACAGATGATCACTGTTTTACTGTGTCAGTAATTCAAGCTTGGACCGCCGCCAAATATCTTGCATGCTGTTTATTCATTCTTGTAAGGAAATGACGACGCTCTTAAAATCTTAACGGTTGTTTATCCATTCTAAAATCTTACACGATGTTAACCGTTCAAGCCCTGGACCTCGCAACAATTGTATCATAGCACCAACATAGGCATGTTCATTCCCAATTCAAGCAGAGGTTGTATAAGTGTGTCACTTCAAGTGCTAGCTGTGTTGATCGGAAATAACATTTCAGTTCTCTGTGATATTCTCTTCACAGCTCTTGGCCTCCTGCAATATTCTGCCTTTGTATTTGTTAGAAGGGGCATCTTGTCCGACTGACTGGTGCAGAAATTGTTGTCTGACAGTTGTACATTTGATTTTTTAACAGGGAAAGAGAAGAGGAAGAGGCCATTGAAGCCGCTCGTAACAGGAAGATGGAGGAAGACAAGGCAGAGGAGGAGAAAAAGAAGCGAGAGAGAATAGAGCAGATGAGAAGAGCTGCCCAGATGAGGAGAGAGGCAGTAAGTATTTGATGTCAGTGTTGTTGTGACCTGGGGTGGCAGTCAACCAGGTGTTTGAAAGAGAGAGACTTGTGTGTGCTGTCTGAGAGACTTGTGTGTGCTGTCTGAGAGACATGTGTGTGTGCTGTCTGAGAGACGTGTGTGCTGTCTGAGAGACGTGTGTGCTGTCTGAGAGACGTGTGTGTGCTGTCTGAGAGACGTGTGTGTGTGCTGTCTGAGAGACGTGTGTGTGCGCTGTCTGAGAGACGTGTGTGTGCTGTCTGAGGGACGTGAGTGTGTGCTGTCTGAGAGACTTGTGTGTGCTGTCTGAGAGAGACGTGTGTGTGCTGTCTGAGAGACGTGTGTGTGTGCTGTCTGAGAGACGTGTGTGTGTGCTGTCTGAGAGACTTGTGTGTGTGTGCTGTCTGAGAGACTTGTGTGTGTGTGCTGTCTGAGAGATGTGTGTGTGCTGTCTGAGAGACGTGTGTGTGCTGTCTGAGAGACGTGTGTGTGCTGTCTGAGAGACTTGTGTGTGCTGTCTGAGAGACTTGTGTGTGCTGTCTGAGAGACGTGTGTGTGTGTGCTGTCTGAGAGACTTGTGTGTGCTGTCTGAGAGACTTGTGTGTGCTGTCTGAGAGACATGTGTGCTGTCTGAGAGACTTTTGTGTGTGCTGTCTGAGAGACGTGTGTGTGCTGTCTGAGAGACGTGTGTGTGCTGTCTGAGAGACGTGTGTGTGCTGTCTGAGAGACGTGTGTGTGTGCTGTCTGAGAGACGTGTGTGTGTGCTGTCTGAGAGACATGTGTGTGTGCTGTCTGAGAGACTTGTGTGTGTGCTGTCTGAGAGACTTGTTTGTGCTGTCTGAGAGATGTGTGTGTGTGTGCTCTCTGAGAGACTTGTGTGTGTGCTGTCTGAGAGACGTGTGTTTGTGCTGTCTGAGAGACGTGTGTGTGTGCTGTCTGAGAGACGTGTGTGTGTGTGCTGTCTGAGAGACTTGTGTGTTTGTGCTGTCTGAGAGACTTGTGTGTGTTGTCTGAGAGACTTGTGTGTGTGCTGTCTGAGAGACTTGTGTGTGTGCTGTCTGAGAGACTTGTTTGTGCTGTCTGAGAGACGTGTGTGTGTGTGCTGTCTGAGAGACTTGTGTGTGTGCTGTCTGAGAGACTTGTGTGTGTGCTGTCTGAGAGACGTGTGTGTGTGCTGTCTGAGAGACTTGTGTGTGTGTGTGCTGTCTGAGAGACTTGTGTGTGTGCTGTCTGAGAGACTTGTGTGTGTGCTGTCTGAGAGACGTGTGTGTGTGCTGTCTGAGAGACTTGTGTGTGCTGTCTGAGAGACTTGTGTGTGTGCTGTCTGAGGTGATGACTGGTTGGAATGTCTGTTGGTGGAATGATGATTGTCCGACTCAGAGAGAATGCCCTGGATCAGCAAGTCTGAGGCTGCCTGGTATGCTTGTCAAACCCAAACCTTTCAGATGGCCAGCTCTCACAGCCAGCATGGCTCATTGATACATAGACATGAAGATGAGTCACTCCAAGTATCATATTAAACAGTCAGTCAGTCAGTTGTATGCTTATTCTAACCCATTATTCTTGTCATCTACAACATCAAAACTATTTAATCTGTCGCATAGAATTTGTGCTAAATCAACACATGCGCACACACATTCACTCTCACTCACACACTCACTCACTCTCACTCACACACTCACGCTGCTGTTGCTATATTTTGTGGGACAGAACTTCATCATTGTAAACCAGATTTCACATCTGTTCCTGGAATAATCCCATATCCACTGTCTGCATAGACTTCGTGGACTTCCTGTGTTCCCATCAATTGCCCACATTACAGTTAAAGCCACACGTGCCACCCCACCCATCATGACAGTCACATACCTCATGATCCATCACAGGGAAATCGGCCTGGACTGTTGACAGTTCAAGAGTTGTGGTTATAACAGATGGATGGATTCATGACTGATGCTTGAAGAGATGGATTCATGACTGATGCTTGAAGAGATGGATTCATGACTGATGCTTGAAGAGATTGGTTCATGACTGATGCTTGAAGAGATGTTTTCATGACTGATGCTTGAAGAGATGGATTCATGACTGATGCTTGAAGAGGTGGATTCATGACTGGGACTGACCTATCTCCCAGTAGATTGACTGAGACATGGTGAGGCTGTTCTATGTCCCACTAGGATGACTGGGACATGATGGGGCTGCTCTATCTCCCACTATAGGATGACTGAGACATTGTGGGGCAGCTCTATGTCCCACTATAGGATGACTGAGACATTGTGGGGAGCTCTATGTCCCACTAGGATGACTGAGACATTGTGGGGCAGCTCTATGTCCCACTATAGGATGACTGAGACATTGTGGGGCAGCTCTATGTCCCACTATAGGATGACTGAGACATTGTGGGACTGCTCTATGTCCCACTATAGGATGACTGAGACATGATGGGGCTGCTCTATGTCCCACTATAGGATGACTGAGATATGGTGGGGCTGCTCTATGTCCCACTACAGGATGACTGAGACATGATGGGGCTGCTCTATGTCCCACTATAGGATGACTGAGACATGGTGGGGCTGCTCTATGTCCCACTATAGGATGACTGAGATATGATGGGGCTGCTCTATGTCCCACTATAGGATGACTGGGACATGATGGGGCTGCTCTATGTCCCACTATAGGATGACTGAGACATGATGGGGCTGCTCTATGTCCCACTATAGGATGACTGAGACATGATGGGGCTGCTCTATGTCCCACTATAGGATGACCGAGATATGATGGGGCTGCTCTATCTCCCACTATAGGATGACTGAGACATGATGGGGCTGCTCTATGTCCCACTATAGGATGACTGAGACATGATGGGGCTGCTCTATGTCCCACTATAGGATGACTGAGACATGATGTGGATGCTCTATGTCCCACTATAGGATGGCTGAGACATGATGGGGCTGCTCTATGTCCCACCATAGGATGACTGAGATATGATGGGGCTGCTCTATCTCCCACTATAGGATGACTGAGACATGATGGGGCTGCTCTATGTCCCACTATAGGATGACTGAGACATGATGGGACTGCTCTATGTCCCACTATAGGATGACTGAGACATGATGGGGCAGCTCTATGTCCCACTATTGGATGACTGAGACATGATGGGGCTGCTCTATGTCCCACTATAGGATGACTGAGACATGATGGGGCTGCTCTATGTCCCACTATAGGATGACTGAGACATGATGGGACTGCTCTATGTCCCACTATAGGATGACTGAGACATGATGGGACTGCTCTATGTCCCACTATAGGATGACTGAGACATGATGGGGCTGCTCTATGTCCCACTATAGGATGACTGAGACATGATGGGGCTGCTCTATGTCCCACTATAGGATGACTGAGACATGATGGGGCTGCTCTATGTCCCACTATAGGATGACTGAGACATGATGGGGCTGCTCTATGTCCCACTATAGGATGACTGAGACATGATGGGGCTGCTCTATGTCCCACTATAGGATGACTGAGACATTGTGGGGCTGCTCTATGTCCCACTATAGAATGACTGAGATATGGTGGGGCTGCTCTATGTCCCACTATAGGATGACTGAGACATTGTGGGGCTGCTCTATGTCCCACTATAGGATGACTGAGATATGATGGGGCTGCTCTATGTCCCACTATAGGATGACTGAGACATGATGGGGCTGCTCTATGTCCCACTATAGGATGACTGAGATATGATGGGACTGCTCTATGTCCCACTATAGGATGACTGAGACATTGTGGGGCTGCTCTATGTCCCACTATAGGATGACTGAGACATGATGGGGCAGCTCTGTCCCACTATAGGATGACTGAGATATGGTGGGACTGCTCTATGTCCCACTATAGAATGACTGAGATATGGTGGGGCTGCTCTATGTCCCACTATAGAATGACTGAGATATGGTGGGGCTGCTCTATGTCCCACTATAGGATGACTGAGACATGATGGGGCTGCTCTATGTCCCACTATAGAATGACTGAGATATTGTGGGGCTGCTCTATGTCCCACTATAGAATGACTGAGATATTGTGGGGCTGCTCTATTTCCCACTATAGGATGACTGAGACATGATGGGGCAGCTCTATGTCCCACTATAGGATGACTGAGACATGATGGGGCAGCTCTATGTCCCACTATAGGATGACTGAGACATGATGGGACAGCTCTATGTCCCACTATAGGATGACTGAGACATGATGGGACTGCTCTATGTCCCACTATAGGATGACTGAGACATGATGGGACTGCTCTATGTCCCACTATAGGATGACTGAGACATGATGGGGCTGCTCTATGTCCCACTATAGGATGACTGAGACATGATGGGACTGCTCTATGTCCCACTATAGGATGACTGAGACATGATGGGGCTGCTCTATGTCCCACTATAGGATGACTGAGATATGGTGGGGCTGCTCTATTTCCCACTATAGGATGACTGAGATATGATGGGGCTGCTCTATGTCCCACTATAGGATGACTGAGATATGATGGGGCTGCTCTAAGTCCCACTATAGGATGACTGAGATATGATGGGGCTGCTCTATGTCCCACTATAGGATGACTGAGATATGATGGGGCTGCTCTATGTCCCACTATAGGATGACTGAGATATGATGGGGCTGCTCTATGTCTCACTATAGGATGACTGAGATATGATGGGGCTGCTCTATGTCCCACTATAGGATGACTGAGATATGGTGGGGCTGCTCTATGTCCCACTATAGGATGACTGAGATATGATGGGGCTGCTCTATGTCCCACTATAGGATGACTGAGATATGATGAGGCTGCTCTATGTCCCACTATAGGATGACTGAGATATGATGGGGCTGCTCTATGTCCCACTATAGGATGACTGATACATGATGGGGCTGCTCTATGTCCCACTATAGGATGACTGAGACATGATGGGGCTGCTCTATGTCCCACTATAGGATGACTGAGACATGATGGGGCTGTTCTATGTCCCACTATAGGATGACTGAGACATTGTGGGGCAGCTCTATGTCCCACTATAGGATGACTGAGACATTGTGGGACTGCTCTATGTCCCACTATAGGATGACTGAGACATGATGGGGCTGCTCTATGTCCCACTATAGGATGACTGAGACATTGTGGGACTGCTTTATGTCCCACTATAGGATGACTGAGATATGATGGGGCTGCTCTATGTCCCACTATAGGATGACTGAGACATGATGGGGCTGCTCTATGTCCCACTATAGGATGACTGAGACATGATGGGGCTGCTCTATGTCCCACTATAGGATGACTGAGACATGGTGGGGCTGCTCTATGTCCCACTATAGGATGACTGAGACATGATGGGACTGCTCTATGTCCCACTATAGGATGACTGAGACATGATGGGGCTGCTCTATGTCCCACTATAGGATGACTGAGACATGATGGGGCTGCTCTATGTCCCACTATAGGATGACTGAGACATGATGGGGCTGCTCTATGTCCCACTATAGGATGACTGAGACATGATGGGGCTGCTCTATGTCCCACTATAGGATGACTGAGACATGATGGGGCTGCTCTATGTCCCACTATAGGATGACTGAGACATTGTGGGGCTGCTCTATGTCCCACTATAGAATGACTGAGATATGGTGGGGCTGCTCTATGTCCCACTATAGGATGACTGAGACATTGTGGGGCTGCTCTATGTCCCACTATAGGATGACTGAGACATGATGGGGCTGCTCTATGTCCCACTATAGGATGACTGAGACATGATGGGGCTGCTCTATGTCCCACTATAGGATGACTGAGATATGGTGGGGCTGCTCTATGTCCCACTATAGAATGACTGAGATATGGTGGGGCTGCTCTATGTCCCACTATAGGATGACTGAGACATTGTGGGGCAGCTCTATGTCCCACTATAGGATGACTGAGACATGATGGGGCTGCTCTATGTCCCACTATAGGATGACTGAGACATGATGGGGCTGCTCTATGTCCCACTATAGAATGACTGAGATATGGTGGGGCTGCTCTATGTCCCACTATAGGATGACTGAGATATGGTGGGGCTCCTATGTCCCAGAAGGGTGTCATCATAAATGTCTCATGTCTGTCTTGTTTCCATTTATTTGCAGACAGCCAACAGGATTGACATGAATGCACAGAACGACCTCATGGCTTCCTTCGAGGCATCCTACCAGAACCGGGCTTGACCCCCCCACCACACACACCATGGTTGATCCAGAGTGGCTGGTGGAGGCCTTCCAGACAGTATTACCATCCATAAGTGTCCTCACACGGACACGGAGATCGTTGACATGTGTGGTGTCCTCACACGGACACGGAGATCGTTGACATGTATGGTGTCCTCACACGGACATGGAGATCGTTGACATGTGTGGTGTCCTCACACTGATATGGAGATTGTTGACATGTGTGGTGTCCTCACACTGACATGGAGATTGTTGACATGTGTGGTGTCCTCACACTGACATGGAGATTGTTGACATGTGTGGTGTCCTCACACTGACATGGAGATTGTTGACATGTGTGGTGTCCTCACACTGACATGGAGATTGTTGACATGTGTGGTGTCCTCACACGGACACTGAGAGATGTTGTCATATGTGGTGTCCTCACATGGACACTGGAGATCGTTGTCTTATGCATTGAAATGTGTGGGTGATGTCGATGGTTGATGTGTACAGGATGTGTGTATGTCAATGATTGTTGTATATATAAGATTTATGTACATTGATGTGTGGGTTATGTATACAGGATGTGTGGGCATCGATGTGTGTGGGTTATGTTGCTGACGGTTTTGTATATAAGATGTGTGTACATGGATGTGTGGGTTATGTCAGTGATTGTTGTGTGGATGCTTGTTGTATACAAGTTGTGTGTGTAATAGTGTGTGTGTACTTAGTACACATGTGAGGAGAATGTGCTGGGTCAGTCATTTGACATTGATGATTTGAGTGCATGTGGTTGACATGTATAAGGCTGTTTGTTGGACTATGTCAGTCTGTGAGTGCATGTTGGTTGACATGTATAAGGCTGTTTGTTGAACTATGTCAGTCTGTGACATATGTATGTCAGATCAGTCAGTCATTGATATGTATATATATACATATATATAAATATATACACCTTGTATGTTGTGACACCAATCATTTCCATATATCGTATATATGATGCAGACTAGCAAAACTATTTCACGTATGTCATTCAATCAAAATCAACATGTGTCTGTTGTGTAGTATGTCTGTATTGGACTACATGCTCCATCTCATCATGCGGCATTGTTTCATGTGTCTGTGTGTGTGTGTGTGAGACATGCTTCTACAGGCTGCCAGTGTGTCCTGTTTGATGCAGCCTTGTCCATTCAGCCACCAGCACACGCTTCCAACGTCTATAGCAGACAGAGATGGCCAGAGTTCACGCTTCCATGAGGACTGCGCTTCTGTTGCCAGTTAACAGCATATGCATTTCCTCACTGTCAGTGATTGTACCGTGCTGTCAGTGATTGTACCGTGCTGTCAGTGATTGTACCGTGCTGTCAGTGATTGTACCGTTCTGTCAGTGATTGCATCGTTCTGTCAGTGATTGTACAGTGCTGTCAGTGATTGTACCGTGCTGTCAGTGATCGCATCGTTCTGTCAGTGATTGTACCGTGCTGTCAGTGATTGTACCGTGCTGTCAGTGATCGCATCGTTCTGTCAGTGATCGCATCGTTCTGTCAGTGATCGCATCGTTCTGTCAGTACTCGCACCGTTCTGTCAGTAATCGCACCGTTCTGTCAGTAATTGTACCGTGCTGTGGTGAAATATGTCTCTGATAGCATCTGTCGATGATAGGGTATACTGTGAGAGAATGTAGATGCTATAATTAGATCTATGTGGTTCGGTTCTCACCAGGTGTGAGAACTAGAACATGTGATAGAACCCTGGCTGGAGATTGTGATAATATTTGTGTACAGATTCTGTGGAATAAATCTTCTTCTATGAATGCTGGCCTGTTGTTCTGTCATGTTTGTGTGGCCTTGACCAGCTCCTGGCGCTGACCACTCATGGTTGGGGGGGGGGGGGGGTTTAGAAAGGACAATTGTCTCCATGGACAGTTGAGAGTGGATTGACAGTTGTCTCCATGGACAGTTGACAGAGAACAGACAGTTGAGAAGGAACAGACAGTTGTCTCCATGGACAGTTGAGAGTGGACTGACAGTTGTCTCCATGGACAGTTGAGAGGGAACAGACAGTTGTCTCCGTGGACAGTTGAGAGTGGACTGACAGTTGTCTCCATGGACAGTTGAGAGTGGACTGACAGTTGTCTCCGTGGACAGTTGAGAGTGGACAGACAGTTGTCTCCATGGACAGTTGAGAGTGGACTGACAGTTGTCTCCATGGACAGTTGAGAGTGGACAGACAGTTGTCTCCATGTACAGTTGTCTCCATGGACTGTTGAGAGTAGACTGACAGTTGTCTCCATGGACAGTTGAGAGTGGACTGACAGTTGTCTCCATGGACAGTTGAAAGTGGACTGACAGTTGTCTCCATGGACAGTTGAAAGTGGACTGACAGTTGTCTCTGTGGACAGTTGATAGTGGACTGACAGTTGTCTCCATGGACAGTTGAGAGGGAACAGACAGTTGTCTCCATGGACAGTTGATAGTGGACTGACAGTTGTCTCCATGGACAGTTGAGAGGGAACAGACAGTTGTCTCCATTGACAGTTGAGAGGGGACAGGCTGTTTTTACATGGACAGTTGAGAGGGGACAGGCTGTTTTTACATGGACAGTTCAGAGTGGACAGACAATTGTCTACTTGGGCAGTTGAGAGGGGATGGGCTGTTGTTTACATGGACAACAACTTGTTCCTGAAGTCTGTTGTGTCCTCTAACACCTTCCTCCTGTAGTCTGTTGTGTCCTCTAACAACTTCCTGTGCTCTATTGGGTCCTCTAACAACTTGTTCCTGTACTCTATTGTGTCCTGTAACCACTTCCTGTAGTCTGTTGTGTCCTCAACTTGTTCCTGTAGTCTATTGTGTCCTCTAACAACTTCCTGTATTCTATTGTGTCCTCTAACAACTTCCTCCTGTAGTCTATTGTATCCTCTAACAACTTCCTCCTGTAGTCTATTGTGTCTTCTATCAACTTCCTGTAGACTATTGTGTCCTCTAACAACTTCCTCCTGTAGTCTATTGTGTCCTCTAACAACTTCCTCATGTAGTTTATTGTGTCCTCTAACAACTTCCTCCTGTAGTCTATTGTGTCCTCTAACCACTTCCTCCTGTAGTCTATTGTGTCCTCTAACAACTTCCTGTAGTCTATTGTGTCCTCTAACAACTTCCTCCTATAGTCTATTGTGTCCTCTAACAACTTCCTGTAGTCTATTGCGTCCTCTAACAACTTCCTCCTGTAGTCTATTGTGTCCTCTAACCACTTCCTCCTGTAGTCTATTGTGTCCTCTAACCACTTCCTCCTGTAGTCTATTGTGTCCTCTAACAACTTCCTGTAGTCTATTGTGTCCTCTAACCACTTCCTCCTGTAGTCTATTGTGTCCTCTAACAACTTGTTCCTGTAGTCTATTGTGTCCTTTAACAACTTCCTCCTGTAGTCTATTGTGTCCTCTAACCACTTCTTCCTGTAGTCTATTGTGTCCTTTAACAACTTCCTCCTGTAGTCTATTGGGTCCTCTAACCACTTCCTCCTGTAGTCTACTGTGTCCTCTAACAACTTCCTGTAGTCTATTATGTCCTCTAACAACTTCCTCCTGTAGTCTATTGTGTCCTCTAACCACTTCCTCCTGTAGTCTATTGTGTCCTCTAACTACTTCTTCCTGTAGTCTATTGTGTCCTTTAACAACTTCCTCCTGTAGTCTATTGTGTCCTCTAACCACTTCCTCTTGTAGTCTATTGTGTCCTCTAACCACTTCCTCCTGTAGTCTATTGTGTCCTCTAACAACTTCCTGTAGTCTATTGTGTCCTCTAACAACTTCCTCCTGTAGTCTATTGTGTCCTCTAACCACTTCCTCCTGTAGTCTATTGTGTCCTCTAACCACTTCCTCCTGTAGTCTATTGTGTCCTCTAACAACTTCCTGTAGTCTATTGTGTCCTCTAACAACTTCCTCCTGTAGTCTATTGTGTCCTCTAACAACTTGTTCCTGTAGTCTATTGTGTCCTCTACCAACTTCTTTCAGTAGTGTGTTGTGTCCTCTAAAAACTTCCCCCTGTAGTCTATTGTGTCCTCTAACAACTTGTTCCTGTCGTTTATTGTGTCCTCCAACTTCCACCTGTAGTCTATTGTGTCCTCTAACTACTTCCTCCTGTAGTCTATTGTGTTCTCTAACAACTTCCTCCTGTAGTCTATTGTGTTCTCTTACCACTTCCTCCTGTAGTCTATTGTGTCCTCTAACTACTTCCTCCTGTAGTCTATTGTGTTCTCTTACCACTTCCTCCTGTAGTCTATTGTGTCCTCTAACCACTTCCTCCTGTAGTCTATTGTGTCCTCTAACAACTTGTTCCTGTAGTTTATTGTGTCCTCCAACTTCCACCTGTAGTCTATTGTGTCCTCTAACCACTTCCTCCTGTAGTCTATTGTGTCCTCTAACAACTTCCTCCTGTAGTGTACTGTGTCCTAAAACAACTTCCTCCTGGAGTCTATTGTGTCCTCTAACTTCCTCCTGTAGTTTATTGTGTCTTCTAACAACTTCCTCCTTTAATCTATTGTGTCCTCTAACAACTTCCTCCTTTAATCTATTGTGTCCTCTAACAATGTCCTGTAGTCTATTATCCTCTAACAACTTCCTCCTGTAGTCTTTTGTGTCCTTTAACCACTTCCTCCTGTAGTCTATTGTGTCCTCTAACTTCTTCCTGTAGTCTATTGTGTCCTTTAACAACTTGTTCATGTAGTCTATTGTGTCCTCTAACCACTTCCTCCTGTAGTCTATTGTGTCCTCTAACCACTTCCTCCTGTAGTCTATTGTGTCCTTTAACAAATTGTTCCTGTAGTCTATTGTGTCCTCTAACAACTTCCTCCTGTAGTCTTTTGTGTCCTCTAACAACTTCCTCCTTTAATCTATTGTGTCCTCTAACAACTTATGTAGTCTATTGTGTCCTCTAATATCTTCTTTCTGTAGTCTATTGTGTCCTCTAACAACTTGTTCCTGTAGTCTATTGTATCCTCTAACAACTTCCTCCTGTAGTCTATTGTGTCCTCTAACAACTTCCTCCTGTAGTCTATTGTATCCTCTAACAACTTCTTCCTGTAGTCTGTTGTGTCCTCTAACAACTTGTTCCTGCAGTCTATTATGTCCTCTAACAACTTCCTCCTGTAGTCTGTTGTGGCCTCTAACAACTTGATCCTGTAGTCTATTGTGTCCTCTAACAACTTGTTCCTGTAGTCTATTGTGCCCTCTAACAACTTCTTTCAGTAGTCTGTTGTGTCTTCTAACAACTTGTTCCTGTAGTCTATTGTGTCCTCTAACAACTTCTTTCAGTAGTCTATTGTGTCCTCTAACAACTTGTTCCTGTAGTCTATTGTGTCCTCTAACAACTTCTTTCAGTAGTCTGTTGTGTCCTCTAACAACTTGTTCCTGTAGTCTATTGTGTCCTCTAGTTAGTTAGTCGACAGATCATCCTCATTGCACATCGAAACAGTCCATAAGTGCTCGGATCCCCTCGTCAGCAAATCCCACAGCTTGTAGCGGCTAATGACGCCAATTCTGTGTTGGTTTATCAATCTTCTTTGGCTTCCTGCGTAGTGTTCTTGTTTAGCCACCCCTCTTTTAATTTGCTGTTCTCGCAGTCTGACCATTGTTGTAGATTCACAGTCATCACTTGGTTCACGCAAAAGTCTTACTTCTCGTAGAGCATTCAGAATGTCAGCCTGGTCCATGGCGCGTCCGCCCTCCACAGTAGCCTCATCTGCGAGCTTGTCAGCCCGCTCATTTCCTTGTACTCCCGCATGCCCTGGCACGAAGATGAAACTAATCTTTGCCAGCCGAGACCGCTCCAGAGGCAGCAACCATTCTCTTCGGATCGACCCCTCCTCTATCCTCTTGATCATGTTCATTGAGTGGCTAAGGAAACATGCCCTAGTGAATGTCTGTGTCTCGAGCCATGTTATTGCTTTACTTACTGCCATGACTTCCATAGTCAGGATACTTGTGGTCTCAACAAAAGCACCAGAGTCCTCCTTCACAATTCTCCCTCCGGCCGGCGCTGTAAAGACCTATGAGGTTCTCACATGTCGGGCGACCGACCCATCTGTGTAAATGACAGCATCACCGTCTACCAAATTCTCGAAAATCAACGCTTGTACTTCCGCCTCAACAGCAGCTGGATTTTCTTTTCTGCATTTTCTGTCTAGTTGGATGAATCTGAAAAGGAAGTAAAGAAATCTGTTGGCACCTGTACCCACTCCTCGCCAAGTTCTAAGTCCTCAAGTGAACACACCTGTTGAAGAATGTCTTCGGCTTGACCTATCCACGACCATTCTCTTTTTAACCTGCTGCCCTTCACCTTCATAATTTCACTATGCAGTGGATGTTGTGTGTTTGCGTTAACTCTGAGGTAGGCGCGTGCCCTGCAAACTTGTATTCTCTCTTCAATGGTTGGAAAATCAAGAAGGTAGCGCATCGCCCTGCATGCTGTATCTCTTGTACATCCAAGAATAATGCGCATAGCTTCATTCTGTATCCTTTCCATCCTTTCTATCTGCTTATGGCTGAGAGTCAGGATTGCCATTGCATACTCCAAAACAGACATGACCAGCCCCTCGTACAGAAGACATAGATGGCGCTGCTCACAGTTTGCTGCCGCCATCACCCGCATCGCTGCCAAACCCCGCTTGGCCTTTGTTATCACCTGGTCTATGTGCACATTATAAGCAAGGCTTCGATCAAACCGTATCCCCAGGTAATTCATTGCCTGCGTTCTTTCCACCGTCTCTGAACACAGCATTACAGTTGGTGTTGGAGAGTTGACAATATGATTATTCAACGAGAACCATGTCACTGTTGCCTTTGTTGGGTTGACCATTGCACCAGCTTCAACGTCCTCATGTAGTATATTATGTCCTCTAACCTCCCCCGATGTGTCTCCACCTTGCCGTGGTGGGGGAGCTTGAGTGTCCCACCGACCCCAAGCGCTGTGCCAATGGATATAAACTACATATTGGACAGCTCTTGGGATAGGGACCAGACTAAGAGAGACACAACCTGCTGCTCTGCAGGTAGACTGAGGATAGCAGTTAGAATTTAAACTCAGGCGCACGAAGTCACAAACTTTGTTCAGACACTTATACAAAGGCCTCCACCTGAGAGATGTAGCTGAACGCCTCTAAGCTACTACCGTTGGATGAGAGAGCCGGGCCGATACTCACCTACCGAAAAAACGGAGGTGAGATACTGAGCACGCTACATGCCCAGTTCAGATACCTGTCCGAAGGCTGTCAGCTGGGGGATATGAGGGATCCCCGGATGAGAGGGCCTGGCCGTTTCTCGCTCACTGCTGCACGGAGGTAAGGTGCTGAGCCGGCAGCACATGTAGCCTACCTCGTGAGCGAGTACAAAAAGGTTGAAGTTCCCCAGTCGAATGAAATGGTTACGAAAACTGTCTGTATCTAACTCATAGAGAGTGTAGACAAAGGTGGAAAAATGTCTCAATAACACGAAATGGAACGCTGTCAAGAACCTGGATTCACACAGGCATGCTGGCCACTTCATTCGTACCTTACGATCACAAACACGAGTGTACAAATGGTATCCATAGTAATATTTATTTTCAGTAATTCTCTCACACAGTTTTCGCTCAGGCGATAATGCCTACACAGATACGTATATCGCTCTCACAACTCAAATACATTCGCTCGCTATGTCTAACTATGTCCTTCCTAACCTACACAGTCGCTAGGGAAAATCACACATCTGGACGCTCCAACAGTCAAGTCCGGTCTGCCTGAGTTTACAGGTCTCGCTATTCTTTGCCCCTCAATTCCCCGTGCGGTCAGCAGCACTGCGTGCTGGTCACTTGTCATGTAGTAGAGTCTAGTAGTCGTTAACCTATAGTCGTACTATCGTTCAGTCTGTTTACGGGTAGTTCCCCGTGGTTAACGTTCCTTGTCCTATCCGGGTGGTAGATTCCCGTTATGTCCTGGTTATGACACGTCTGTGTCCTAACTGTGTCCTGTCTTATAGCTGGTTGAAGGTCTACGTCCTTCTGCTGTCTCTGTCTATTCTCTGATAACAGTCCTTATCTATGTCCTGTCTCTCTCTATCTATTCTCTTATACAGGTCCTTATCTATGTCCTGTCTCTCTCTATCTATTCTCTTATACAGGTCCTTATCTATGTCCTGTCTCTCTCTATCTATTCTCTTATACAGGTCCTTATCTATGTCCTGTCTCTCTCTATCTATTCTCTTATACAGGTCCTTATCTATGTCCTGTCTCTCTCTATCTATTCTCTTATACAGGTCCTTATCTATGTCCTGTCTCTCTCTATCTATTCTCTTATACAGGTCCTTATCTATGTCCTGTCTCTCTCTATCTATTCTCTTATACAGGTCCTTATCTATATCCTGTCTCTCTCTATCTATTCTCTTATACAGGTCCTTATCTATGTCCTGTCTCTCTCTATCTATTCTCTTATACAGGTCCTTATCTATGTCCTGTCTCTCTCTATCTATTCTCTTATACAGGTCCTTATCTATGTCCTGTCTCTCTCTATCTATTCTCTTATACAGGTCCTTATCTATGTCCTGTCTCTCTCTATCTATTCTCTTATACAGGTCCTTATCTATGTCCTGTCTCTCTCTATTCTCTTATACAGGTCCTTATCTATGTCCTGTCTCTCTCTATCTATTCTCTTATACAGGTCCTTATCTATGTCCTGTCTCTCTCTATCTATTCTCTTATACAGGTCCTTATCTATGCCCTGTCTCTCTCTATCTATTCTCTTATACAGGTCCTTATCTATGCCCTGTCTCTCTCTATCTATTCTCTTATACAGGTCCTTATCTATGTCCTGTCTCTCTCTCTCTCTCTCTATTCTCTTATACAGGTCCTTATCTATGTCCTGTCTCTCTCTATTCTCTTATACAGGTCCTTATCTATGTCCTGTCTCTCTCTATTCTCTTATACAGGTCCTTATCTATGTCCTGTCTCTATCTATTCTCTTATACAGGTCCTTATCTATGTCCTGTCTCTGTCCTTTCCTTACTTCTGTCGTTGTCCTACTTATCTCATTTACACAACACTTTGACAAACGCACGGCTAGCGAATGCTTACGAAAGGGCTTACCGAATGCTTAGCGAAAGCTTACCTAATGGATGTCGCCTGCAGACTGACCGTTCCTGGTGTGTGCTTGAGCGACCAGTGGCAAGCGAGATGCCAAACACATGGAAGTGAGGAACTAAAGCAGCCATGAGCAGGACGAGGCAACTCCTCGGGTGAGCCCAGTCTCAGAGCAATATGTGCCGGCTCTGCATTTATGGAAGCCCTCTTGGATAGCGAGGGAATGCCCATGGTCTGCCCCTGCCTTCCCTTGAGGGTTGACCGTGAAGTCATTGACCGTTCTATCTTGACCAGCTGAGATGTGGGCGACATCACAACAATAAGTCTAACGTGCCTCGAAACCCGAGGAAGGCTAAGATCATTTAAAAAATGCCCGCCGAAGCCGGAAGTGCCATCCTACGGGTGGCAAAATAAAAATTGGCACTACGCATTTACGTCCGAGTGAAATGTCTCGTCCGAATGTCTCTCGTGCTAGGAACAGCTCTGATTACCTAGTTTCCGACTGCCGCTCTTGTTCGGAACAGCTCTGACTAGGTAGTTTTCCGAATGTCCGTTGTGCCTGGAACAGCTCTGACGGGCGCAACGACAAGCACATGTCCGAAAACTCGCTGAGTGGATATTGTCTGCAGACCTGTCTGGTTTGTGCGGGAACGGCCCGGGGTTAACGAAAAGCCCAATATATTGAAGTGAGGAATTAAAGCAGCCATGAGCAGGACGTGACGATTCCCTCGGTGAGCCCAGCATCAGAGCGCTATGAGTCGTCTCAACAATTATGGAAGCCACCCAGGATGACGGAAAATGCTATGGACTGTCCCTGCCTTCCTTTGAGGGATATGACCGTGAAGTCTTCGACTGTTCCAACTTGACCAGCTGGGAGGTGGACGGTACCACAAAAGTGAGAGTCTCCCAGGAATGCTAACCTGGTCAAAAATGCACGCTAAAAGCCGGATGTGTTGACCTAAGGGTTTCGATCCAAGGGTGCCTAACGAGACACACCACAATCACATCTAAAAAAACACTCCGGATGAACGCAAAGAAGAAGAAGAAGATGTCCTCTAACATCAAATTCCTGTAATCTATTCAATCAATCAATCATGTGCCATGCCGGAAAGCGTGGGCGGTCATGATTCGCCATTTCACTCGATCACCAGAGTCGTGGATCAGCTCAGTGTTCCTGTCTCGTCCATGCCATGTGGCCAAGCGATCCAGGTATTTTCCTCTCGGTCTTCCTCTTGGTCTGTTCCCTTCGATCTTGCCAGCTGTCACTAAGTTCTCCAGTCCATTTCTTCTCATAACATGTCCAAAAAATTTTGACTGTCTACGTCTAATTTCTCTAATCAGTCTACGATTTTCATTTGTCTCTTGTAGTAATTGGTCATTGGTTTTTCTATCTGTCCATGGCATTCTTTGCATTTTCCTCAGAAACCACATTTCTGCAGCCATCAGATGTTTTTCTGCTTGACTGCACATTGTCCAAGTTTCACATCCATACAAAAGAACAGGCTCTATGTATCCCCTCAACACTCTTTTTCTCGTTTCAATTGACATCATTTTATTGGTCAGAATGTTTTTCATCTTGCTAAAGGCTACTTTCGCAATGGCGATTCTTGTTCTAATCTCTTCAAGGCATCTGCCATCAGATGTTATGACTGTTCCGAGATAATTGAACCGATTCACTTGTTGAAGAATATTCCCATTTACTTGTATATTACATTGTGGTACTTCGTTCTTCCTAGTGACGACCATAACCTGTGTCTTCCTACAATTTAATTCCAACCCCAACTGCTCACTGTGTACAACCACAGCGTCTACTAATTGTTGCAGATCCTGTGCATTGTCTGCAATCAATACTGTATCATCTGCATATCTAATGTTATTTATGTTTCGTCCTCCAATGCTGATTCCATTTAGGTCTTCTACATTTCTGAAAATATTTTCACTGTATAGGGAAAAAAGATCTGGAGACATTACACATCCCTGCCTAACACCTCTCTTAATAGGTAATCTATTATGTCCTCTAAAAACTTCTTGTAGTCTATGGGTCCTCTAAAAACTTGTTCCTGTAGTCTATTGTGTCCTCTAACAACAACTTCCTATAATCTATTGTGTCCTCTAACAACTTCGTCCTTTAATCTATTGTGTCCTCTAACCACTTCCTCCTGTAGTCTATTGTGTCCTCTAACAACAACTTCCTATAATCTATTGTGTCCTCTAACAACTTCGTCCTTTAATCTATTGTGTCCTCTAACCACTTCCTCCTGTAGTCTATTGTGACCTCTAACCACTTCCTCCTGTAGTCTATTGTGTCCCCTTACAACTTGTTCCTGTAGTCTGTTGTGTCCTCTAACAACTTGTTCCTGTAGTCTATTGTGTCCTCTAACAACATGTTCCTGTAGTCTGTTGTGTCCTCTAACAACTTGTTCCTGTAGTCTATTGTGTCCTCTAACAACTTGTTCCTGTAGTCTATTGTGTCCTCTAACAACTTGTTTCTGTAGTCTGTTGTGTCCTCTAACAACTTATTCCTGTAGTCTATTGTGTCCTCTAACAACTTCTTTCAGTAGTCTGTTGTGTCCTCTAACAACTTTCTCCTGTAGTCTATTGTGTCCTCTAACAACTTCCTCCTGTAGTCTATTGTGTCCTCTAACAACTTGTTCCTGTAGTCTATTGTGTCCTCTAACAACTTCTTTCAGTAGTCTGTTGTGTCCTCTAACAACTTGTTCCTGTAGTCTATTGTGTCCTCTAACAACTTGTTCCTGTAGTCTATTGTGTCCTCTAACAACTTGTTCCTGTAGTCTATTGTGTCCTCTAACAACTTCTTTCAGTAGTCTGTTGTGTCCTCTAACAACTTCCTCCTGTAGTCTATTGTGTCCTCTAACCACTTCCTCCTGTAGTCTATTGTGTCCTCTAACAACTTGTTCCTGTAGTTTATTGTGTCCTCCAACTTCCACCCGTAGTCTATTGTGTCCTCCAACTTTCACCCGTAGTCTATTGTGTCCTCTAACCACTTCCTCCTGTAGTCTATTGTGTCCTCTAACAACTTCCTCCTGTAGTCTACTGTGTCCTAAAACAACTTCCTCCTGGAGTCTATTGTGTCCTCTAACTTTCTCCTGTAGTCTATTGTGTCCTCTAACTTCTTCTTCCTGTAGTCTATTGTGTCCTTTAACAACTTGTTCATGTAGTCTATTGTGTCCTCTAACAACTTCCTCCTGTAGTCTATTGTGTCCTCTAACCACTTCCTCCTGTAGTCTATTGTGTCCTTTAACAAATTGTTCCTGTAGTCTGTTGTGTCCTCTAACCACTTCCTCCTGTAGTCTATTGTGTCCTCTAACAACTTGTTCCTGTAGTCTATTGTGTCCTCTAACAACTTCCTGTAGTCTATTGTGTCCTCTAACAACTTGTTCCTGTAGTCTATTGTGTCCTCTAACAACTTCCTCCTGTAGTCTTTTGTGTCCTTTAACAACTTCCTCCTTTAGTCTATTGTGTCCTCTAATATCTTCCTTCTGTAGTCTATTGTGTCCTCTAACAACTTGTTCCTGTAGTCTATTGTGTCCTCTAACAACTTCCTCCTGTAGTCTATTGTATCCTCTAACAACTTCCTCCTGTAGTCTATTGTGTCCTCTAACAACTTCGTCCTGCAGTCTATTGTGTCCTCTAACAACTTGTTCCTGTAGTCTATTGTGTCCTCTAACAACTTCCTGTAGTCTATTGTGTCCTCTAACAACTTGTTTCTGTAGTCTATTGTGTCCTCTAACCACTTCCTCCTGTAGTCTATTGTGTCCTCTAACAACTTCCTCCTGCAGTCTATTGTGTCCTCTAACAACTTGTTCCTGTAGTCTATTGTGTCCTCTAACAACTTCCTGTAGTCTATTGTGTCCTCTAACATTTTCCTCCTGTAGTCTATTGTGTCCTCTAACAACTTCCTCATGTAGTCTATTGTATCCTCTAACAACTTCCTGTAGTCTATTGTGTCCTCTAACAACTTCCTGTAGTCTATTGTGTCCTCCTCTAACAACTTGTTCCTGTAGTCTATTGTGTCCTCTAACAACTTCTTTCTGTAGTCTATTGTGTCCTCCTCTAACAACTTGTTCCTGTAGTCTATTGTGTCCTCTAACAACTTCTTTCTGTAGTCTATTGTGTCCTCCTCTAACAACTTGTTTCTGTAGTCTATTGTGTCCTCCTCTAACAACTTGTTTCTGTAGTCTATTGTGTCCTCCTCTAACAACTTGTTTCTGTAGTCTATTGTGTCCTCCTCTAACAACTTGTTTCTGTAGTCTATTGTGTCCTCCTCTAACAACTTGTTTCTGTAGTCTATTGTGTCCTCCTCTAACAACTTGTTTCTGTAGTCTATTGTGTCCTCTAACAACTTGTTTCTGTAGTCTATTGTGTCCTCCTCTAACAACTTGTTTCTGTAGTCTATTGTGTCCTCCTCTAACAACTTGTTCCTGTAGTCTATTGTGTCCTCTAACAACTTGTTCCTGTAGTCTATTGTGTCCTCTAACAACTTGTTCCTGTAGTCTATTGTGTCCTCCTCTAACAACTTGTTTCTGTAGTCTATTGTGTCCTCTAACAACTTGTTCCTGTAGTCTATTGTGTCCTCTAACAACTTGTTTCTGTAGTCTATTGTGTCCTCCTCTAACAACTTGTTTCTGTAGTCTATTGTGTCCTCTAACAACTTGTTTCTGTAGTCTATTGTGTCCTCTAACAACTTGTTTCTGTAGTCTATTGTGTCCTCCTCTAACAACTTGTTCCTGTAGTCTATTGTGTCCTCTAACAACTTGTTCCTGTAGTCTATTGTGTCCTCTAACAACTTGTTTCTGTAGTCTATTGTGTCCTCTAACAACTTGTTTCTGTAGTCTATTGTGTCCTCTAACAACTTGTTCCTGTAGTCTATTGTGTCCTCCTCTAACAACTTGTTTCTGTAGTCTATTGTGTCCTCCTCTAACAACTTGTTCCTGTAGTCTATTGTGTCCTCTAACAACTTGTTTCTGTAGTCTATTGTGTCCTCTAACAACTTGTTTCTGTAGTCTATTGTGTCCTCTAACAACTTGTTTCTGTAGTCTATTGTGTCCTCCTCTAACAACTTGTTTCTGTAGTCTATTGTGTCCTCTAACAACTTGTTTCTGTTGTCTATTGTGTCCTCCTCTAACAACTTGTTTCTGTAGTCTATTGTGTCCTCCTCTAACAACTTGTTTCTGTAGTCTATTGTGTCCTCCTCTAACAACTTGTTTCTGTAGTCTATTGTGTCCTCTAACAACTTGTTTCTGTAGTCTATTGTGTCCTCTAACAACTTGTTTCTGTAGTCTATTGTGTCCTCCTCTAACAACTTGTTTCTGTAGTCTATTGTGTCCTCCTCTAACAACTTGTTTCTGTAGTCTATTGTGTCCTCTAACAACTTGTTTCTGTAGTCTATTGTGTCCTCCTCTAACAACTTGTTTCTGTAGTCTATTGTGTCCTCTAACAACTTGTTCCTGTAGTCTATTGTGTCCTCCTCTAACAACTTGTTTCTGTAGTCTATTGTGTCCTCCTCTAACAACTTGTTTCTGTAGTCTATTGTGTCCTCTAACAACTTGTTTCTGTAGTCTATTGTGTCCTCTAACAACTTGTTTCTGTAGTCTATTGTGTCCTCCTCTAACAACTTGTTCCTGTAGTCTATTGTGTCCTCCTCTAACAACTTGTTTCTGTAGTCTATTGTGTCCTCTAACAACTTGTTTCTGTAGTCTATTGTGTCCTCCTCTAACAACTTGTTTCTGTAGTCTATTGTGTCCTCTAACAACTTGTTTCTGTAGTCTATTGTGTCCTCCTCTAACAACTTGTTTCTGTAGTCTATTGTGTCCTCTAACAACTTGTTTCTGTAGTCTATTGTGTCCTCCTCTAACAACTTGTTCCTGTAGTCTATTGTGTCCTCCTCTAACAACTTGTTTCTGTAGTCTATTGTGTCCTCTAACAACTTGTTTCTGTAGTCTATTGTGTCCTCTAACAACTTGTTTCTGTAGTCTATTGTGTCCTCCTCTAACAACATGTTCCTGTAGTCTATTGTGTCCTCCTCTAACAACATGTTTCTGTAGTCTATTGTGTCCTCCTCTAACAACTTGTTTCTGTAGTCTATTGTGTCCTCCTCTAACAACTTGTTCCTGTAGTCTATTGTGTCCTCCTCTAACAACTTGTATGAGTAGATAGATTGTGTCCTCCTCTAACAACTTGTTCCTGTAGTCTATTGTGTCCTCCTCTAACAACTTGTTTCTGTAGTCTATTGTGTCCTCCTCTAACAACATGTTCCTGTAGTCTATTGTGTCCTCCTCTAACAACATGTTCCTGTAGTCTATTGTGTCCTCCTCTAACAACATGTTTCTGTAGTCTATTGTGTCCTCCTCTAACAACATGTTCCTGTAGTCTATTGTGTCCTCCTCTAACAACATGTTTCTGTAGTCTATTGTGTCCTCCTCTAACAACTTGTTCCTGTAGTCTATTGTGTCCTCCTCTAACAACTTGTTTCTGTAGTCTATTGTGTCCTCCTCTAACAACATGTTCCTGTAGTCTATTGTGTCCTCCTCTAACAACTTGTTCCTGTAGTCTATTGTGTCCTCCTCTAACAACATGTTCCTGTAGTCTATTGTGTCCTCCTCTAACAACATGTTTCTGTAGTCTATTGTGTCCTCCTCTAACAACTTGTTCCTGTAGTCTATTGTGTCCTCCTCTAACAACTTGTTCCTGTAGTCTATTGTGTCCTCTAACAACTTGTTCCTGTAGTCTATTGTGTCCTCCTCTAACAACTTGTATGAGTAGATAGATTGTGTCCTCCTCTAACAACTTGTTTCTGTAGTCTATTGTGTCCTCCTCTAACAACTTGTTCCTGTAGTCTATTGTGTCCTCCTCTAACAACTTGTTTCTGTAGTCTATTGTGTCCTCCTCTAACAACTTGTTCCTGTAGTCTATTGTGTCCTCCTCTAACAACTGTTTCTGTAGTCTATTGTGTCCTCCTCTAACAACTTGTTCTGTAGTCTATTGTGTCCTCCTCTAACAACTTGTTCTGTAGTCTATTGTGTCCTCCTCTAACAACTTGTTTCTGTAGTCTATTGTGTCCTCCTCTAACAACTTGTTCCTGTAGTCTATTGTGTCCTCCTCTAACAACTTGTTCTGTAGTCTATTGTGTCCTCCTCTAACAACTTGTTTCTGTAGTCTATTGTGTCCTCCTCTAACAACTTGTTCCTGTAGTCTATTGTGTCCTCCTCTAACAACTTGTTTCTGTAGTCTATTGTGTCCTCCTCTAACAACTTGTTTCTGTAGTCTATTGTGTCCTCCTCTAACAACTTGTTCCTGTAGTCTATTGTGTCCTCCTCTAACAACTTGTTCCTGTAGTCTATTGTGTCCTCCTCTAACAACTTGTTTCTGTAGTCTATTGTGTCCTCCTCTAACAACTTGTTCCTGTAGTCTATTGTGTCCTCCTCTAACAACTTGTTTCTGTAGTCTATTGTGTCCTCCTCTAACAACTTGTATGAGTAGATAGATTGTGTCACCCAACCACAGAGAAGCCACATACGTCTCCATGCCCCGCATCCAGGTCTTCTCTCCCCCCCCCCCGAGTTGTGTAGCAATCTCCGCGCCCAGTACTGCGCAGGTGAGCGTGTGCGCTGTTTGTGAGTATAAGCCGCCCCAACAGGCCTTGTTTCGTGTGAGCACTGACCGATTTCGCAATATTTTTAATTGAAACGTGTGTATGTGTGTTTGCCTCTGATCCATTAAGCGAAGTTAAACACTCGGTGCCTGAGATGAACTCACACAACTCCTCTCGGATTGATTTTATTCACTTGTGGCCAGGGATGCAGGGCGGAGACCGACAGACCCGCGCAGCCGCCTGCGGGCGGACACTGGCAGCCGTTGACAACTCTGCCGCCGAGGAGGTGTGCTGGTAAATACTGGGGTAATCTGTCAGCTTGTGTCAGTCTATCCCGATGGCTTCAGTTTCTCTCAGCTTGTGTCAGTCTATTCCGATGGCTTCAGTTTCTGGCGCTAGAGCTCAGTGATGGAATGGCTGCCAGGCCGACTGCCGATCTGCTGTGATAGATGGTGAGATGTTTGATGACTCTCAGCGACTTCTGTCAGGTGAGTACCGCAGCTATTTAGTCAACATGTCAATGTTACCCACCCCACACGGCACACATTTCCACCCAGTGGTGTCAGACCCACCATAAATGTGTGCTTGTGTCAGGTCGAGTGCACAGTATCACAGGTGGACTGGAGAAGCAGCTCGTCGCGTTCTATACGACAGCTTAATCTAGGGAGGGACGAAATCATCTCGTCCTGTCGTATAGGGCAGAATTATCTAAAGAAACACACTCGTCGTATCGTATAGCGCACCATTACCTACAGAATCAATCTCGCAGTGTCGTATAGCGCAGATTATCTATAGGGCGAAAGGGGGGGGGGGGGGGCGCGTTGAGTGGTCTCGAGGTATGATGTCAGCCTCGAGTGCTGGAGGTCCCGGGTTCAAGCCCCGATGAAGGCCGGAATTTTATTCACGTGGAATTTTAGTAACAAAATTTCCCCTGGTCTCTGGATAGTGAGATCGGACGCCCGTGTGTATTGTTGCGCACGTTAAAAATCCCTTGGCAGTTGGAAATCGAAAAAGAGTAGCCTAACGGAGCTGCCCGGGCAAAATTTCCAGTTAAAAATCTACCCAAAGTATTTCAGGGTCCTCGCCGGTGCTACGAAGTTCGTGCACTGAGTTGAGATTCTCCACACTCATGCTTGAGTTAGAGGAGAACGGAGCATTCATGGGTTACACCCGTGGGCCGTGATGTTGATCCGTCGACTAAACTAAAAACTAAACTATCTAAAGAAACAAACTCGGGACATTAACAGACCAATTAGTGGAGCCCAAGTACCAGCCAGATCTAGTGGACATTGATAGACCAATCAGCGGATCTCAAACTAGAAAGCTCTAGAGGCAGTTTTCAGGACAAGGTCTTCAGTGTGAGAATGCACGGGAATCACAGACACAACAAAGACACGAAAGCTTCCGGCAGCCGTCGTCTAGACACCTCCGACACGTGCTGGTCAAACATAGACCGTACAACGTCGTCTGGACACCTCCGACACGTGCTGGTCAAACATAGACCGTACAACGTCCTGGCATGGTGATGATGATGATACTGATGATGATTGTGATGATGATACTGAAGACGATACAGACTATGATGATAATAATAATGATGTTGATTGTTATTATGAAACACATCATACTGCTGCTGCTGTTGATGATGATGCTAATAATGATGAACTGATGATGATGATTATTATTATACTGATTAATAATGATGATGCTAATTACATGATGATGATAATGTTACCAATGATGAAGATGATAGTGATGATGATCATACCGATAATGATGATGATGTCGATGTGATGGTGATAGCAATACCAACAATAACTATAGACGTTGTTTATGCATGAAATAGGCAGGGTTGTACTGACCTTTGACCCATTGACCTGTGTATGTTGTTGACAGATATTTGTTATAGTGACATATTTAAGACTTTCCTCCAATGTCGGTCACACAAGACCCGGTGATGAGATGACACTTAATGCAACTGACCTGCTGGAGTGAGGAGATAACACCTGGTGCAGCAGATCTGCTGGAGTGAGGAGATGACACCTGGTGCAGCAGATCTGCTGGAGTGAGGAGACGACACCTGGTGTAACAGGCCTGGACCTGCTGGAGTGAGGAGATGACACCTGGTGTAACAGTTTTAGACCTACTGGAGTGAGGAGATGACACCTGGTGTAACATGTCTAGACCTGCTGGAGTGAGGAGATGACACCTGGTGTAACAGGCCTGGACCTGCTGGAGTGAGGGGATGACACCTAGTGTAACAGTTTTAGACCTACTGGAGTGAGGAGATGACACCTATTGTAACATGTCTAGACCTGCTGGAGTGAGGAGATGACACCTGGTGTAACAGGCCTGGACCTGCTGGAGTGAGGGGATGACACCTAGTGTAACAGTTTTAGACCTACTGGAGTGAGGAGATGACACCTGGTGTAACATGTCTAGACCTGCTGGAGTGAGGAGATGACACCTGGTGTAACAGGCCTGGACCTGCTGGAGTGAGGAGATGACACCTGGTGTAACAGTTTTAGACCTACTGGAGTGAGGAGATGACACCTGGTGTAACAGGCCTGGACCTGCTGGAGTGAGGGGATGACACCTAGTGTAACAGTTTTAGACCTACTGGAGTGAGGAGATGACACCTGGTGTAACATGTCTAGACCTGCTGGAGTGAGGAGATGACACCTGGTGTAACAGGCTTGGACCTGCTGGAGTGAGGAGATGACACCTGGTGTAACAGTATTAGACCTACTGGAGTGAGGAGATGACACCTGGTGTAACAGGCCTGGACCTGCTGGAGTGAGGGGAATGACACCTAGTGTAACAGTTTTAGACCTACTGGAGTGAGGAGATGACACCTGGTGTAACATGTCTAGACCTGCTGGAGTGAGGAGATGACACCTGGTGTAACAGGTTTAGACCTGCTGGAGTGAGATGACACCTGGTGTAACAGATCTAGACCTGCTGGAGTGAAGGGATGACACCTGGTGTAACAGACCTCCTGGAGTGAGGAGATGACACCTGGTGTAAAAGACTTTCTGGAGTGAGGAGATGACACCTGGTGTAAAAGACTTTCTAGACCTGCTGGAAGCTGACAGCTAGCGTCAATCTTACTGGAGGGGCGCACGAGACGCTGATGCAGCCATGTGCATAATCAGTATGCTTGTGAGGCAAGTTACATACTGATCGATATTAACTGATCCAGACTAAACACACCTTGGTGTGTCCGGATGCAGGAGTGTCGCATCAGTTCGCCGGGAAGACATTTCAACAGTCGGCTAGCTGGCTGAAGTATGGGCCTTGTGTATCTACGAGTTCAAGGCGCGGGCAATACTTCCACAAGTTGTGAAGTCTTCTACCTTCCTGTGCACTAGTTCGTGTTATAACCAGGTGAGGTGCCCACTTCCATTCCTCGCTACTCACCCCACTAGTTTCCCATACCTGGTACGCCCTTGAGACTTGAATCTACGCATTTCACATTGAGCACAAGGAGGTAGGTGTGTGTGTGTGTGCGCGCGCGTGAGAGAGAGAGAGAGAGCGTGCGTGCGTGAACACATATATTCATCATTCAACATGTATAGACGTTTGCCCTTGGTCCATTCTTGTGATGGCGTGTGATGTACCGTTTGCTTGCAGGTTGGTGACAGAATAACAGGCCAGAGAACGATTGTCAGACTGCCCGAGTTATCTTCCAACAGACAATACCTTGTGGGGGACAAAATGAAGATCTGCTCAAAGACTCAAACACCATTAGTGTCATAGTGTAAGCTTGGCATCAGCGTTCAGCATTCTATTGCAACCACAGTCTTGCTAGTTCCCACACAGTTACATCTGTCCTCGCAGTTCTACTGCAACCACAGTCTTGCTAGTTCCCACACAGTTACATCTGTCCCCGCAGTTCTATTGCAACCACAGTCTTGCTAGTTCCCACACAGTTACATCTTTCCTCGCAGTTCTACTGCAACCACAGTCTTGCTAGTTCCCACACAGTTACATCTGTCCCCGCAGTTCTACTGCAACCACAGTCTTGCTAGTTCCCACACAGTTACATCTGTTCCCGCAGTTCTACTTCAACCACAGTCTTGCTAGTTCCCACACAGTTACATCTGTCCCCGCAGTTCTACTGCAACCACAGTCTTGCTAGTTCCCACACAGTTACATCTTTCCTCGCAGTTCTACTGCAACCACAGTCTTGCTAGTTCCCACACAGTTACATCTGTCCCCGCAGTTCTACTGCAACCACAGTCTTGCTAGTTCCCACACAGTTACATCTGTCCCCGCAGTTCTACTGCAACCACAGTTTTGCTAGTTCCCACACAGTTACATCTGTCCCCGCAGTTCTACTGCAACCACAGTCTTGCTAGTTCCCACACAGTTACATCTGTCCCCGCAGTTCTACTGCAACCACAGTCTTGCTAGTTCCCACACAGTTACATCTGTCCCCGCAGTTCTACTGCAACCACAGTCTTGCTAGTTCCCACACAGTTACATCTGTCCCCGCAGTTCTACTGCAACCACAGTCTTGCTAGTTCCCACACAGTTACATCTTTCCTCGCAGTTCTACTGCAACCACAGTCTTGCTAGTTCCCACACAGTTACATCTGTCCCCGCAGTTCTACTGCAACCACAGTCTTGCTAGTTCCCACACAGCTACATCTGTCCCCGCAGTTCTACTGCAACCACAGTCTTGCTAGTTCCCACACAGTTACATCTTTCCTCGCAGTTCTACTGCAACCACAGTCTTGCTAGTTCCCATACAGTTACATCTGTCCCGCAGTTCTACTGCAACCACAGTCTTGCTAGTTCCCACACAGTTACATCTTTCCTCGCAGTTCCATCCTGAACCATGGACGCGTCCAAGGAAGCCAACTTGAAGAAAACAGAGTTTGAACTAAAACCCATGGCCAAGGATGGCGAGGATGAAACCGAGAGCCAGGGCGACGACATCGTTCTCAAGCAGAAGCTGGGCCTGCTGAACGGCGTGACGGTGATTGTGGGCAGCATCATCGGTTCCGGGATCTTCGTCAGTCCCAAGGGAGTGCTGCAGGGGTGTGGCAGCGTGGGTATGTCGCTGATCGTCTGGCTGCTGTCGGGAATCTACTCTATGATCGGGGCCTACTGCTACGCGGAGCTGGGTACGGCCATCGTCCGGTCGGGCGCCGACTACGCCTACATCTTTGAGGCATTCGGCCCGTTCCTGGCCTTCCTGCGGCTGTGGGTGGAGTGCATGATCGTCCGGCCCTGCTCACAAGCCATCGTGGCCCTGACCTTTGCGTACTACGTCATAGAGCCGTTGTTTCCCGACTGTGACCAGCCAGGCGTGGCCGTAAGGCTGCTAGCTGTGGTGTGTATCAGTGAGTATATCCTCGTTGTTGTCTGTATCCTTGTTGTGTGTATCAGTGAGTATATCCTTGTTGCGTGTATCCTTGTTGTTGTGTGTATCAGTGAGTATATCTGTGTTGTTGTGTGTATCCTCGTTGTTGTCTGTATCCGTGTTGTTGTGTGTATCAGTGAGTATATCTTTGTTGCTGTGTGTATCCTTGTTGCTGTCGGTATCCTTGTTGTGTGTATCAGTGAGTATATCCTTGTTGTTGTGTGTATCAGTGAGTATATCTATGTTGTGTGTATCAGTTAGTATATCTGTGTTGTTGTGTGTATCAGTGAGTATATCCTTGTTGTTGTATGTATCAGTGAGTATATATTTGTTGTTGTGTGTATTCTTGTTGTTGTGTGTATTCTTGTTGTTGTGTGTATTGTTGTTGTTGTGTGTATCAGTGAGTATATCTGTGTTGTTGTATGTATGAGTTAGTATATCTGTATTTTTGTGTGTATCAGTGTGTATATCCTTGTTGTTGTGTGTCCTTGTTGTTTGTATCCTTATTGTTGTGTGTATCAGTGAGTATCTCCTTGTTGTGTGTATCAGTAAGTATATCTTTGTTGTTGTGTATATCCTTGTTGTTGTGTGTATCCTTGTTGTTGTGTGTATCAGTGAGTATACCCTTGTATTTGTGTGTATCCTTGTTGTGTGTATCAGTGAGTATATCCTCGTTGTTATCTGTATCATTGTCGTTGTGTGTATCAGTGAGTATATCTTTGTTTTGTGTATCAGTGAGTATATCCTTGTTGTTTTGTGTATCAGTGAGTATATCTTTGTTGTTGTGTGTATCCTTGTTGTGTGTATCTGTGAGTATATCTGTATTGTTGTGTGTATCAGTGAGTATATCCTTGTTGTTGTGTGTATCAGTGAGTATATCTGTATTGTTGTGTGTATCAGTGAGTATATCCTTGTTGTGTGTATCAGTGAGTATATCTTTGTTGTTCGGTGTATCAGTGAGTATACCTTTATTGTTATGTGTATCTTGTTGTGTGTATCAGTGAGTATATCTTTGTTGTTGTGTGTATCAGTGAGTATATCTGTGTTGTTATGTGTGTTTCCTTGTTGTGTGTTTCCTTGTTGTGTTTATCAGTGAGTGTACATATTTTTTGTTGTGTGTATCAGTGAGTATATCTTTGTTGCTGTGTGTATCCCTGTTTTTTTTTTGTACCAGTGAGTATATCTTTGTTGTTGTGTGTATCAGTGAGTATATCTTTATTGTTGTGTGTATCAGTGAGTATATTTTTCATGGTGTGTGTATCTATGAGTATATCCTTGTTGTGTGTATCAGTGAGTATATCTTTGTTGTTGTGTATATCCTTGTCGTGTGTATCAGTGAGTATATATTTGTTGTTGTGTGTATCAGTGAGTATATCCTTGTGTGTATCAGTGAGTTTATCTTTGTTGTTGCGTGTATCAGTGAGTATATCTTTGTTGTTGTGTGTATCCTTGTTGTGTGTATCAGTGAGTATATCCTTGGTGTGTGTATCAGTGAGTATATCCTTGTGTGTATCAGTGAGTTTATCTTTGTTGTTGCGTGTATCAGTGAGTATATCTTTGTTGTTGTGTGTATCCTTGTTGTGTGTATCAGTGAGTATATCCTTGGTGTGTGCATCAGTGAGTATATCTTCGTTGTTGTGTATATCAGTGAGTATATCTGTGTTGTTGTGTATATCAGTGAGTATATCTGTGTTGTTATGTATATCAGTGAGTATATCTGTGTTGTTGTGTATATCAGTGTGTATATCTGTGTTGTTGTGTATATCAGTGAGTATATCTGTGTTGTTGTGTATATCAGTGTGTATATCAGTGTTGTTGTGTATATCAGTGTGTATATCAGTGTTGTTGTGTATATCAGTGTGTATATCAGTGTTGTTGTGTATATCAGTGAGTATATCAGTGTTGTTGTGTATATCAGTGTGTATATCAGTGTTGTTGTGTATATCAGTGTGTATATCTGTGTTGTTGTGTACATCAGTGTTGTTGTGTATATCAGTGAGTATATCAGTGTTGTTGTGTATATCAGTGAGTATATCAGTGTTGTTGTGTATATCAGTGAGTATATCAGTGTTGTTGTGTATATCAGTGAGTATATCTGTGCTGTTGTGTATATCAGTGAGTATATCTGTGTTGTTGTGTGTATCAGTGAGTATATCAGTGAGTATATCAGTGTTGTTGTGTATATCAGTGTGTATATCAGTGTTGTTGTGTATATCAGTGAGTATATCAGTGTTGTTGTGTATATCAGTGAGTATATCAGTGTTGTTGTGTATATCAGTGTTGTTGTGTATATCAGTGTGTATATCTGTGTTGTTGTGTATATCAGTGTTGTTGTGTATATCAGTGTTGTTGTGTATATCAGTGTTGTTGTGTATATCAGTGTGTATATCAGTGTTGTTGTGTAAATCAGTGTGTATATCAGTGTTGTTGTGTATATCAGTGTGTATATCAGTGTTTTTGTGTATATCAGTGAGTATATCAGTGTTGTTGTGTATATCAGTGTTGTTGTGTATATCAGTGTTGTTGTGTATATCAGTGTTGTTGTGTATATCAGTGTTGTTGTGTATATCAGTGTTGTTGTGTATATCAGTGTGTATATCAGTGTTGTTGTGTATATCAGTGTGTATATCAGTGTTGTTGTGTATATCAGTGTTGTTGTGTATATCAGTGTGTATATCAGTGTTGTTGTGTATATCAGTGTGGTTGTGTATATCAGTGTGTATATCAGTGTTGTTGTGTATATCAGTGAGTATATCAGTGTTGTTGTGTATATCAGTGAGTATATCTGTGCTGTTGTGTATATAAGTGAGTATATCTGTGTTGTTGTGTATATCAGTGTTGTTGTGTATATCAGTGTTGTTGTGTATATCAGTGTTGTTGTGTATATCAGTGTTGTTGAATATATCAGTGTTGTTGTGTATATCAGTGTGTATATCAGTGTTGTTGTGTATATCAGTGTGTATATCAGTGTTGTTGTGTATATCAGTGAGTATATCAGTGTTGTTGTGTATATCAGTGAGTATATCAGTGTTGTTGTGTATATCAGTGTTGTTGTGTATATCAGTGTGTATATCTGTGTTGTTGTGTATATCAGTGTTGTTGTGTATATCAGTGTTATTGTGTATATCAGTGTTGTTGTGTATATCAGTGTTGTTGAATATATCAGTGTTGTTGTGTATATCAGTGTGTATATCATTGTTGTTGTGTATATCAGTGTGTATATCAGTGTTGTTGTGTATATCAGTGTGTATATCAGTGTTTTTGTGTATATCAGTGAGTATATCAGTGTTGTTGTGTATATCAGTGTTGTTGTGTATATCAGTGTTGTTGTGTATATCAGTGTTGTTGTGTATATCAGTGTTGTTGTGTATTTCAGTGTTGTTGTGTATATCAGTGTTGTTGTGTATATCAGTGTGTATATCAGTGTTGTTGTGTATATCAGTGTGTATATCAGTGTTGTTGTGTATATCAGTGTTGTTGTGTATATCAGTGTGTATATCAGTGTTGTTGTGTATATCAGTGTTGTTGTGTATATCAGTGTGTATATCAGTGTTGTTGTGTATATCAGTGTGTATATCAGTGTTGTTGTGTATATCAGTGAGTATATCAGTGTTGTTGTGTATATCAGTGAGTATATCAGTGTTGTTGTGTATATCAGTGTTGTTGTGTATATCAGTGTTGTTGTGTATATCAGTGTTGTTGTGTATATCAGTGTGTATATCAGTGTTGTTGTGTATATCAGTGTGTATATCAGTGTTGTTGTGTATATCAGTGTGTATCAGTGCTGTTGTGTATATCAGTGAGTATATCAGTGTTGTTGTGTATATCAGTGTGTATATCAGTGTTGTTGTGTATATCAGTGTGTATATCTGTGTTGTTGTGTATATCAGTGTTGTTGTGTATATCAGTGAGTATATCAGTGTTGTTGTGTATATCAGTGAGTATATCAGTGTTGTTATGTATATCAGTGAGTATATCTGTGTTGTTGTGTATATCAGTGTGTATATCAGTGTTGTTGTGTATATCAGTGAGTATATCAGTGTTGTTGTGTATATCAGTGAGTATATCTGTGTTGTTGTGTGTATCAGTGAGTATATCAGTGAGTATATCAGTGTTGTTGTGTATATCAGTGTGTATATCAGTGTTGTTGTGTATATCAGTGAGTATATCTGTGTTGTTGTGTATATCAGTGTGTATATCTGTGTTGTTGTGTATATCAGTGAGTATATCTGTGCTGTTGTGTATATCTTTGAGTATATCTGTGTTGTTATGTATATCAGTGAGTATATCTGTGTTGTTGTGTATATCAGTGAGTATATCTGTGTTGTTATGTATATCAGTGAGTATATCAGTGAGTATATCTGTGTTGTTATGTATATCAGTGAGTATATCTGTGTTGTTGTGTATATCAGTGAGTATATCTGTGTTGTTGTGTATATCAGTGAGTATATCAGTGAGTATATCTGTGTTGTTGTGTGTATCAGTGAGTATATCAGTGAGTATATCTGTGTTGTTGTGTGTAACAGTGTGTATATCTGTGTTGTTGTGTATATCAGTGAGTATATCAGTGAGTATATCTGTGTTGTTGTGTGTATCAGTGTGTATATCTGTGTTGTTGTGTATATCAGTGAGTATATCAGTGAGTATATCAGTGTTGTTGTGTATATCAGTGTGTATATCAGTGTTGTTGTGTATATCAGTGAGTATATATGTGTTGTTGTGTATATCAGTGTGTTTATCTGTGTTGTTGTGTATATCAGTGAGTATATCTGTGCTGTTGTGTATATCAGTGAGTATATCTGTGTTGTTATGTATATCAGTGAGTATATCTGTGTTGTTGTGTATATCAGTGAGTATATCAGTGAGTATATCTGTGTTGTTATGTATATCAGTGAGTATATCTGTGTTGTTGTGTATATCAGTGAGTATATCAGTGAGTATATCTGTGTTGTTATGTATATCAGTGAGTATATCTGTGTTGTTGTGTATATCAGTGAGTATATCTGTGTTGTTGTGTATATCAGTGAGTATATCAGTGAGTATATCAGTGAGTATATCTGTGTTGTTGTGTATATCAGTGAGTATATCAGTGAGTATATCTGTGTTGTTGTGTATATCAGTGAGTATATCAGTGAGTATATCTGTGTTGTTGTGTATATCAGTGAGTATATCAGTGAGTATATCAGTGAGTATATCTGTGTTGTTATGTATATCAGTGAGTATATCTGTGTTGTTGTGTATATCAGTGAGTATATCTGTGTTGTTGTGTATATCAGTGAGTATATCTGTGTTGTTGTGTATATCAGTGAGTATATCTGTGTTGTTGTGTATATCAGTGAGTATATCAGTGAGTATATCTGTGTTGTTATGTATATCAGTGAGTATATCTGTGTCATTGTGTATATCAGTGAGTATATCTGTGTTGTTGTGTATATCAGTGAGTATATCAGTGAGTATATCTGTGTTGTTGTGCATATCAGTGAGTATATCAGTGAGTATATCTGTGTTGTTGTGTGTATCAGTGTGTATATCTGTGTTGTTGTGTATATCAGTGAGTATATAAGTGAGCATATCTGTGTTGTTGTGTGTATCAGTGTGTATATCTGCGTTGTTGTGTATATCAGTGAGTATATCAGTGTTGTTGTGTATATCAGTGTGTATATCAGTGTTGTTGTGTATATCAGTGAGTATATCTGTGTTGTTGTGTATATCAGTGTGTATATCTGTGTTGTTGTGTATATCAGTGAGTATATCTGTGCTGTTGTGTATATCAGTGAGTATATCTGTGTTGTTATGTATATCAGTGAGTATATCTGTGTTGTTGTGTATATCAGTGAGTATATCTGTGTTGTTGTGTATATCAGTGAGTATATCAGTGAGTATATCAGTGTTGTTATGTATATCAGTGAGTATATCTGTGTTGTTGTGTATATCAGTGAGTATATCTGTGTTGTTGTGTATATCAGTGAGTATATCAGTGAGTATATCTGTGTTGTTGTGTATATCAGTGAGTATATCAGTGAGTATATCAGTGAGTATATCTGTGTTTTTGTGTATATCAGTGAGTATATCAGTGAGTATATCTGTGTTGTTGTGTATATCAGTGAGTATATCAGTGAGTATATCTGTGTTGTTATGTATATCAGTGAGTATATCTGTGTTGTTGTGTATATAAGTGAGTATATCTGTGTTGTTGTGTATATCAGTGAGTATATCAGTGAGTATATCTGTGTTGTTGTGTATATCAGTGAGTATATCAGTGAGTATATCAGTGAATATATCTGTGTTGTTGTGTATATCAGTGAGTATATCAGTGAGTATATCTGTGTTGTTGTGTATATCAGTGAGTATATCAGTGAGTATATCAGTGAGTATATCTGTGTTGTTATGTATATCAGTGAGTATATCTGTGTTGTTGTGTATATCAGTGAGTATATCTGTGTTGTTGTGTATATCAGTGAGTATATCAGTGAGTATATCAGTGAGTATATCTGTGTTGTTGTGTATATCAGTGAGTATATCTGTGCTATTGTGCATATCAGTGAGTATATCTGTGTTGTTGTGTATATCAGTGAATATATCAGTGAGTATATCTGTGTTGTTGTGTATATCAGTGAGTATATCTGTGTTGTTGTGTATATCAGTGAGTATATCTGTGTTGTTGTGTATATCAGTGTGTATATCTGTGTTGGTGTGTATATCAGTGTGTATATCTGTGTTGTTGTGTATATCGGTGTGTATATCTGTGTTGTTGTGTATATCAGTGAGTATATCTGTGTTGTTGTGTATATCAGTGAGTATATCAGTGAGTATATCGGTGTTGTGTATATCAGTGAGTATATCTGTGTTGTTGTGTATATCAGTGTGTATATCTGTGTTGTTGTGTATATCAGTGAGTATATCTGTGTTGTTGTGTATATCAGTGAGTATATCAGTGAGTATATCTGTGTTGTTGTGTATATCAGTGAGAATATCTGTGTTGTTGTGTATATCAGTGAGTATATCTGTGTTGTTGTGTATATCAGTGAGTATATCAGTGAGTATATCTGTGTTGTTGTGTATATCAGTGAGTATATCAGTGAGTATATCTGTGCTGTTGTGCATATCAGTGAGAATATCTGTGTTGTTGTGTATATCAGTGAGTATATCAGTGAGTATATCTGTGTTGTTGTGTTTATCAGTGAGTATATCAGTGAGTATATCTGTGTTGTTATGTATATCAGTGAGTATATCAGTGAGTATATCTGTGTTGTTGTGTATATCAGTGAGTATATCAGTGAGTATATCTGTGTTGTTATGTATATCAGTGAGTATATCAGTGAGTATATCTGTGTTGTTGTGTATATCAGTGAGTATATCAGTGAGTATATCTGTGTTGTTATGTATATCAGTGAGTATATCTGTGTTGTTGTGTATATCAGTGAGTATATCTGTGTTGTTGTGTATATCAGTGAGTATATCAGTTGAGTAATCTGTGTTGTTGTGTATATCAGTGAGTATATCAGTGAGTATATCTGTGTTGTTGTGTATATCAGTGAGTATATCAGTGAGTATATCTGTGTTGTTATGTATATCAGTGAGTATATCAGTGAGTATATCTGTGTTATTGTGTATATCAGTGAGTATATCAGTGAGTATATCAGTGAGTATATCTGTGTTGTTATGTATATCAGTGAGTATATCAGTGAGTATATCAGTGAGTATATCAGTGAGTATATCAGTGAGTATATCTGTGTTGTTATGTATATCAGTGAGTATATCAGTGAGTATATCAGTGAGTATATCTGTGTTGTTGTGTATATCAGTGAGTATATCAGTGAATATATCTGTGTTGTTATGTATATCAGTGAGTATATCTGTGTTGTTGTGTATATCAGTGAGTATATCAGTGAGTATATCTGTGGTGTTATGTATATCAGTGAGTATATCTGTGTTGTTGTGTATATCAGTGAGTATATCTGTGTTGTTATGTATATCAGTGAGTATATCAGTGAGTATATCAGTGAGTATATCAGTGAGTATATCTGTGTTGTTGTGTATATCAGTGAGTATATCAGTGAGTATATCTGTGTTGTTATGTATATCAGTGAGTATATCAGTGAGTATATCAGTGAGTATATCAGTGAGTATATCTGTGTTGTTATGTATATCAGAGAGTATATCTGTGTTGTTATGTATATCAGTGAGTATATCAGTTTGTATATCTGTGTTGTTATGTATATCAGAGAGTATATCTGTGTTGTTATGTATATCAGTGAGTATATCAGTGAGTATATTTGTGTTGTTATGTATATCAGTGAGTATATCTGTGAGTATATCTGTGTTGTTGTGTATATCAGTGAGTATATCAGTGAGTATATCTGTGTTGTTATGTGTATCAGTGAGTATATCTGTGTTGTTATGTATATCAGTGTGTATATCTGTGTTGTTATGTATATCAGTGAGTATATCTGTGTTGTTATGTATATCAGTGAGTATATATGTGTTGTTGTGTGTATCAGTGAGTATATCTGTGTTGTTGTGTGTATCAGTGAGTATATCTGTGTTGTTGTGTGTATCAGTGAGTATATCAGTGAGTATATCAGTGTTGTTGTGTGTATCAGTGAGTATATCAGTGAGTATATCTGTGTTGTTGTGTATATCAGTGAGTATATCAGTGAGTATATCAGTGAGTATATCTGTGTTGTTGTGTATATCAGTGAGTATATCTGTGTTGTTGTGTATATCAGTGAGTATATCTGTGTTGTTGTGTATATCAGTGAGTATATCTGTGTTGTTGTGTGTATCAGTGAGTATATCTGTGTTGTTGTGTGTATCAGTGAGTATATCAGTGAGTATATCTGTGTTGTTGTGTATATCAGTGAGTATATCAGTGAGTATATCTGTGTTGTTATGTGTATCAGTGAGTATATCAGTGAGTATATTTGTGTTGTTATGTATATCAGTGAGTATATCTGTGAGTATATCTGTGTTGTTGTGTATATCAGTGAGTATATCAGTGAGTATATCTGTGTTGTTATGTGTATCAGTGAGTATATCTGTGTTGTTATGTATATCAGTGTGTATATCTGTGTTGTTGTGTATATCAGTGAGTATATCTGTGTTGTTGTGTATATCAGTGAGTATATCTGTGTTGTTGTGTATATCAGTGAGTATATCTGTGTTGTTGTGTATATCAGTGAGTATATCTGTGTTGTTGTGTATATCAGTGAGTATATCTGTGTTGTTGTGTATATCAGTGAGTATATCTGTGTTGTTGTGTATATCAGTGAGTATATCTGTGTTGTTGTGTGTATCAGTGAGTATATCTGTGCTGTTGTGCATATCAGTGTGTATATCTGTGTTGTTGTGTGTATCAGTGAGTATATCTTTGTTGTTGTGTGTATCAGTCAGTATATCTGTGTTGTGTATCTGTCGGCACATATCTGTTCGTGGCTTCTGTGTCAATAAGTAAATGTCTGATATTCTAACACACACACATGCGCGTACGCGCACGCACGCACGCACTCACACACACACTATACACACACACACACAACCTAGCACACACATATAACTTAACACACGTATATAAACTAGCATACACACATATATTACCTAGCACACATTTGTAAACCAGCATACACACATATATTACCTTAAAAAAAAACACACACACACACACACGCACACACACACGTGGTAGACTGGGGCAAAGGTCAGCTCACAACGGAACCAGCGCTACAAGTGCTACAGAACCAGATTTGTTTTTAATAAATAACAGTAGTTTTATGAAGTCCCGGGTGGACAATAAGAAGTAGGATCTTACAGCGGTTGCTTGACAGAATCTACAACAAATATGTCATAATTACAAGAGACCATCTTTCCTGGCGCTAAGATGTTGGTGCACTGTGCTGAGATTGCATTTGTATTATCTACATTCCAAACGTGGGTGGTTCTCTGCAGTTACAGCTCCACTCCTACCTGACACCACACGTGGGTGTTCAGTCAAGTTATATACTCGTACTCCACACACCCATTGGACCACTCACGTAAACATTGATCGTTCAGCCAAACATTGATCGCTCAGCCAAACATTGATGGAAATTCAATCTGAACAAGACAAACCACTTACAAGAAATCTTCTCAGCATTACGCTAATCACTCCCCCTCCTACTCTCTCTCTCTCTCTCTCTCTCTCTCTCTCTCTCTCTCTCTCTCTCTCTCTCTCTCTCTCACTCTCCCCCTCTCTCTCCCCCTCTTTCGCTTATTTCTCTCTATGTCTAATCTGACTCTCTACTTTCCCTTCCTCATCTCGTCTTTACCCCTCTCACTCTCTCCTCCCTCCTCACCCTGCTTACCCTGCCTCTCCGTTCACAGTCTACATCAAAAGTAACGATGAATGAAAGTTTACACATGGGAATGAGCTTCTAGAAACGGCAAGATGGATGACACCCTCATTCATCTCACCATCTCCTTCTCTATGGCCCCTATCTCTACTGTCGCTTTCTCTTTTTCTCCGGTAATTTCTCTCTTCTTTCAGTGCTTTCAGTCGCTCCGGTTCTTTCTTACTTCTCTCCTACTCTCTGTCTGCCTGACCCATTCTGATTCTTATACTCTCTGTCTGTTTTACCCATTATGATTGTCCTACTCTGTATGTGTCTGTCTGACCCATTCTAATTATCCGACTCTGTCTGTCTGTCTGTCTGTCTGTCTGTCTGTCTGTCTGTCTGTCTGTCTGACCCATTCTTATTCTCCCACTCTCTGTCTGTGTGGTCCATTCTGAATCTCCTCTGTCTGTCTGTCTGTCTGTCTGTCTGTCTGTCTGTCTGTCTGTCTGTCTGTCTGTCTGTCTGTCTGTCTGTCTGTCTGTCTGTCTATATATGTTCGTGTATGTATGTGCATGTTTGTGTGTATGTGTGTGTCATCATCTTGCTCTTATCTAGGTAACTGAACTTGGGTTCATACAGGCTACAATAAATCTGTTCGCTATGAGATCGAATATTTATTGCCCCTCTGCTGTGTGTCCACCGTGACGAGGTAGAGGGGCTTGTGCGTCCCAATGACCCCAAGAGCTATGCCGACGGTAGCACAGCTACTGGTAGGGCCACCCATGTCGGACAGGTCAAGGGAGAGGGACCAGACGAAGAGACACACAAACCTGCTGCCTTGTAGGTAGACTGGGGACAGTCAAAGGCTAGGGAAAGCACCCCAAATACATGCTTGTCGAAATCGGATGTACTGAGCTACAGGCTTGACAAAGCAGTGCAACGTGAAACCTGCTGCCTTGTAGGTAGACTGGGGACAGTCAAAGGCTAGGGAAAGCATCCCGAATAAATGCTTGTCGAAATCGGATGTACTGAGCCACAGGCTTGACAAAGCAGTGCAACGTAACTTAATTCATGATGTCACAAATCAAAATTAATCGATATGGTGCTAATCCCGTGAAGTCCCATCAGGCGGTGATAGTGCCGGGCCCCCTGCCTCGAGGGGGTCCACCCATGACTACTGGTGGTCACCTTCCCCTGTGCTGTGGAGTCAAGGCACAGAGGAGTAGGTTAAGAGCTATTGACCAAATACCCCGGACACTCAACATACTACAGTGGAATGCCGAAGGAGTTTACAAGAAGAAAGACTCCCTAACACAGCGTCTTCATAAAGATAGAATAGATGTGGCATGCATTCAAGAGACACACCTCAACGCCAATCACAAATTCTCAGTCAGAGGATATCAGGCCACACGTTTCGACCGCGAAGGACACAAAGGAGGAGTTCTAATACTTACACGAAATACAATACCTTGCAGCGAAGTATCTGTGATCTCTGACAACCAAACGGAAATTATAGGTGTTGATATAATGATAAAGGACGTGAAAATAAGAATCTACAATCTGTATAGCCCAGCAGATAAGGACCTTACACTCTCAAACATGAAAATAACTGACACAAACTGCATTATTGTCGGAGACTTTAATAGCCGTTCAGAAAGATGGGGATACCCAGATACTGACAAAAGAGGAGATGAATTGGAGGACTGGGAAATAGACTCAAATCTCCATCTACTCAACAAAGCGGATGACACACCGAGCTTCTACTCCAGAAGATGGCTTACCACTTCTACTCCAGACTTAGCTTTCTGCACAGGAGACATCCTCCACAAAATCGATCGCCATGTGCTGGACCAATTAGCAGGTAGTGACCACAGACCAATCAAGCTTGAAATGAATATGGAGTATGTTCCACAGGAGCAAAAGCCCTTGCCCCGCTGGAATTACAAACGAGCAGATTGGGACAGATTTGCCATACTAACAGACAAATATTGTGAAAACATAAATACACGATATGGCAACATAAAGCAAATGGTGGAAAGTCTAAACAGAGCGATAATACAGGCAGCCACTGAGTCCATTCCAAGAGGAGCGAGGAAAAATTACAAACCATACTGGACTGAAGAACTACAAAGTTTGGAGGACAAAGTTGAAGATGCCAGGAAGACAGCAGAGAGAGAACAAACAATTGAAGCAAACATCTCTCTCAAAGCCATCTCAGCAAAATATAAAAGAACAGTAAATCAAACAACAAGAGATTGTTGGAGGGAAAAAACAGAAAACCTGAATTTTGACAGGGATGGAAACAAACTATGGAAACTAGTGAAAGCCATGAACAATGAAGGACCTAGAAACAAACAAATAACAATTAAACAAGGAAATGCCTTGCTTACAGGCAAAAAGGCTGCAAATGCACTAATGGAACACTATGCAAATGCAAACCACATTGATATTACAACCGAACAGAAGAAAGCAATCAAAGACAAACAGATACATCATAGAAATACAGAGACAGCAGCAGAATATATGATGGCAAATCTAACAATGGAAGAAATGGAACAGGCAATGAATACCCTAAAAAAGAAGAAATCACCAGGAAAGGATGGAATCACAAATGAAATGCTAATAGGACTAGGCACCAAGGCAAAGAAGAAACTACTAGCAGTCCTAAATAACAGCTGGAAGAGAGGAATAGTCCCACAGGCATGGAAGGAAGCTATACTAATACCAGTCCCAAAGAAAGGAAAAGATCTGGAAGAACCAAATGGCTATCGACCTATCAGTCTACTGAGCTGTGTAGGAAAATTAATGGAACGCATTATCAATGGCAGGCTAACATGGCATCTGGAAGAAAACAAACTCTTAACACCACACCAAGCAGGATTCAGAAAATACAGATCCACTGAAGATCAAATAACCTATATAGCTCAGGAAATAGAGGATGCCTTCCAAGAGAAAAAGCACACACTAGCAGTCTGGATAGATTTAGAAAAAGCATTTGATAAAGTATGGAAGGAAGGACTGAAAGTAAAACTGCAAAACATGCATGTTTGTGGAAAAATGTATAAATGGATCAGCCACTACCTTGAGAACAGAACTGCCAGGACAAAAGTACAAGGACAAACAAGCAAAATGATGCTGCTGGAGCAAGGTGTCCCCCAAGGAGGAGTTCTTTCACCAACATTATTCCTAGCATATATAAATGACATCACAGAAAATTTTCCAGCCAGAGTACACACATCCTCCTTTGCAGATGACCTAGCCATATGGACATCTGAAGAATATATTAGTACAGCTAACAGCAGAATACAGCAAGCCTTATTAGCGCTAGAGGACTGGTCAAAATCATGGCTAGTGAAGATAAGTGAGGAGAAAACAACATGCACAGTGTTCTCCCTCTCAAATAAAACTCAGCAACCTAAGCTGGTATTGAATGGAAAAATATTGCGCCATGAAGAAAATCCAAACTATCTAGGAGTCACCTTTGATCGTCGCCTGACATGGAAGACACAGGTTGAGAAAAATCGAACAAGAGCAAGGCAGAGAATGGCAATCATGAAAAAGCTTGCTGGTACAACGTGGGGAGCAGATGAGAAAGTTCTCAAGAAGTTATATACTGGACGGGTGAGGCCAGTACTGGAATATGGCATTGCAGCTTGGGCAACAGCAGCTAAGTCAAACTTTAACAAAATAAGTAGAGTCCAAAACCAAGGAATGCGAATCATAACTGGAAGCCTGAAGACAACGCCTATTAATGAACTAGAAAAGATCACTTGTTTACAACCAATGCAGGATAGAAGAGATAGCAGAGCCCAGCAACAAGCAGAAAAATTTAGAAGATTGACAGACCACCCTATGTACAACAGATTTAATGGTTTTGGAAAGGGAAGACTGAAGCGTAGCAACTTTGTAGAAACTGCAAAACGAAGGATTAGGGCAGATCCTATACTTAACATATCAACAGTCAAGCCCATACACAATGCACACAACTTCCCAGCTTGGAGACAGCAGCAACTGCCTGAGATGATAGAAAACATTCCTGGTATTGAGAAAAAGAACACTCAGCATGAAACCGAAAGAAGAGAAATAACCCTAAACTACATAAAAGAACATTACCCAAGCAGGAATTGGACCCATGCATATACAGATGGATCAGCCAAAAATTCAATAGAGAATGGAGGAGGAGGAATTCTCCTAAATTTAAAAAATGGAGTGAAAAAAACACATTCAATGGCAACTGGAAAATTTTCAAGTAACTTCAAAGCGGAGGTAGAGGCTTTGAAAACTGCAGCAGAAATGCTCCTGATGGAGGAAAATAAAGAGAAGCAAATAGCTATCTTCACAGATGCAAAGTCAGCTGTCTCAATACTCAAGAGCAATAACAGCACAGAACTAACTGACCTAAGAGCAGCACTCCATGGTCTATGCCAGAAATCCAAAAAAGTTGTAATACAGTGGATCCCATCACATTGCAGTATACCTGGAAACGAAGAGGCTGACAGACTGGCAAAAGAGGGCGGACGACTACCACAGCCTGACATAGACATAACCTATAATGAGGCAAAGAGGTTGATAAAAAGCACTTATAGAACCAAATGGGAATCTGAGCATCCAGGCCATCAGAAGGATGATGCATATTACAAACTCGACCGAAGAGAACAAGTAGCAATCTTCAGACTCCGCACAGGACATAACAGGCTGAAATACCACTTGTTCAATAAACTAAAGATAGGAGATACTGATGAATGTAATTGTAGAACTGGAAAAATGACAGCAAAACATTTGCTGCAGGATTGCCCAATGTATGCAGAACAGAGAAAGATATTTTGGCCCACACCTGCTTCATTTGAGGACAAGCTCTATGGAGATATCAACAAGCTCAAGTTGACCGCAGCTTACTTTAACTACATACAGGTTGACATTTAAAGGTGCATGAAGATCCAGAGGCATGAAATGAAATATTGCTTGGATAGCAAATCCATTATGTGGAAAGTCCAAATCGAAAGCTCGCTGTGTGGGCTTCATAAAAGGTGGAAAAGTGTCCTAGTGGCACGAAATGGAATATTGCTTGATAGCAAATCCATTACGTGGAAAGTCCGAATCAAAAGCCCATTGTGTGGGCTTCATAAAAGGTGGAAAAGTGTCCTAGTGGCATGAAATGGAATATTGCTTGGATAGCAAATCCATTACGTGGAAAGTCCGAATCGAAAGCTCACTGTGTGGATGTCATCTGCAGACTGCATACTTCTGGTTTCCGGAAGAACAGCCTATGGTGAACGGAAGGCCCAATATACGGAAGTGAGGCTAAGCAGCCATGTGCAGGACGTGACGATTCCTTGGGTGAGCCCAGTACCAGAGCGCTATGTATCGGCTCTGCAAGTATGGAAGCCTCCTTGGATGGCGGGGAATGCCCATGGTCTGCCCCTGCCTTCCCTTGAGGGCTGACCAGGATCTTTGGCTGTTCTATATGGACCAGCTGGGATGGGGGATAACACCACAACAGTGAGAGTCAAACGTCCTAAGAAACCCCCGGGAAGGTTAACCCGATCAACAAATGCCCGCAGAAGTCGGATGTGTCGGCCTAACGGCGCAAGAACGCAGCTCTGCTGTAAACAGGCACAACGCAATCACATCCGAAAAAAAACTCCGGATGAACGAAGAAGAAGAAGAAGAATATTTATTGTATATACATATACAGTATGCGTTGGCGCATATTACATATCACAGATAGTTTATAGTTAACATCAAACACAGAGTTGTCATACAACAATCTAGCACACTATCTAGCCTATGCATATATATATATCTATGAATATCTATTGAGTCCCTCTCAGGCAGGCCCTTGTTGCCTCTCTCAAGTCCGTCTGTCCTCTGCCGGTCTCCGCGTGTCCCAATCCGACACGGGCGGTAACTCTGTCCGAGTTCCTCGTGGACCCCGCTTTAGGCGGGCCACATCAGTGTCCACGGAACCATGGACTCGCTGACCAGTCTTTCGAGAAGGCTCTAGATTATTCGGGTCCTGAGCGACTCGCTTCTTTCCCCTGGGCTGGAGTTGCAGCCCTCTAATAATATACCTAACGGTGAGGCGGTGACAGGATTCCCCCCTCCCCCCTGATATGGTTTGTTATTGGGTAATTAGATCTGTTCTAATTCTGTCACCGAATCACATAAAGTTGGTGTTTGTAGTTTGGTGGACAGTAACCTGGTAACCCACATACTGGCATTAAAACTCATGTATTCTCCCATACACCACTTCTCTGATTTGGTAAAGAGATCACTCTGTCTCCTGTGTCCTTAACAATGCTTATCAGACCGAAGTTACGTGACGTTTTAGTAGTTGTATTTACAACCCGCCCTTCTCACAGTACCCAAATTGGTACCCAGACAATTAACCTCTGTATTACAGAGAGTTAACAAGACCGAAGTCCTGGCTAGTTAAGTACACTTTCAAATCTTGATTTGTGTGTGCATTTCAATACACTTTTACTCTCGTATGTTATATAATGCTAAATATGTAGTTACGATGTTCTTTTATCCCCCTCAGACTACATGTGTCCCTGTTGGCTTGTTAGTGTGTTTGACTAATAAGTTGATGTTTCTAATAAAGTGACTGTATTTTAAATTGATAGTGTTGAGTTTTAAGGTTTGTGTAACGTGTGTGCTGAATGTGTGGTGTATTTCCAAGCGTCACGAGTTGGGATAACCTCAATCATGAATCACTGCACTATGTGCAATACATGATTAGGCATTCCAAGTAGTGGTGCTTAGATGTATCCTAAGTGCTAAACTAAGTATATTAACTACCTACTAAGTTAAACTCACTATTAAACTAAGTTCTACACATGTATTCACAAATTAGACAAGTCATGCAATTTTACATGAAAGACGCAGACAAATTACAATAAATACGTTTTGCGTACAATTTGTCCGCCAAGTGTATCGTTCTCTCATTTAATCCTTTCACGCAGTCATTCACTCACCTTTCATTCAAAATAGTATTTGGTTAAAATATATAATTAAAGTTGAGGTAAGTGTTATTGCCCTTGGAAAAAATGGACTGGGCGATATTTGACCTTTAAGAAAATACGTACTTTTTGTACGATGAACGAAAACTAGGTTATAATTTAAATAGAGACAATTGTATAGGACGGTTCTTTAGCCTATGAATGGCACCGCCTGTAATATTAAAGTAGAATATGTACAAATTACAGGTTAACACAATTTATATACATCATTCATGCAAATATAATACATATTTAATACTAAAGTAATTAATTAATTAAATAACTAACTCCAACGATGATGTGCGCGTTGTCCGTCCTGTTGTTAGCGTGTTATGCCATGAATGTTAAAGTTAGTATGGCTGTCTCTTGAGTGTTGTAGTCGATGTCGTTCTATTTCGGCTGTTTGCAAAGTTTCGTAGCAACAGCAAGTATGGATTGTTCTCACTGTCCCGTATGAAATATACAGTGTTCAGAGTCCGTTCATTGGTTGATATTATTGGTTGAAACAAACACAGTTACTGTTTCTTGCTGGAATCGTTCTAGAGCTTAGGCACTTGATGGTATAGTTCTTAAAGGTATAGCTCTTAACGTATCATGTTCATGGGTGTCGTAATTAACCTAATCACTGAGAGTACTCTAGCAGGTGTAGAGTTACACTGTTATATGCAACCGACTAAAAGTATCACAGTTTATAGTATGGCTAATGGTCGATGTGATAAGAGTCATTCTACTGGCGCATTTATTTGCCGTGATAATAGGTCAGCCATAATGTTATCGGTGCCCTTGATATGGCGTATTTCAAAGTCGAAATCCTGAAGTAGAAGACACCATCTTTGTAACCGGTGGTTTTTGGGCGACCCATGGTTAAGGACTAATAATGGCGAACTGTCTGTGAGGACCACAAAATGACTACCCAAGAGGAACTTAGATAATCTCAATATAGAGAACAATAGGCTTAAAGCCTCCAATTCAAATGTGGCATAACGAGTCTCAGCCTTCTTTAGTTTGCGGCTCACGTAGAGAATCGGGTGTCTTATGCCATCCACTTCCTGCATCAAGCATCCTCCTATTGCGATAGCGCTAGCATCTGTGGTCAAAATAAAGGGTAAATTTATGTTGGGTAATCGTAAGACTGGTGGATTAGAAAAAATATGATACAATCTACACATTGCATCATCTAAGCTGGTACTTTTACACATTTTTGATGGATGATCTTTAGTTAACATGTCAGAAAAAACTGAGGTGAGTTCTGCCCAATGTGGAATGAATTTGGAATAATAGTTAATAAGACCTAGTAAACTTCTAATCTGTTTCTTTGTGGTAGGCACTTCTAGATTAAGAATCTTGGAAACAATTTTATCATCAGTCAACAATTTGCCTTCAGAAATTCTGTGACCAAGGAAGTCTATTTGTGTATAGCCTATTTCAACCTTGGAAGGTTTGATAGTAAGTCCAAAAAGAGAAATTTGGTTGAAGACTTGTTTGAGAGTAAGTAAGTGAGAAGTCATATCAGAAGAATGGACGCATATATCATCAATATAGGCGACTACATCTTTAATTCCGTGTAATAACAATCTTGTTAGTCTAACAAATGTGGCCGGTGCGTTCTTCAGGCCAAAAGGAAGATATAGCCATTCGTACAAACCGAGAGGTGTTGCGAATGCTGTTATATGTCTACAAGAAGGGTGTAGTGGAACTTGCCAATATCCTTTCGCTAAATCGGTCTTGGAAAATAAGGATGATTGAGCCATATTTAAAATGAGATCTTCACAACTGTTCATTGGCTCTGCATCCGTTGTTGTTCTTGTATTTAATACTCTATAGTCGATGCACAAGCGGATTGTCTGGTCCTTCTTTTTCACCAGAACAATCGGTGAAGAATATTGAGACATCGATTTTTGAATAATGCCATTCTTCTCTAACTCTAAAATTTCTTTATCTAAATTAGATCTGTAATGGAGAGGAATAGAATATGGTCTACATTTGACCGGTCTTAGATCTGTCAGCACAATTGAATGTGTTATTTTATCAGTGCGTCCAGGTTTTTTTAGAAAAGATAGATTTATACTCGTCAAGGATAGTCAAAATGTCTTGTCGCTGTTGTTGTGTCAAAGTGTCAGAGATATGTATGTCATTTGTACTTCCGTCGTCAGTCATAATTGGTACAGGGATTTCAGTATTGTCCACGTCTGTCTGATTTATTACAGCTGCTATTGTTTGTAAATTGTCCTCGATGTCAATGTCGTCGTCGTCGAGATCAATTGTCAATATGTCGTCAAATTTGTCGTCGTTGTCGATATGACAGATTGTCGGTAATGTCCATATGTATTCGTCGTTTTTGTCGTCGTAAGAGTGTGTCGTTAACGATGTTTCGTTTGTCGAGGTGTCATTCCGTTGGGAAATTGTCGTTTCGTCTCCGTCACCAGTTTGTTGCGTCTGCTCATTTGTCTCCATGTCCTGTCTAGCATAGTATGGTTTCAACATATTTACATGGAATATTTTCAACTTTCCATTTAAAGAGAATGCAGTAGGGTTATTCCCCTTTTTCACCAGTTTCTGACATATAACACAAGATGTACAAAACGTTTTAATGTCTTGGTCAAACTTTGGCCAATAAAACTGGGTCAGGACAATTGACCTGGTTATTTCGTATCCCATATGACCTCCAAAAGGTGAGTCATGGGCTATTTTTAGAACTTTGTCTCGATGTGCTAGCGGTACCAATATTTGTTGTATCGTGGTCTGTTTTGTTGTGTAAAACCTAGTTAAGATGTTGTTCTGTAGCCTAAATGTCCACGATGCGTTCTTCGATAATTTTGGTTTGAGTCCTACTAACTTAAAGTATGGTGTAAGTGTAGGGTCATTTTTCTGTTCATTTCCAAAATTGATGTTAGTTGAGTTAGGCGCTATTATTTCTAATGATTCCTGCAGTTGGTCAGTGTTGGTTTTATGGGTTGTCTGTCGTGTTATTGCGTTTGTGTGTTGTGTGTTTTGTTGCACATTTACAGGCTTGGTACTTGGTAGCTCGGTAGCATCCTCAATTCGAGGTTTTAATTCGGTCGTATCGTTCATAGATTCGACCGCCCCTGCATTGTACACCTCGGTGAATTCTTTCTGAATTACCTCAGTGGTTGTCTCCCTTGGTATTTTGGCAGCTTGAGACAAGCAAGAATGGTGTTTCTCTGTAGCATCGCTGTTTGTGTGGTGGATACCGTGTTTTTGCTCCCAGTCTTTGATTTCCTTTTCAGAGCATGGATGTATGTTGGGTAAATTACCAAGTATAATATCCGCGACTGGATTTTCAAGGACAGCGCACAACACTTGTCCTGATATGAACGGTGTTCGAATTTCGACCAGAGCAAGGGGGTATCTCTCTATAGTACCTGAGAATGTGCGACAAGTCACATGTTTGTCTGTGTAGTCTTTAGTGTCTATTAATGTTTTCTTAACCCCACAGAGCGTTGCGCCGGAATCGCGAATTAATGTGCACTTTTTGTTGTTTACAAACCCTGTAGAAAAAACTAGCTTGCCTGTAGATGACAAAGCAGCGTTGGCTGTTTCATTTGAAATAGGGATAGTGTGGCCACATAGTAATGTTGTGTCTAGTTGGAACTTTGTACAGGTGTTGCACTTACTGTCTGTAATGGTGTTAATAATGTGTACAGCATTCCCAAGCTCGCTTTCATTGTCGTGTTGATTATCACATTCATTCAGTGATTCAATCTCTTCGTCAGACGACGTTTCTACTAGTGCAGCATTGGCCTGTTTCAATAACTTACGTCCATCACAGAAGCGACTATAGTGGCCAAAACTTCGGCAAAAGTAGCATTTGACCGCTCTCTGGTAAGCGTTGCGCTTAGTCTTCTGCTTCTCCACCATCATTTTGAGGTGGTTAGGATAGGTAGGCGATTTGTCGCACATAGCGTAAGTGTCGTGACTGAAACCGCAATATTGGCATTTCGCTACTTTACCGACATTGGGGCGCGGTTTAAATTTACTCTCTGTTTGTTTGGCGTATTTGGTGTTCACTACTGCAGCTGCTGTATCGTTGTGACTTATGTTCAGCTGAAAAATATCCCTATTTGCTGTGAAAAATGCATTCCCCTTTGCCTCTATTTCCTGAATACTTTTACAGTCCATTTGTTTTAAGAACTTGGCAAAAGGTGTGGGGATGGTGCTAACTATTTTGTCTATAATAATAAGCTCTTTAAGTTTGTCATGGCTATTGTTGGTTTTAGCCGAGTTGATCCATTTTGTGCACACGTCTTGGACTGTACTGACATAATCTATAAAGGTTTGGTTTGGTTGTGGTGATAATTTGGCAAATTGTTGTTGGTAACCTGCAGTATCTAAAGAAAAATGTTGGAGAATGCGTTGTTTTAAGTAATCATAGTCTTTTCGCATTTCCTGTGGTACTGTCTCTATTACTTTTAGTGGTTCAAGAGCTAAGTTTCTCATTAGAATAAATGCCCAATCTGATTTAATGATCTTATGGTAGGACATGAGACACTCAAAATTTTCCAAGTAGGCGCTGATGGAATCTCCTGAGCAGAACGCCTTTACGAGGCCTTTATACTTATTATATTTTTGTTCTTCCTCTTTGCTTCTTAGCTTATTTATCGATATTTCTGCGTTGGACTCAATTTCCATCTGTTTTAGTTTTATTTGTGTCTCGGAATTCAACTGGGCCTGTTTGGTTGCTGCCTCAAGCTCCATCTGCATTTTCTTTTCTTCGGCCTGCATTTGCATTTTCTTTTTCTTCGGCCTCCATTTGCATTTGCATTTTCTTTTCTTCGGCCTCCCTCTTCGGCCTCGATTTGCAATTTCTTTTCCTCTGCTTGCATTCGCATTTTCTTTTCTTCGCCTCCATCTGCATTGCATTTCTTTCCTCTGCTTGCTTCGCATTTTCTGTTCTTCGTCCTCCATTTGCAATTTCTTTTCCTCTCGTTCTATCGCTCTTTCTTCACGGGCAATGTTTTCTGCGTGCGTTTTCTGTGCCCATTCTGACAGTTTCTCTTCTTTATAACCTAACTTTATTCCTTGCTCAATGCACTTATCTAAGCTAGACATTTTTTGTTTTACTTGTTTGTACTGTTTATAGAGTTAAATCCCTTAGAAAAAATGTTGTGTAGTCGAAAATTTGGTTAACTCCCTTAATTATTAATGTGTAAATCAAAGTGCAAGGTTATGTTGGTGACAAGGTCATGAATATGCAAACAAATCAATATGACACAAAATAATACATTGATGAAAGATGAGAAGTACAGCTTAGAGTTACAATGGGTATGACATGAAACTTAGCTTTCAATCCCAGAACTCGATGTTGTCTTGTACTCTCGTCACTGTTGGAAAAGTTACATGGGTTGCACGCGGCACTATTTGCGGCACAATCTGCTCGTAGAGTGAGAAAACATTAGTAACGGTCAAAAAATGTCACAGTCATGTCAAAAATAGTTTACAGAATAACAATAATGAGGCACACTGCGAAGGCACTGCTGTGACGCTGCTGAGGGACTCAGATTAATTCTATTTTATCGCTAGATAGCTACTAATTTTTTGTAAACTTGTAAAGTTAACAATTTTTTTGTTTTTTTTTTGTTAAACAAATCAATGTGATATGATCAATTAAGTAATTTTACATGGCAATTAATAGCTCTTTCACAAAACATTTTATGCCAAAACCGGAAAACTAGCCCCCAAAAAGCCTGTCATCATCTTGCTCTTATCTAGGTAACTGAACTTGGGTTCATACAGGCTACAATAAATCTGTTCGCTATGAGATCGAATATTTATTGTATATACATATACAGTATGCGTTGGCGCATATTACATATCACAGATAGTTTATAGTTAACATCAAACACAGAGTTGTCATACAACAATCTAGCACACTATCTAGCCTATGCATATATATATATCTATGAATATCTATTGAGTCCCTCTCAGGCAGGCCTTGTTGCCTCTCTCAAGTCCGTCTGTCCTCTGCCGGTCTCCGCGTGTCCCAATCCGACACGGGCGGTAACTCTGTCCGAGTTCCTCGTGGACCCCGCTTTAGGCGGGCCACATCAGTGTCCACGGAACCATGGACTCGATGACCCGTCTTTCGAGAAGGCTCTAGATTACTCTGGTCCTGAGCGACTCGCTTCTATCCCTTGGGCTGGAGTTGCAGCCCTCTAATAATATATCTAAAGGTGAGGCGGTGACAGTGTGCATGCATGCAGTTTATGCGAGGGAGTGTGTATTTGTGTGTGTGTGTAAGTATGTGTGTATTGGTGTGGATGTGTGTATGTGTGCGAGGGGATATGTGTGTATTTGCATGTGTATACTATGTGTATGCTCGTTGTCACAGAATGATGATAGTTTAGTGATTCCCAGATAAATTAAATGTAACATTAATGGCAATATAGGAGAAAGGTTAACAATCGAGTCGTTCAATCTGAGAGAATGATAAATGGAAGGTTACTGACGGATATAAAAATAGGATACAGGTGTTCGCAAAGGTCATTGCCTGACGATCTGATCGGACGGACACGGGAACCGGGGAGATCGCGTTGTGGAAAAATGAACGGAGAAAAGCGATCAACGGGGTCGGATGCTTTGAAGTATTAGCGTACGGGGAACCCAGGGAAACAACGTAAGCACGGAAAGAAACGAGCAACTAACCACTACGTGATTTCACCGCCTTTTGATGTGCAGGATACGTCAAGAGACGAGTGTTGATTGTAGATCAAACAATCAACGGGAGACTTGGACACTCGGTATAAATTGGTAGAAAAGTGGTTTTGTATTTAGTGTGCTACCAAACTGGACGGAAAGCTGGATTTATGTGTCCTGTAAATGAAAAGAAATATCCTCCCTTACAATGGGATAGAGTGCTTATGTGCGGATAAATTTCGATTCTGGGACTTACATTAATTCTATATATATATAAGGTAAAACTAACCTTAGAGGAATAGTTAGCATAGGGAAATATGTGTTTGTGCTTAGGGTTTACTATTGCTTTCTATTAGTGATTAGTTTAGACTGTAGTGCACTCATCTGTCTTATGTCTGAGTGTTCTTCGGAGGCTTCTCATTATGGCCGGAGAAAGACACTCACATAAGAAGTAGTTTAAAGCAGACTCATATCACCTGATTGTATTATCCCACAGGTTTCAGTTATATTCCTGACCTGTAAAGATCGTAAAGTCACAGGTGCAGTGAAAGTATGTCACTATAGCAAATTCAACCTAAACAGTCTATAAGAGTGGGTGACATAACGAATGGCAAGAAACAGGTTTTTGTGAACCCCAGTGAAAGAACTTTACGTTATAAAAGCAGAGTAATAGGGAAAAATATATTGCAATTAGGTAATCACCTAAAAGAAACATTGAAGAACACGAGGACATTTACCATAGAAATAGACATTTATATAAAGTGGTGATGTGTATTCAGTGGTGGAATATACTACCTTCTAAAACAGGACATATCTGAACTTCGGTGACTTACCTTTATTGGATTATATTTCTGGTGATAAGACAGTGACAATTGTTTTTTCAAGAATTGGATTAAGTCCAGACTCAAGCTGAACGGAGCATCCAGGGTGAGAACGTTCCAATTCTATGTGTGATGTCCGATGTTTTGGCCGTTTGACTATGCTAGAGAAGACACGGAGACGAATGTTCAAAAGTCCTATCTTGCACTCACATTAGCAGACACTAATCAACTACATATACACATTCAATACATACAACTGACATAGTTTTCAACAATAAACAGGTTATTAATTGTTGGAGGAAACTGTTGTCAGGGTATGTTATGAAGGAGAGAGAGAGAGAGAGAGAGAGAGAGAGAGAGAGAGAGAGAGAGAGAGAGAGAGAGAGAGAGAGAGAGAGAGAGAGTATGAAAGACAGAAGGGAGGATTGTAGACAAAAGTCATTCAATAGTTCCAATATCAGAGGGATATTAAAGATGTGCTTGTCGAGTCCACTTTCCTCCAGGGACGGCAAGCTACATTAAATGGTGGAGCGAGCGGGGTAATACATAATACCCACATGAACTGGAGGCATAACAGGGCGTATGCATAGAGGGGTACCTGCATATTGGCACAGGCATAGCGGAGTACCTGCATGTTGGGACATACTGATTGGAATAAATATAAGTATACATTGATGACTTTTAATGGAAGGACGTCCATTGGATATATGGTGCCATTTCATTTAGGTTAGAGACATTACATTAATGTTGGGGACCTTACAGTGAGAAAGATTCGGACAGGGTGAATGTGGATAGGTGGTAAGACACATTACATACCTAGTCACACGGTCACACGTCTACATAAGTCTTTATCCTATATCTCCTCTTGTGGATGAGAGAGTGGTTGTGATGTACTGTGTGGTGTCGTAGATTAATAATATTAGATAGACATAGATAAATGATATAGGTTCTAGGTAGATTATCTGTTTATAGTGAGTACTTCTTACTGCTTTAAGGTGTCTTTACTCAGCCGGCTGACTTACATTCTTAACTATGGCAACTCCTAAAGTAACTACAGCATGAACTAAGGGCCAACGGGGAGGCAATTGGTTTAGCTGGTTCGGAACTAACTGATTACATACAGGAAAGGGAGCGAGAATTTCGCCAAGAAGAAAGGGAAGATCGAAAGGAGGCCAAGAGACTAGAATTGGAAATGGAAGAGGCTGAAAAGATAAGACAACATGAATACCGCATGAAAGAGCTAGAACTCAAGACACAAACTAAGGGAGAAATAGATGGAGTGGAAGGAAGTTCTTCTTCACCTGGTGCAACCCACATGATTGGACATGGGTACCATGCCATGAAGTTTCCCTTAGCTGTCTATGATCAGTCTAAGGAACGCTTTGATCAGTACGCTTCTCGCTTTGAAGCAATGTCAGTCGCTATGGGGCTGGATAGGAGCAGATGGGCTCTTAAATTATCCCAGGGATTAATAGGTTCGGGGTTCGAGGTGTACACACGCTTACCACCAGGACATGAAAATAATTACGAGGAATTAAAAGCCGCTTTGATGAAGCATTTTGAAATCACAGCACAAACGTATCGGAAGAAGTTTAGATCGTCTAGACGAGAGCCGGGAGAGCTATTCGCCGCCTACAGGTTAAGGCTTAAATCATACCTCCAGAGATGGATGGACTTGGCAGAGTTCAAGCGGGACTATGAGAGTCTGGAAGAAATGATGGTGGTCGATCAGATGCGACAGCAAATGTCAGAACCACTGAAGACATTTTTAGGAGAACAAGGGGCGGAACGGCTGGATGTTGTGAATAAGCTGGCGGAAAGATTCATAGAAGTCCATGGGGAAGCTAAAGAACTAAGTACACAAACCAAAGGTCAGGAGAAACAAGAGAAAAAGAAACCTAGGAACTGGGAAGGAGAAAAAGGGGAACCTTATATAAAGACGTCACTGGAGAGTTCCGAGAAGGTGAAGGTAGGAAACAAGAGCACCTCGAATTCTCCAGAGAAACGACCGTGGTCGGAGAAGTGGTGTTCGATTTGCAAGTCGCCCTCTCATAACACGAAGGACTGCAGATCGAAACCTAAAAGTTCTTACTTCGCAGCATGCAAAGTGACTCCTACGACGGTGATCACAGACAAGGCTGAGGTCGGCGAAGGAGCTAGGAACAAAAAGGACACACGGAAACCTTGGAAGGGAAAATGGTGCACACACTGCCGGTCGAAAACACATAATACTGTGGACTGCAGATGCAAGGCAGAAGACGCCAATTGCATAACCAACCTCGAGGAATCAAAAGAGGAAGGCAAGGAAAAGGTCGAGGAGATGGAACACACTCAGGACCAAGAGAGGCCACCTGTGGTCGAACTGATTGAAGTCAATGGCCAGCAGGTTGTTTGCCTCTACGATATCGGTTTGGATGGGGAAGCTGTGATAGACGCCAGCATGGTAAGCCCAGACCAACTTACAGGGGAGACCATAGAGATACAGCCGGCAATGAGGAGTGCTGTTACCATGACGCTGCCAATCGCCAAGGTGGAGATTAAGTCAAGGTACGTCACGGGCATTATTCCAGCAGCTGTATTATCGGACTCCTTATTTCCCATGATTATTGGCACAAAATATGTCTTTTTGGGGATGCCCAAACAGTCAGCCCACCAGGGAATAGTAGCCAGTGGATTTCAAGGGAAGGAAAAAGAGGCAGAGACACTATGCGACAACTCAGTGCTAGGGGAATTGCATACTGCCCAGAGGAAGGACACTACGTTGCGTCCTTGCTACAGGAAGCTGCAAAGAAGTGCTGAGCCACCAGAACGGGGACAGTACTTTCTGAAGAATCGACTACTCTATCGGAGAGCTGGGAGAGGAGACAACCTGCACGAGCAGTGGGTGGTTCCAGAGACCCACCGTCCTCACATTCTTCAGAGTGGACACATCATAGCCGAGAATCGACATATGGGTGTTAGAGAGACATTGCAGAAAATTTCCGGCCATTATTGCTGGCCAGGAATGACCGGAGATGTACGCCGGTTAGTGAAGTCTTGTTCAGAGTGCCAGAAAGCACCACCCAACAAGCGAATTAAGAGGAAACTAGCTCTTAAGGTGGAAGACAAAGTGGAAGTATGGGGTCCAGAAGAGACTAATATACTACAAGTAGGATGGAAAGGACCTTATCCTGTGGAAAAGGTTGTGTCCAAGAACATCTACAAAATCCGGATCGGGGAAGAGCAGAAAAATCTCCCTAGACATCTCATTAGGAAATATGAGGAGAGATCCGGGAGCAAAGCTTCGCACTTTATGGTGATGGCAGCCATTGGGACAAAGGTTACAAGTCCAGACGAAGACCAGAGATCGCCAGTACTACATAGGAGGGACTATGGGACAGTACGTGATAGGTCAGATTTACCCAACGGAGGGAGGAGGGAAATCACACGTCAGGGAAGGGACAAGAGTGAAACTTTCACTAGTAACCAAGTTCAGACGGGGTGGGTAACGTCGGGAAAGGCGAGAAATACCCAGGACTCCAACCGAAGATTGGCTGACCAGATACAATATCGCCCAAGATGGTCCTGGAAGCAAAAGTCCAGGAGGTTTGGGAAAGACGACTCGGTCCAACGCGGACGAGGTGGAACATCCCCAGAGGCAAAGCCGGGGGAAACCAAGAGGACATGGAAGCAGTGTTACAATCAGGATGGGACAATCCGTCTGTATTGTGAGCCGTCGCTGACGCAAGTCGAGAGAAGGTCGACCGGACGTACAGGAGCGATGAGCCAACACTAGTTTCAGTCATGAGTAGTATGATAGGGTGTCTATGAGGTCGCCTACTGGAAGAGGAGGTGAGCCATGTGAGGATCCAGTCACATCATCAACACGTGATGTTCATAGCTACTTCGCAGAAGCTCAACGCAAGATGGATGAGATGGACGTTGTTGCTGCAACAGGACACTTCACAGTGGAATACATCCTTGGTAAGGAGAATGTGGAAGCGGATTTCTTATCTAGACATCCAACTTCAGAGGAAGAGGAATAGGTTGGTGGATCATAGGAATCAAAACTACATTGAAGAAGAGTCGACGCGGTCAACTCTCTTAAGAGGGGGCCTATGTCACAGAATGATGATAGTTTAGTGATTCCCAGATAAATTAAATGTAACATTAATGGCAATATAGGAGAAGGGTTAACAATCGAGTCGTTCAATCTGAGAGAAGGATAAATGGAAGGTTATTGACGGATATAAAAATAGGATACAGGTGTTCGCAAAGGTCATTGCCTGATGATCTGATCGGACGATGAGATCGCGTTGTGGAAAAATGAACGGAGAAAAGCGATCAACGGGGTCGGGTGCTTTGAAGTATTAGCGTACGGGGAACCCAGGGAAACAACGTAAGCACGGAAAGAAACGAGCAACTAACCACTACGTGATTTCACCGCCTTTTGATGTGCAGGATACGTCACGAGACGAGTGTTGATTGTACATCAAACAATCAACGGGAGACTTGGACACTCGGTATAAATTGGTAGAAAAGTGGTTTTGTATTTAGTGTGCTACCAAACTGGACGGAAAGCTGGATTTATGTGTCCTGTAAATGAAAAGAAATATCCTCCCTTACAATGGGATAGAGTGCTTATGTGCGGATAAATTTCGATTCTGGGACTTACATTAATTCTATATATATATATATATATATATATATATATATATATATATATATATATATATATATATATATATATATATATATATATATATATATATATATATATATATAAGGTAAAACTAACCTTAGAGGAATAGTTAGCATAGGGAAATATGTGTCTGTGCTTAGGGTTTACTATTGCTTTCTATTAGTGATTAGTTAGACTGTAGTGCACTCATCTGTCTTATGTCTGAGTGTTCTTCGGAGGCTTCTCATTATGGCCGGAGAAAGACACTCACATAAGAAGTAGTTTAAAGCAGACTCATATCACCTGATTGTATTATCCCACAGGTTTCAGTTATATTCCTGACCTGTAAAGATCGTAAAGTCACAGGTGCAGTGAAAGTATGTCACTATAGCAAATTCAACCTAAACAGTCTATAAGAGTGGGTGACATAACGAATGGCAAGAAACAGGTTTTTGTGAACCCCAGTGAAAGAACTTTACGTTATAAAAGCAGAGTAATAGGGAAAAATATATTGCAATTAGGTAATCACCTAAAAGAAACATTGAAGAACACGAGGACATTTACCATAGAAATAGACATTTATATAAAGTGGTGATGTGTATTCAGTGGTGGAATATACTACCTTCCAAAACAGGACATATCTGAACTTCAGTGACTTACCTTTATTGGATTATATTTCTGGTGATAAGACAGTGACAATTGTTTTTTCAAGAATTGGATTAAGTCCAGACTCAAGCTGAACGGAGCATCCAGGGTGAGAACGTTCCAATTCTATGTGTGATGTCCGATGTTTTGGCCGTTTGACTATGCTAGAGAAGACACGGAGACGAATGTTCAAAAGTCCTATCTTGCACTCACATTAGCAGACACTAATCAACTACAGATACACATTCAATACATACAACTGACTTAGTTTTCAACAATAAACAGGTTATTAATTGTTGGAGGAAACTGTTGTCAGGGTATGTTATGAAGGAGAGAGAGAGAGAGAGAGAGAGAGAGAGAGAGAGAGAGAGAGAGAGAGAGAGAGAGAGAGAGAGAGAGAGAGAGAGAGAGAGAGAGAGAGAGAGATAGTGTATGAAAGACAGAAGGGAGGATTGTAGACAAAAGTCATTCAATAGTTCCAATATCAGAGGGATATTAAAGATGTGCTTGTCGAGTCCACTTTCCTCCAGGGACGGCAAGCTACACTCGTGTATGTATGCGTATATGCTTTCGTGTGTATGCGAGGGAGTGTGTATTTGATAGCGAGAGGGTGTGTGTATGTGTCTGTGTGTGAGTTAGAGTGAAAGAGAGTGTGATATTGAGTAAATGAAAGATGGAGAGAGTGACTTAATGGGTGAAATAGTGATTGCGAGAGAGAGAGAGACAGACAGAGACAGAAGAGAGAGAGAGAGAGAGAGAGAGAGAGAGAGATAGAGAGAGAGAGAGTGAGCAAACGAGAGACAGTGGAAGAATGGATCAGTTAATGTGTGTGTATGTGTGCGCGCATTGTTTGTGAGTGTTATGGGTGTGTGTTGGTGAGAAGAGAGAGAGAGAGAGAGAGAGAGAGAGAGAGAGAGAGAGAGAGAGAGAGAGAGAGATATTTAAGCGCACGCATATCATGTAACATGCTATTCCATATATTTTGTGTATTCTCATGTTCATATTATCATTTTGAATACCAGTTGATGTTATAATTTATAACATGAACACATGTAAATCACTGCAAAGTGGGTGAGAGAATTAGGGAGTATGAGAAAGAGAGAGAGAGAGAGAGAGAGAGAGAGAGAGAGAGAGAAGGGAGAGAGAGTTAATGAGTGTGAGTGTGTGCCTGTGTAATAAAGAGAGAGAGAGAGATAGAGAGAGAGAAGAGAGAGATGGAGAGAGAGATGGAGAGATAGAGAGATGAGAGAGAGAGAGAGAGAGAGAGAGAGAGAGAGAGAGTTGAGTGCACGCATGTCCTGTAATATGCCATTCCATGTTTTTTGTAGTATTTTCAGTCTTTCACATTATCATTTTGTATCTATGACACTTGATTTTATCATGTATAATATAACATTACTGTAATGTGAGCGAGAGCGTTAGTGAGTGGGAGAGAGAGAGAGAGAGAGAGAGAGAGAGAGAGAGAGAGAGAGAGAGAGAGAGAGAGAGAGAGAGAGAGAGAGAGAGAGAGAGAGAGTTGAATTGCATCACTAATTTTTAAGTTACAAAATGTATATGTACAATTTTTCTCCATTTTCTTTACAATTTTGCGACAATGCTCACGACAATGGTCACTGTATGTGTGTGTAAAGTGTGGGAGTTTGATCATAATAGTAGGTTGGGGGATGGGGGGATGTGTGTGTGGGTGGATTCGTGATGTGTGTGGGTGGGTTCAGGATGTGTGGGTGGGCGGGTGGGATTGTGTGGGTGGGTGGGGGATTTGTGTGTGGGTACGTGCGGGATGTATGGGTTGGCGGGGAAATGTGTGTGTGGGTGGGGATGTGTGTTTGGCTAGGTGGCTGTGGGTGAGTGGATGGAGGAGGATATGTGGGTGGATGATTGATGGTGGGTTATGGGATGGGTGGGGGATATATGCGTGCGTGGGGAGATGTGGGTGTGGGGATATGTGGTGGGTGGGAGATGTGTGCAGGTGGGGTGGTTGTGGGTTTGAGGATGTGTGTGTGGGTGAGGGATGTGTATGGGTGTGGGATGTTTGCGTGGATGGGTGGGGAGTGTGTGTGTGGTGAGAGATGTGTGGGTGAATGTGTGTGGGGGATGTGTGTGGGTTGGGGTAGGGGTACGTGATGGGTGTGGGTGATGGATTTGGGGATGTGTGTGTGGGTGGGGGATATTTCTGGCTGGGTGGGGTGTGTGTGGCTGGATGGAGGATGTATGTGTGGGTAGTGAGGGTGATTGTAGTTTGGGGATGTGTGGATGGGTAGGAGATGTGTGAGGAGATGTGTGTGTGGGTGAGGGATGTGTCTTTGGGATGTGTGTGGGTGTGGTGTTGTGTGGGAGGGGAGCTGGGAGTGGATAAAGGATGTGTGTGTGGGTGGGTGGGGTGTGGTTGGGTGTGCGGGTGGGTGAAGGATGTGTGTGAGGGTAGGGGATGTGTGTGAGGGTGGGGGATGTGTGTTTAGATGGGTGGTTGGGGTGTGTGAGTGTGGGTGGGTAGATAGGAGATGTATGTGTTGATGAGTGGGTGAGGGATGTGTGGGTGTTAGTGGTTGAGGGATAAGTACGTGTGTCTAGGAATGTGTGAGGGGATGAGTGTATGGGTTGGGGATGTGTGTGTGGGTTGTGCGTGGATGGGAGGTGTGTGTTTGTGAATGGGGGATGTGTTGGTGGGTGGGTGTATGTGAGGGATGTGTGTATGGGTGGGGAGATTGTGCGTGGGTGGGGATGTGTGTGTATATGGGTAGGGATGTGTGGCTGGGGGATGGGTGGGTGGAGGATGTGTGGTTGGGTAGAGGATGTGTGGTGGGTGATTGTATATGAGTAAGGGTGTGTGGTTAAGGGATGTTTGGTTGGGGGATGGGTGGGTAGAGGATGTGTGGGTGGGTAGAGGATATGAGGGTGGGGGAGTGTGTAGGTTAGGAGATGGTGGGGGATGTTTGTAGGGGTGGGCTCGGGATCTGTGAGTGGGCTGGGGGAGATGGGAGATTATGTGGGTGGGTTCGGAATTTGTGTGTGGGTAGGTGCGGGATATGTGAGTTGACGGGGAGATGTGTGTGTGTGTGTGCGTGGGGGATGTGTGGCTGAGGAATGTGTGTTTGGCTGGGTGGTTGGAGGTGTGTGGGTGGAGGAGGATATGTGGGTGAGTGATTGTTGGTGGGTAATGGGACGGGTAGAGGATATGTGAGTGGGTGGGGAGATGTGTGTAGGTGGGTGGATGTGTGTGGGTGGGGGTTGTGTGGGTTGGGGAATGTATGTGTGCTTGGGGTGTGGGTGGATGGGATGTGTGGTGGGTGAGAGGTGTGTGTGGGTGAGGAGATGTGTAGGTGTAGGGATGTGGTGGAGGGTGGGGGAATGTATGTGTGTGTGGGTTATGTGTGTGGTTGGGTGGAGGAGTTGGAATGAATGGGGGATGTGTGGGTGGGTAGTGGATGTGTCACATAACATAGTAATATGCATTGTTTATGTTTACAGAATTCATGTGACAATGTTTTTTCCTATGCACTGTTGATGAAAGAAAGATGAGTGATTGGAAGGGCCGAATGTAAGACGGGCCTGCGTGCCCAATTTGTTACCCTTTGAAAATAAAGTCTGTTCGTTCGTTCGTTCGTTCTGTCTGTGTGATCCATTCCGACTCTCATACTCTCTGTCTGTCTGACCCATTCTGAATATCATATCTCTGTCTGTCTGTCTGTCTGTCTGTCTGTCTGTCTGTCTGTCTGTCTGTCTGTCTGTCTTTCTTTCTGTCTGCGGGTAGATGTGTGTGGGTGCGGGATGTGTGGTTGGGGATGTGTGTTTGGCTGGGTATTTGGGGATGAGTGGATGGAGGAGGATATGTGGGTGGGTGATTGTTGGTAGGTTATGGGATGGATTGGAGATATGTCTGTGGGTAGGGGAATTATATGTGCCTGGAGTGTGTGTGGGTTGGTGGAGGATATGGGTGTGGGGGTGTGTGTAGGTGGGGAATGTGTCTGGGTGTTGAGGTGTATGTGTGGGTGTGGGGATGTGTGTGTGTGGGTGAGGGATTTGTGTATGGTTGTGAGATGTTTGGGTGGATGGTTGGAAATGTGTAGGTTTTGGTGGGTAGGGGTTGTATGGGTGGGGAATGGGTGGGTGGGTGAGGGATGTGTGGGTTAATGGGTGTGTGGGGTATAGGGAGAAGTGTGTGGGTTGGGGGTTTGTGTGGGGATGTGTGTTTGGGTGGGTTTTTTTCTGTGTGGTTAGGGCTGTGTGTGGGTGGGGGTGTGTGTGGGTGGTGTAAGTGTGTGTGGGTGGGGGTGTGTGTGGGTGGTGTAAGTGTGTGTGGGTGGGGGTGTGTGTGGGTGGTGTAAGTGTGTGTGAGTGGGGGTGTGTGTGGGTGGTGTAAGTGTGTGTGGGTTGAGGATATATTTGTTGGTGGTGAGGGTGTTTGTATGTGGGAGATGTGTGCGTGGATGAGTGATGTGTGTAGGGGATGTGTTTATTGGTGGGTGATGTGTATATGGGTGGGTTGTTGTGTGGGAGGGGAGAAGGGTGTGGGTGGCGGGTATGGTTGGGTGTGGATGTGCGGGTGGGTGAAGGATTGTGTGAGGGTGGGGATGTTTGTATGGCTGCGTGGTTAGGGTGTGTGAGTTGGGGTGGGTAGATGGGAGATGTATGTATTGATGAGTGGCTGGGGGATGTGTGGATGTGAGTTGTTGAGGGATAAGTACGTAAGTGGGGGATGTGTGAGGGGATGAGTGTATGGGTGGAGGATATGTGTGTCGGTGGGGGATGTGTGTGAGTGGGGTATGTGTGGGTGTTGATGTGTGTGTGTTTGTGGATGGGGGATTTGTTGGTAGATTTGGGATGTGTGTGATGGATGCGTTTATGTGTGGGGAGATGTGTATGTGAGTGGGGATGTGTTTGTGTGGGTGGGGTGTGTGGTTAAGAGATGTGTGGTTAAGGGATGTGTGGTTGAGGGATGTGTGGGTGGAGGATGTGTGGGTGGGCGGAGAATGTGTGGGTGGGTGAGTGTATATAGGCTGGGAGATGGTGGGGGAGGGGTATGTGGGTGGGTTCTGGATGTGTGGGTTGGCGGGGGGAGATTGTGTGGGTGGGTGCGGGATTTGTGTGTGGATAGGTGCGGTATGTGTGACTTGGCAGGGAGATGTGTGTGTGGGTGGTGGATGTATGGTTGGGGGATGTGTTTTTTGGCTGGGTGATTGGGGTGTGTGGGTGGAGGAGGGTATATGGGTGGGTGATTGTTGGTGTGTTATGAGATGGGTGGAGGAAATGTGTGTGGGTGGGGAGATGTGTGTAGGTGAGGGATTTGTTTGGGTGGGGGATGTGTGAGTGGGGGTATGTAAGTGTGCCTGAGGTGTGTGTCGGTGGGTGGGAGGTGTGGGTGTGAGGGATGTGTGGTGGGAGTGGAGAGATGTGTAGGTGTAGGGATGGGTGAATGGGTGGGGACATGTATGTGTGACTGAGGTGTGTGTGTGGTTGGGTGGCGGATGTGTGCGTGGATGGGGGATGTGTGGGTGGATGGGGGATGTGTGGGTGGGAGAGATGTGTCTCATAACATGGTAATATTCATTGTTTATGTTTATAACATTCATTTTACATTGTTTTGTTTCCCATGTGAATGTAATATGCACTACTGATGAACGAAAGATGAGTGATTGGAAGGGCCTAATGTAAGACGGGCCTGCGAGCCCAATTTGTTACCCTTTGAAAATAAATTCCGTTCGTTCGTCCGTTCGTTCGTTCATTCGTTCTGTCTGTCTATCTATCTGTCTGTCTGTGTGTCTGCCTGTCTGTCTGTCTGTCTGTCTGTCTGTCTGTCTGATCCATTCCGATTCTCAAACAGACAAACGTCTTGTCACTAGCCACCTAATCTCTCTGTGATTGTGTAGAATATTCTGCTTTAATTAGCTTCTTTCAGGCAATCGTTGTTAGTTGCTCTGGTAGTCCAAGGGATTCGTAACATTCGTCTCAGGAACCACACCCCAGTTGCTTCTAAGCTTTCCTAATTTGATCTCGAGGATGCGTATAATAGAGTTCGATATAACATTTTGATGACCGCACTGATGGAGAAGGGGGTCAATCCCTGGTTGTTGAACTAGATAGCGGCCGTCCTACATTCTCGCCGGGTTGCTCTCCGACTGGGTGCATGGACCTCAGAGCCACATATTTTAACCCCGGAACTGCCACAGGGATCTGCAGTTTCACCGGTGTTCTTTAACGTGTATACGAGCAAGATTGCAAACCTAGAAGCACCAGGGGTTGGAAGGATACTAACATTTGCAGATGATATTCTTGCATATAGGCAGGGGAGAGATAGGGAGCAAACAGCCCAAGAGTTACAGGCGACAGTAGACAAAGTGATTGACTGGTGCACTGCAATGAATGCTGTCATCCACCCGGAAAAGGCGGCTGTTTTGTGGTGCTCTCTGGACAACAGGATTGTGAGAGCTGATGTCCCAAGCCTCGCGATAGATGGTAGAAACGTCAACAGAGAGAACAAACTGAAGTATCTGGGAATCACATTTGACAGGAGCCTGTCCTTCAAGGACCATGTGGAGACGGTTGTGACAAGATCTCAAATGAGACTCAATGCACTTAAAGCTATGGCTGCAATGGACACAGAGCAGAGAATGCTTTTCACACTATACCAGCACTTGATCCTCTCAGTAATTGATTATGGACTAGGACTGCTCACTGTCTCAAAGAGTCAGCTGGTGAAATTAGAGCGCATACAGAACGAAGCTATGCGGGTCATTCTGGGATGCACCAGAGACACCCCAGTAGTGTGTATGCGTTACATCCTTGGTCTGCCGACTGTTGCTGGTAGGCTCAAGGTGATGCAGGCGAAGGCATACCTCAGAGTAGCTGCAGACACAGATCACCCGTTGCATGAGGCGCTGGACGCAGTTAAGGGTCAGCGACTGATAAGAGGGAAATCATGGATGGCTCAGGCGGAGGATACGATCAGACAGGTGTGCCTCTTGGAGAACATTAGGCGAGGAGAGGAGTGGGTCAGAGTGCCAGCGGAGCAGTCAGACTTGTGCAGAGTTATGATCACATTGAGCCGGGAGTGCAGGGAGTGGCCAGCAGGGGCCACGGAAGTGGAAATCCAGCAATTAATTCAGGATAATGCTCACCCGGGTGATGTGATTATCTACACAGATGGGTCGGTCTTGAGAGGTAGGAGAAGTGCCTGAGGATTCTTAGCAAAATCTAATGGTCGACGTTTGGTGCAGGAGAGCCTGGCGTATGATACCACAACATCTAGCTTAAGAATGGAGGCGGTTAGTGCAGCTTTCCGCAGGATGAAGAACACGATACACACACACACATTGTGATTGTAACTGACTCAGAAAGCATGCTGAGGAGGGTGAGGACAGGTAGGCTTTGCGCAGAGTGGCATGCTTCGCTTCGGAGGTCACGGGTAGCAAGCATCACCTGGATCTTTTCTCCGGGGCATGCTGGTGTGCTGGGAAATGAACAGGCGGACAGATTGGCTGGCTCTGCAGAACTTGGTGGAGTATTGATGCATGACAAGGCAGACGTGGTTGCGGCCTTGTGGGAGCACGTGTACACCTCGGAGGAGCAAATGGATCACCATGGTCTGGCAAGAATGAGACAAGCGAGGAGTGACGAGGGGATCTGGCCGACGCTCGACGCTCAGAGGAAAGGCGAGACGGACATATAATCAGATTGCTACTGGTACTATTAGTGTTGGAACTCTTCGCTGGCTGCTGAGGATGGGGACGGAGCGCTTATGGGACTGGCCCGAATGCTGTGATGTCGGTTCCTAAATCAATCAATCAATCATTCAATCAATCAATCAATGTCCGATGTCCGATGTCCATTTTCCGAAAAAAAAGAAACTTTCCACCTTGTGAACCAGCCTCTGTGGCATTGGTTATTTTCCTGGTGGTTCATATTGCGGTGTAGGTTTGTTTGTTTCTTTGTGCCAGTGATAGCTGGCTTATCTTGTTGACGGTTCTATGCATATGTTGTCAGCTGGGGGTTTCGTTGGTCGGCAAGTTTTGCGTTAGAGTATATCTTTTTAGGTGGCTTCTTCTGTCAGTGTTGGCTTCTGGCTTGAAACTTTTTTGCTATGGTGCAGTCGTTATGCTGGTTCCTTGTACGATTATTGGTTAATCGTCCTTTTCTTCTGGGGTGGTGTCGGTGTGTTCTTCCTCTGAGCTGGAGCTGGACCATGCGTCTTCTTGTTTTTGGCGTTCTTCTTTCATTTTCTGGGAGAGGAGTAACATCTCCTTTGCATATTGCTGTTTCCATGCGCGACTCCATGCGGGCTCTTTTATTCCTCGCCTGATCTGTCTTTCGTTCCGTGTGCATACATCTATAAATATGTCATCTCTTTCCTTTTTTGTTGATTCTTTCTTGTAGACGCCCCAGTCTTCTTTCGGGTTGTCTGTGTTCTCCTTCGTACTTTCTTGATGAATCTGGCGGGTATCTGGTTCCTCCTGGGGCATCTCGGCTGTACTGGTGTCTCTAATTTGCTGTTGGTGGTTGGTCTGAGTTTTTGCTTCAGCTAGCATCTTCTTGGCTCCTTTCTTGTGGATTGTCTTCACTAGTTTATCGATGTTTTTCTGTTGAGTCTCATCTGGCGGTTTCTCTGTGTTCTTTTCATTGGGTTCGTCTGGCTTGTTTTGGGATAATTCCCTTTCAGCTTGTTGCATTTGTCTCTCCGCCTTGATGTCCCGTAGAATTTCTTCGTTTTTCTTGGTCGCCTCGATCATGTTCTCCACCTCTTGTGTTATGTTTCGCTTGATCTCCTTTAGTTCCTCGAGCAGTTTTTCGCTGTCGCTATTCAGAGATGGTGCTTGCAGTGTCTTGATCTGCTTCTTTAGCTCGTCGATCTGGCTCTGCAGCATTGCTCTTTCATTTTGCGAGATTCCTGTGGCTGTCTCGCACCTCCTCATTGCTTCCTTGAATGGTGTCTTGTTGACAATGGCGAGTTTTAACACGTCTCTGTGTCTTTGGAGGTACGGACATCCCAGGTATCGTGCTCCATGATGTCCCATGCAGTTGGCGCACTTACGGTTTCTGTTAGGCGCCTTGAAGTCCACGTCCAGCTTGGCTAGCGGACACTCCCTAAACGCGTGGTGCTCGGCGCAGTATCGGCAGATGTCTGTTTTACTGCGGCATATGGCTCTGCTGTGGCCGGCCCTCTGGCACCTGGAGCACTGAGTTACTCTTGGAATAAATCTCTCTGGTAGTTGTACTTGCTTGTTGATGGTCACTGTTGTCAGCATTTCGCTCCCCTCACTGGTCACCACCACCAGCGTCGTAGGTATCTTGGAGTAAGTTAATATGCGCTCCGCTTTTACGACTATGATGCTGCGATTTTCCTCCTGTAGCTTCTTTAGGATTTCATCGTCCGTTAGCTCCACATGAATCCGTTTCACGACCCATCTGACTGACTTTGTGTCGGTTTTACCGGCTCTGGTGTCTTTCTCCTCCTTCTTCTCAGCTGTCTTGGCTCTTGTCTGAGGTGGGCTGGTATCCGTCTTTCTCGTGGTAGCATCACTTGATTTGGCTGTAGCTAAATGATCTTTACTGAGGCTAGCAGGCAGGTTCTCCACATTCGTCCCCTGTGCAGGCTTGGCGGCTCCAACGCTGCACATCTTGTGAGGCTGCTGTTTCTTTGAGTTTGCTTTGCGAACCATTTTCCTCCCCCGTATCAGGCTTCTTGATAATTTACGGCGACTTGGCTTAATAGCGCTGAAAAGTGCTGTCAAGCGAATCGGGCTGATCTGTGTGGATCAATCAATCAAACTGCTGACATTATCATAGTGCATTAAGAAACACGAGGCAGACAAGTTGTGTTGACCCAGTTTAGCTCTTGTCGTGTGCGAATGTGTGTGTGTATGTGTGAGTGTGTGCGTGTCTCTGTGTGAGTGAACATGTTCGCGTGTGCGTGTATATGAGAGGAAATGTAGGTGTCTGTGTGTATATGCGTGGATGATGTTTTGTTTCCCGTGTTCCAGCTGTTCTACTCAGCTGTTCTTGTTTACAACGACCTGTCAGATAAAGTTCCTCTTATTCTTATCGAACGAATTGTTGTTGGGTGACTCCATTCTTAGAACGCGGTCAAAGGTCAAGGTCCGAGGCAGCGCAGAAACAGAAACGTGCCAATGGCGCGTGCTGGTAATGCCCGGGATAGTTTATTTAAACAATGGGGGTGGAACTTTGATGCTAGCATTAATTACAACAAGTGGACAGTCTAATATGTTTCTAATTTAGGGACTTTGTCTACACCCTTCTACCCCTAGATGTAGAATTAATACTGAGTTCCGATGACAGCGCTGTACACAGCTATCTGTGCTGATTGTTCTGTGTCCAGTCTTGTTCTTTAAGTGAATGTTCCATGTCTAGTCCTGGCCTCTAAGTGAATGTTCCATGTCTAGTCTATTCTTTAAGTGAATGTTCCATGTCTAGTTTATTCTTTTAGTGAAATGCCCGTGTCTAATCCTGGTGTTCCAGTAATTGTTCTATAGTACCCCCTTTCTATTCTACGTCTTATTCTGTTTCCCATTTCAGTGAATGTTCCATGTCTAGTCCTGGTCCATCAATAAATGTTCCATGTCTAGTCCTGGTCCATCAGTGAATGTTCCATGTCTAGTCCTGGCCCCTCAGTGAATGTTCCATGTCTAGTCCTGGTCTCTCACTCAGTGAATGTTCCATGTCTAGTCCTGGTCCCTCAGTAAATGTTCCATGTCTAGTCCTGGTCCATCAGTGAATGTTCCATGTCTAGTCCTGGCCCCTCAGTGAATGTTCCATGTCTAGTCCTGGTCCATCAATAAATGTTCCATGTCTAGTCCTGGTCCATTAATAAATGTTCCATGTCTAGTCCTGGTCCATCAATAAATGTTCCATGTCTAGTCCTGGTCCATCAATAAATGTTCCATGTCTAGTCCTGGTCCATCAATAAATGTTCCATGTCTAGTCCTCGTCCATCAATAAATGTTCCATGTCTAGTCCTGGTCCATCAATAAATGTTCCATGTCTAGTCCTGGTCCCTCAGTGAATGTTCCATGTCTAGTCCTGGTCCATCAATAAATGTTCCATGTCTAGTCCTGGTCCATCAATAAATGTTCCATGTCTAGTCCTGGTCCATCAATAAATGTTCCATGTCTAGTCCTGGTCCATCAATAAATGTTCCATGTCTAGTCCTGGTCTCTCACTCAGTGAATGTTCCATGTCTAGTCCTGGTCCCTCAGTAAATGTTCCATGTCTAGTCCTGGTCCATCAGTGAATGTTCCATGTCTAGTCCTGGCCCCTCAGTGAATGTTCCATGTCTAGTCCTGGTCCATCAATAAATGTTCCATGTCTAGTCCTGGTCCATCAATAAATGTTCCATGTCTAGTTCTGGTCCATCAATAAATGTTCCATGTCTAGTCCTGGTCCATCAATAAATGTTCCATGTCTAGTCCTGGCCCCTCAGTGAATGTTCCATGTCTAGTCCTGGTCTCTCACTCAGTGAATGTTCCATGTCTAGTCCTGGCCCCTCAGTGAATGTTCCATGTCTAGTCCTGGTCTCTCACTCAGTGAATGTTCCATGTCTAGTCCTGGTCCCTCAGTAAATGTTTCATGTCTAGTCCTGGTCTCTCAGTGAATGTTCCATGTCTAGTCCTGGTCTCTTACTCAGTGAATGTTCCATGTCTAGTCCTGGCCCCTCAGTGAATGTTTCATGTCTAGTCCTGGTCTCTCACTCAATGAATGTTCAATGTCTAGTCCTGGCCCCTCAGTGAATGTTCCATGTCTAGTCCTGGCCCCTCAGTGAATGTTCCATGTCTAGTCCTGGCCCCTCAGTGAATGTTCCATGTCTAGTCCTGGTCCCTCACTCAGTGAATGTTCCATGTCTAGTCCTGGTCTCTCAGTGAATGTTCCATGTCTAGTCCTGGTCCCTCAGTAAATGTTCCATGTCTAGTCCTGGTCCCTCAGTGAATGTTCCATGTCTAGTCCTGGTCTCTCACTCAGTGAATGTTCCATGTCTAGTCCTGGTCTCTCACTCAGTGAATGTTCCATGTCTAGTCCTGGTCCCTCAGTAAATGTTCCATGTCTAGTCCTGGTCCCTCAGTAAATGTTCCATGTCTAGTCCTGGTCTCTCACTCAGTGAATGTTCCATGTGTAGTCCTGGTCCATCAATAAATGTTCCATGTCTAGTCCTGGTCCATCAATAAATGTTCCATGTCTAGTCCTGGTCCATCAGTGAATGTTCCATGTCTAGTCCTGGTCCCTCAGTGAATGTTCCATGTCTAGTCCTGGTCTCTCACTCAGTGAATGTTCCATGTCTAGTCCTGGTCCCTCAGTAAATGTTCCATGTCTAGTCCTGGTCTCTCAGTGAATGTTCCATGTCTAGTCCTGGTCTCTCACTCAGTGAATGTTCCATGTCTAGTCCTGGCCCCTCAGTGAATGTTCCATGTCTAGTCCTGGTCTCTCACTCAGTGAATGTTCCATGTCTAGTCCTGGCCCCTCATTGAATGTTCCATGTCTAGTCCTGGCCCCTCAGTGAATGTTCCATGTCTAGTCCTGGCCCCTCAGTGAGTGTTCCATGTCTAGTCCTGGTCCCTCACTCAGTGAATGTTCCATGTCTAGTCCTGGTCTCTCAGTGAATGTTCCATGTCTAGTCCTGGCCCCTCATTGAATGTTCCATGTCTAGTCCTAGTCCATCAGTGAATGTTCCATGTCTAGTCCTGGCCCCTCAGTGAATGTTCCATGTCTAGTCCTGGTCTCTCACTCAGTGAATGTTCCATGTCTAGTCCTGGTCTCTCAGTGAATGTTTCATGTCTAGTCCTGGTCCCTCAGTAAATGTTCCATGTCTAGTCCTGGTCCCTCAGTGAATGTTCCATGTCTAGTTCTGGTCTCTCACTCAGTGAATGTTCCATGTCTAGTCCTGGTCTCTCACTCAGTGAATGTTCCATGTCTAGTCCTGGTCCCTCAGTAAATGTTCCATGTCTAGTCCTGGTCCCTCAGTAAATGTTCCATGTCTAGTCCTGGCCCTCAATAAATGTTCCATGTCTAGTCCTGATCTCTCACTCAGTAAATGTTCCATGTCTAGTCCTGGTCTCTCACTCAGTAAATGTTCCATGTCTAGTCCTGGTTTCTCACTCAGTAAATGTTCCATGTCTAGTCCTGGTCTCTCACTCAGTAAATATTCTATGTCTAGTCCTGGTTACTCAGTAAATGTTCTATGTCTAGCCCTGGTCCCTCAATAAATGTTCCATGTCTAGTCCTGGTCCCTCAATGAATGTTCCATGTCTAGTCCTGGTCCCTCACTCAGTGAATGTTCCATGCCTAGTCCTGGTCCCTCACTCAGTGAATATTCCATGTCTAGTCCTGGTCCCTCACTCAGTAAGTTTTCCATGTCTAGTCCTGGTCCCTCAGTGAATGTTTCATGTCTAGTCTTGGTCCCTCAATAAATGTTTAATGTCTAGTCCTGGTCTCTCCTGTCTAGTCCTGGTCCCTCAGTAAATGTTCCATGTCTAGTCCTGGTCCCTCACTCAGTGAATGTTCCATGTCTAGTCCTGGTCCCTCACTCAGTAAATGTTCCATGTCTAGTCCTGGTCCCTCACTCAGTAAATGTTCCATGTCTAGTCCCTCACTCAGTGAATGTTCCATGTCTAGTCCTGGTCCCTCACTCAGTGAATGTTCCATGCCTAGTCCTGGTCCCTCACTCAGTGAATATTCCATGTCTAGTCCTGGTCCCTCACTCAGTAAATGTTCCATGTCTAGTCCTGGTCCCTCAGTTAATGTTCCATGTCTAGTCATGGTCCCTCAATAAATGTTCAATGTCTAGTCCTGGTCTCTCCTGTCTAGTCCTGGGCCCTCAATAAATGTTCCATGTCTAGTCCTGGTCCCTCAGTGAATGTTCCATGTCTAGTCCTGGTCCCTCACTCTGTGAATGTTCCATGTCTAGTCCTGGTCCCTCACTCAGTGAATGTTCAATGTCTAGTCCTGCCCCCTCACTCAGTGAATGTTCAATGTCTAGTCCTGGTCCCTCAGTGAATGTTCCATGTCTAGTCCTGGTGCCTGACATGTCCACGGCCACTAGATGTTTCTCAGTTGGTCTGTTTATTGTTATGTTCAAGAATGTTCCATTACTTACGTTATATTTCCTTCTCGACCAAAATCTCTGTATTTTACAGTTTAATGTCAAGCCCAGCTGTTCCCTGTGTCCAGTAACCACATCTACTGAATCCTCTAGGTCTTGTACGTTGTCTGCAATCAACACCGTATCAACTGCTTATTTTATGTTATGTTGTTGATTTTGTCGTCTCCGACGGCCATTCCTCTTATACCCGTTTAATTTCTTATAATATCATCATCTCATCTCATCTCACCTTGTTCCTTTTCTACCTTTCAGTGTAGAGGTGAAGCATAAACAGAGGGGAGAGTGACCGTTTATGGGCTTCATGTATCGATATTCCCGTGGATTCTGATATTATCTCTGTCCATTGTTTATATGATCGGCCTCTTCTTCTGGTTCCGTTTGGTCTATACATCATTGCTTGTTGTGGTATACTGCTGGTTGGTAGCCTGGTTATATGGCCGAACCATTTCATTTGCTGTTTTCTAATGAAATCTAGCGCTGCTATAACCTCCACTTTAGTCGTGATTTCTTCATTTCTGATGTTCTCTCTTCTTGATACATTGAGTATTCTTCTCATGATTCTCATTTCTGTTGTTGTGAGTTTTCTTTTCTCTTTTTCTGTCATTGTCCAGATTTGACATTGGTAGCATAGAGTTGGTTGGAAGATTTTGTTGTAGAGTGCATTTTTGTAGTGTCTATTGATACGTGTTTCTTATTTTGTATTGGTGCCTTATGTCCAATGATTTGAGTTGATTTTCATTATTGCATCTGTTTTCGATCTCGTCTTCTGATTTGCCATTTGATGATATTATACTTCCTAGCTGCACTAGATTTTATTAGAAGGTAGCAAGTCAAATTGTTTGGCCATGCAAGTAGGTTACCAACTAACAATATACTAGAACAAGCAATGATGTACAGACCAAAGGGAAGCAGAGGAAGAGGCCGACCACGTAAACGATGGACGCAGGGAATAACAGAGTCCATGGAAATATTGATACATGAAGCCCATAACCGGGCACTCTCCCGCTGTTTATACTTCACCTCGACACCGCAAGGTACAAGAGGAACATGATGAGATGAGATGAGATACTTCCTAAATACTTGTTTCAGGGGATGTTATTTTAGGTGAAACTTTGTTGTCTTTTCCTTCTTTGGTTATAGTCATTACTTCTGTTTTACTGATGCTAAATGTCATGTTATGCTCCTTACACACTTCGTTTAGGCCAGTGGTTCTCAGCCGGTGGGGAATTCCGAAATTTTAGGGTTTCCAGTGGGGGGAGGGGGGGGGGGGAAGAGTTAAGATTATTTCAAAATCGCGTTAATACAAGAACCGATTACTTGATATTGTTTTTCCCTTCATACTTTACGGTTCTGTACGTCTCACCCTTCTGAAATTCATTTTTATAACGGAAGTAGACCCGCAAATCACGTTTTATGTAGACGTCTTGACTTATTTTAGTATGTGCTATTAAGCTTTCATTACTACGTATACTGTGTTGGGGCGAGGGTGGGGGGATTTTAAGGGACGAAAAACTAAAGGGGGGGGGGATGACGTTCTGAAAATATGGTGAAGGGGGGCATGGGCCAAAAAAAAGGTTGAAAACCACTGGTTTAGGCTATTTATGTGGACTTGTATTTCTGCTTCTAATTTCACTAGTCTTATAATATTTTCACCATAACAGGAAGACACGACACACCCCTGACACACAACACACCCCTGACACACGACACACCCCTGACACACGACACACCCCTGACACACGAACGACACGACACACCCCTGACACACGACACACCCCTGACACACAACTCTCCTGATTGGCTGACACTGGCCTACTTCATAATCAGTATTTATAACAGATTCTAATTTCCAAGGTCGCTCTAACTATAATATTCTCAGATGTTCTTAAACTTTGTCAGGCCTAACTCCAGCCTTTGTTTCCTCATCTCTTGATTCAAGTCAATGTGTTTAGTTCTCTCTATGTCTTGATTAATTTGTATGCGTTTAGTTCTCTCCATGTCTTGATTCACTTGTAGTAGTTAGTTCTCTCCATGTCTTGATTCACTTGTAGTAGTTAGTTCTCTCCATGTCTTGATTCACTTGTAGTAGATAGTTCTCTCTATGTCTTGATTCACTTGTAGTAGTTAGTTCTCTCCATGTCTTGATTCACTTGTAGTAGTTAGTTCTCTACATGTCTTGATTCACTTGTAGTAGTTAGTTCTCTCCATGTCTTGATTCACTTGTAGTATTTAGTTCTCTCTATGCCTTGATTCACTTGTAGTAGTTAGTTCTCTCTATGTCTTGATTCACTTGTAGTAGTTAGTTCTCTGCATGATTTGATTCACGTGTAGGTGTTTAGTTCTCTCCATGTCTTGATTCACTTGTAGTAGTTAGTTCTCTCCATGTCTTGATTCACTTGTAGTAGTTAGTTCTCTCCATGTCTTGATTCACTTGTAGTAGTTAGTTCTCTACATGTCTTGATTCACTTGTAGTAGTTAGTTCTCTCTATGTCTTGATTCACTTGTAGTAGTTAGTTCTCTACATGTCTTGATTCACTTGTAGTAGTTAGTTCTCTCTATGTCTTGATTCACTTGTAGTAGTTAGTTCTCTCCATGTCTTGATTCACTTGTAGTAGTTAGTTCTCTCCATGTCTTGATTCACTTGTAGTAGTTAGTTCTCTCCATGTCTTGATTCACTTGTAGTATTTAGTTCTCTCTATGCCTTGATTCACTTGTAGTAGTTAGTTCTCTCTATGTCTTGATTCACTTGTAGTAGTTAGTTCTCTCCATGTCTTGATTCACTTGTAGTAGTTAGTTCTCTACATGTCGTGATTCACTTGTAGTAGTTAGTTCTCTCCATGTCTTGATTCACTTGTAGTAGTTAGTTCTCTCTATGCCTTGATTCACTTGTAGTAGTTAGTTCTCTCTATGTCTTGATTCACTTGTAGTATTTAGTTCTCTCCATGCCTTGATTCACTTGTAGTAGTTAGTTCTCTGCATGATTTGATTCACGTGTAGGTGTTTAGTTCTCTCCATGTCTTGATTCACTTGTAGTAGTTAGTTCTCTCCATGCCTTGATTCACTTGTAGTAGTTAGTTCTCTCCATGTCTTGATTCACTTGTAGTAGTTAGTTATCTCCATGCCTTGATTCACTTGTAGTAGTTAGTTCTCTCCATGTCTTGATTCACTTGTAGTAGTTAGTTCTCTCCATGTCTTGATTCACTTGTAGTAGTTAGTTCTCTACATGTCTTGATTCACTTGTAGTATTTAGTTCTCTCTATGCCTTGATTCACTTGTAGTAGTTAGTTCTCTCTATGTCTTGATTCACTTGTAGTAGTTAGTTCTCTGCATGATTTGATTCACGTGTAGGTGTTTAGTTCTCTCCATGTCTTGATTCACTTGTAGTAGTTAGTTCTCTCCATGTCTTGATTCACTTGTAGTAGTTAGTTCTCTCCATGTCTTGATTCACTTGTAGTAGTTAGTTCTCTACATGTCTTGATTCACTTGTAGTAGTTAGTTCTCTCTATGTCTTGATTCACTTGTAGTAGTTAGTTCTCTAATGTCTTGATTCACATTGTAGTAGTTAGTTCTCTCTATGCCTTGATTCACTTGTAGTAGTTAGTTCTCTCTATGTCTTGATTCACTTGTAGTAGTTAGTTCTCTCCATGTCTTGATTCACTTGTAGTAGTTAGTTCTCTACATGTCTTGATTCACTTGTAGTAGTTAGTTCTCTCTATGTCTTGATTCACTTGTAGTAGTTAGTTCTCTACATGTCTTGATTCACTTGTAGTAGTTAGTTCTCTACATGTCTTGATTCACTTGTAGTAGTTAGTTCTCTCCATGTCTTGATTCACTTGTAGTAGTTAGTTCTCTCCATGTCTTGATTCACTTGTAGTAGTTAGTTCTCTACATGTCTTGATTACTTGTAGTAGTTAGTTCTTTCTATGTCTTGATTCACTTGTAGTAGTTAGTTCTCTGCATGATTTGATTCACGTGTAGATGTTTAGTTCTCTCCATGTCTTGATTCACTTGTAGTAGTTAGTTCTCTCCATGTCTTGATTCACTTGTAGTAGTTAGTTCTCTCTATGTCTTGATTCACTTGTAGTAGTTAGTTCTCTGCATGATTTGATTCACGTGTAGGTGTTTAGTTCTCTCCATGTCTTGATTCACTTGTAGTAGTTAGTTCTCTCCATGTCTTGATTCACTTGTAGTAGTTAGTTCTCTCCATGTCTTGATTCACTTGTAGTAGTTAGTTCTCTACATGTCTTGATTCACTTGTAGTAGTTAGTTCTCTCTATGTCTTGATTCACTTGTAGTAGTTAGTTCTCTACATGTCTTGATTCACTTGTAGTAGTTAGTTCTCTCTATGTCTTGATTCACTTGTAGTTAGTTAGTTCTCTCTATGTCTTGATTCACTTGTAGTAGTTAGTCTCTCATGTCTTGATTCACTTGTAGTAGTTAGTTCTCTACATTCTTGAGTTCACTTGTAGTAGTTAGTTCTCTCTATGCCTTGATTCACTTGTAGTAGTTAGTTCTCTCTATGTCTTGATTCACTTGTAGTATTTAGTTCTCTCCATGCCTTGATTTCACATTGTAGTAGTTAGTTCTCTGCATGATTTGATTCACGTGTAGGTGTTTAGTTCTCTCATGTCTTGATTCACTTGTAGTAGTTTAGTTTCTCTCCATGCCTTGATTCACTTGTAGTAGTAGTTAGTTCTCTACTCCATGTCTGTATTCACTTGTAGGTAGTTAGTTCTCCTACATGTCTTGATTTCACTTGTAGTAGTTAGTTCTCTGTCCATGTCTTAGATTCACTTGTAGTAGTTAGGTTCTCTCCATGCCTTGCATTCACTTGTAGTAGTTTAGTTCTCCTCTATTGTTCTTGATTACACTTGTAGTAGGTGAGTTTCATCTCTATGTATCTGATTCACTTGTAGTAGTTAGTTCTCTCTATGTCTTGATTCACTTGTAGTAGTTAGTTCTCTGCATGATTTGATTCACGTGTATGTGTTTAGTTCTCCTCCATGTCTTGATTCACTTGTAGTAGTTAGTTTCTCTCCATGTCTTGATTTCACTTGTAGTAGTTAGTTCTCTCTATGTCTTGATTCACTTGTAGTAGTTAGTTCTCTCCATGTCTTGATTCACTTGTAGTAGTTATGTTCTCTCCATGGTCTTGATTCACTTGTAGTAGTTAGTTCTCTCCCATGTCTTGATTTCACTTGTAGTAGTTAGTTCTCTCCATGCCTTGATTCACTTGTAGTAGTTAGTTCTCTACATGTCTTGATTCACTTGTAGTAGTTAGTTCTCTCCATGTCTTGATTCACTTGTAGTAGTTAGTTCTCTCCATGTCTTGATTCACTTGTAGTAGTTAGTTCTCTACATGTCTTGATTCACTTGTAGTAGTTAGTTCTCTACATGTCTTGATTCACTTGTAGTAGTTAGTTCTCTCCATGTCTTGATTCACTTGTAGTAGTTAGTTCTCTCTATGTCTTGATTCACTTGTAGTAGTTAGTTCTCTACATGTCTTGATTCACTTGTAGTAGTTAGTTCTCTCCATGTCTTGATTCACTTGTAGTAGTTAGTTCTCTCCATGTCTTGATTCACTTGTAGTAGTTAGTTCTCTCCATGCCTTGATTCACTTGTAGTAGTTAGTTCTCTGCATGATTTGATTCACGTGTAGATGTTTAGTTCTCTCTATGCCTTGATTCACTTGTAGTAGTTAGTTCTCTGCATGATTTGATTCACGTGTAGGTGTTTAGTTCTCTCCATGTCTTGATTCACTTGTAGTAGTTAGTTCTCTCCATGTCTTGATTCACTTGTAGTAGTTAATTCTCTCTATGTCTTGATTCACTTGTAGTAGTTAATTCTCTCTATGTCTTGATTCACTTGTAGTAGTTAATTCTCTCTATGTCTTGATTCACTTATAGTAGTTAATTCTCTCTATGTCTTGATTCACTTATAGTAGTTAATTCTCTCTATGTCTATATTCACTTGTAGTAGTTAGTTCTCTCCATGTCTTGATTCACTTATAGTAGTTAATTCTCTCTATGTCTTGATTCTCTTGTAGTAGTTAGTTCTCTGCATGATTTGATTCACGTGTAGGTGTTTAGTTCTCTCCATGTCTTGATTCACTTGTAGTATTTAGTTCTCTCCACGTCTTGATTCACTTATAGTAGTTAATTCTCTCTATGTCTTGATACACTTGTAGTAGTTAATTCTCTCTATGTCTTGATTCACTTGTAGTAGTTAGTTCTCTCCATGATTTGATTCACGTGTATGTGTTTAGTTCTCTCCATGTCTTGATTCACTTGTAGTAGTTAGTTCTCTCCATGTCTTGATTCACTTGTAGTAGTTAGTTCTCTCCATGTCTTGATTCACTTGTAGTAGTTAGTTCTCTCCATGTCTTGATTCACTTGTAGTAGTTAGTTCTCTCCATGTCTTGATTCACTTGTAGTAGTAGTTCTCTCCATATCTTGATTCACTTGTAGTAGTAGTTCTCTCCATGTCTTGATTCACTTGTAGTAGTTAGTTCTCTCCATGTCTTGATTCACTTGTAGTAGTTAGTTCTCTCCATGACTTGATTCACTTGTAGTAGTTAGTTCTCTCCATGTCTTGATTCACTTGTAGTAGTTAGTTCTCTCCATGTCTTGATTCACTTGTAGTAGTTAGTTCTCTCCATGTCTTGATTCACTTGTAGTAGTTAGTTCTCTCCATGTCTTGATTCACTTGTAGTAGTTAGTTCTCTCCATGTCTTGATTCACGTGTATATATTTAGTTCTCCCCATGCCCTGATTCACGTGTATATGTTTAGTTCTCTCCATATCTTGATTGATTGATTGATTGATTCATTGATTGATTGAATTTTATCTCTCAGTGTCTTGGTTCGCATGTAGGTGTTTGGTTCTCTCCATGTCTTGATTGATTGATTGATTGATTGATTGAATTTTATCTCTCAATGTCTTGTTTCGCGTGTAGGTGTTTAGTTCTCAAAATATCATACCAATTTTAGCCCGTTTTTTTAATCCCTGGGAACAATCGATGAATGTTTATAGTTCACTAGACATTGTTCCAGACATGAATATAACAATGATTAGAACACTGACTAGAATAATGACTAGAACACGAGTAGAACAATGGCTATATGGTTGTAATCATTGTTCTAGTCGTTGTTCTAATTATTGTTCTAGTCTTTGTTCTAATCATTGTTGTAGTCTTTGTTCTAATCATTGTTGTAGTCGTTGTTCTAATCATTGTTCTAGTCAGTGTTCTAGTTGATGTTATACTTGTGGCTCTAGTCAAGATTTTAGTCCTTGTTCTAGTCGTTGTTCTAAATATTATTCTGGTTGTCGTTCACGTCATTGTTCTAGTTTTTGTTCTGTTTATTGTTCTAGTCATTGTTTTAGTCATTGTTCTAGACATTGTTCTTGTAATTATTCCAGCTGTTATTCCAGTCATTGTTCTATTCGTTGTTGTAGTCATGGTTCTAGTCATTGTTCTAGTCTTTGTTGTTCTCATTGATCTAATCTTTGTTCTAGTCATTGTTCTAGTCATTGTTGTTCTCATTGATCTAATCTTTGTTCTAGTTATTGTTCTAGTCTTTGTTCTAGTCATTGTTCTAGTATTTGTTCTAGTCATTGTTCTAGTCATTGTTCTAGTCTTTGTTCTAGTCACTGTTCTAGTCATTGTTCTAGTCGATGTTGTTCTCATTGATATAATCATTATTCTAGTCATTATTCTAGTCATTGTTCTAGTCATTGTTCTAGTCGTTGTTCTAGTCGTTGTTGTTCTCATTGATCTAATCTTTGTTCTAGTCATTGTTCTAGTCATTGTTCTAGTCGTTGTTGTTCTCATTGATCTAATCTTTTTTCTAGTCATTGTTCTAATCATTGTTCTAGTCATTGTTCTAGTCATTGTCCTAGTCGTTGTTGTTCTCATTGAGCTAATCTTTGTTCTAGAATTGTTCTAGTCATTGTTCTAGTCGTTGTTCTAGTCGGTGTTCTAGTCATTGTTCTAGTCGTTGTTGTTCTCATTGAGCTAATCTTTGTTCTAGAATTGTTCTAGTCATTGTTCTAATCGTTGTTCTAGTCATTGTTCTAGTCATTGTTCTAGTCGTTGTTGTTCTCATTGAGCTAATCTTTGTTCTAGAATTGTTCTAGTCATTGTTCTAGTCTTTGTTCTAGTCATTGTTCTAGTCGATGTTGTTCTCATTGATCTAATCTTTATTCTAGTCATTGTTCTAGTCGTTGTTCTAGTCGTTGTTGTTCTCATTGATCTAATCTTTGTTCTAGTAATTATTCTAGTCATTGTTCTAGTCGTTGTTGTTCTCATTGATCTAATCTTTTTTCTAGTCATTGTTCTAGTCATTGTTCTAGTCATTGTTCTAGTCATTGTCCTAGTCGTTGTTGTTCTCATTGAGCTAATATTTGTTCTAGAATTGTTCTAGTCATTGTTCTAGTCGTTGTTCTAGTCATTGTTCTAGTCATTGTTCTAGTCGTTGTTCTAGTCATTGTTCTAGTCATTGTTCTAATCGTTGTTGTTCTCATTGATCTAATCTATGTTGTTATCATTGATCTAATCTTTGTTCTAGTCATTGTTCTAGTCATTGTTCTAGTGTTGTTGTTCTCATTGATTTAATCTTTGTTCTAGTCATTGTTCTAGTCTTTGTTCTAGTTATTGTTCTAATCATGGTTCTAGTCGTTGTTGTTCTCATTGATCTAATCTTTGTTCTAGTCATTGTTCTAGTCATTGCTCTAGTAATTGTTCTAATCATTGTTCTAGTCATTGTTCTAGTCATTGTTCTAGACGTTGTTCTATTGTTCTAGTTGTGGTTCTCTTCATTATTCTATTCATTGTTCTAGTCATTGCTCTAGACGTTGTTCTAGTGTTCTAGTTGTTGTTCTGGTCATTGTTCTATCCATTGTTCTAGTTGTGGTTCTAGTTGTTGTTCTAGCCACTGGTCTGGTCAGTGTTCTAATCGTTGTTCTTGTTGCTGTTCTAGTCATGGTTCTTGTCATTGCATATCATGCGTATACTTCATATCATGTGCAATAACTTCATATCATGTGCAATAACTTCATATCATGTGCAATAACTTCATATCATGTGCAATAACTTCATATCAAGTGCAATAACTTCATATCATGTGCAATAACTTCATATCATGTGCAATAACTTCATATCATGTGCAATAACTTCATATCATGTGCAATAACTTCATATCGTGCATGAGCTGGTCCAGGGCCCGTGTTTCACGCCCCTCTCTAAGATGACAGTTTCTGGTAGTCAGTCTCCCGCCCCATTCTATATTGATAGTTTCTGATAGTCAGTCTCTATAACGCTCTATAATTTCCGATGTGCTGATGCCGAGGAAGGGGGTTCAACCCCTACACCGGACAGTGGGATTAAAATGTTGACTTCTCGTCCTTCACTTGGGCACGTGAATTACAAGTACCTCATAAGTCGGAGTGGGTTCGCCTGATGGCGAGGGATACTGGGTAATAGGGAAAACTAATCCACGTGCACAAGTCAACCCAGCGTATAAGATGTGTTAGCTGGTGTATGGACTACGCTTGAGATCTAAGCCAGCGAGGGCAACACAAATATGCATGGTGCTCATGGACACATTAGCCTGACCTTGACCCAGGTTTGGGTCATGGACATATTAGTCTGACCTTGACCCAGGCTGAGGTCATGGGCACATTAGTCTGACCTTGACCCAGGCTGGGTCATGGTCACCTTAGCTTGACCTTGATCTGGGCTGGGGTCATTGACACATTAGCCTGACCGAGGACCCAGGTTGTTGGTCATTAATAAGAGGGGCCAGTCGGTGTGTGACAGCAACGTGTTGCCACTGGGGGTCGGGATCACCCGGTTAATGACCCCAACGTGTTGCCACTGGGAGATTTGATGCGGGTCTGGCTGGATCATACACAAGCACAGTCAGTTGAAGTACACCCAGGCAATGATTGACATTCATAGAGCAGACAGACACAGTAGCTGAAGCAATTACATGGCGTAGACCAACACAGACATGTGACAGTTCATGCGTGTTAGAGATTCGAACCGACTCCTCAAAGTGTCACGATGCGGTGTAGCCTGCAAGTTGTTGCGATATGAGACTGGGAGATGAGGAGCCGGCCACGCTGTACAACAGCTGTTTGACAGAACGTCGGGTCCCTGGTGTCAACAACAAAATGCGCCGTCATGTAGGTCTTATCTGGTGCGGAAATATGATAGCCTGGCCCGACACGTGGTAGAAACCAGTTGAGACACTCTATCGTGAGTTGTGGCTGCTCAGACGTGACTTGTGGCCAACATTTCTTGTGGTTTGAGTTGTTGGTGAATACAGGACGGATATTCAGACTTGACGGGATCTGTTGTGGTACTGCACACATTGCACTCCAACTGTCCTCAACGGCAGTGTGGCATTTGTGAATTACCGTTTGCAATCTTCGTGTGGCAACCTGCATCTTGTAATATTTAGGTTTCCACAATTTGCCGGTGTATTCTTTGTTGACCAAGATCTGGTGATGTGTTTGATGGACTGTTCTGTGTCTTGTGTATTCTGAAAGCAGCCAACAGACTATCGTCATATGGAAGCATCGTGCAGACAGCAGCCTGTCTGTTTGCTGACATGGGACACCGTATTGGCTATTGGGGCTGTCGGCCGTGTGGTGCTTCTGTCACTGAATGCTACCAGGAGCAGATTAACTCTGAAATCGCTCTTCGTTCACCTTCTTACCACCGTCATCATTTGTATCTAAGCTCCATCCTGCACTGTGATATTTAAGCTCCAGTCGCCAGTGTGACATCTAAGGTCCAATAAGCACTGTGACATCTAAGGTCCAACAAGCACTGTGACATCTAAGGTCCAACAAGCACTGTGACATCTAAGGTCCAATAAGCACTGTGACATCTAAGGTCCAATAAGCACTGTGACAACATCGCATGGTTCTCCACTGCTCACAAAACCCGGCAATGATCTCTTAGACGGATTTGACAGTCGCTGTGTAGCTGCCATTTTGTGTTTTTGTGATGAGGGTTCTGACTCGGTCACACTTTGACATTAGTTACACTTTGTTGGTTACCCTTTAACCTGCAGAACTGTAGCACATGCCACATTGGTCAAAATAAGGAGACGGTTCAGACACCGGAACCATGTCCCAGGAGGATCTTTCCTTCGGTCTACAGCCAAAGATTAACCTGATCAGCGGAATCTGCGTCATAGTCGGCTCTATTGTGGGTTCCGGCATCTTTGTTAGTCCAAGGGGAGTTCTGCTGCACTCCGGCAGTGTCGGTGTGTCGATCATCATCTGGCTGGTGTCTGGACTCTTCTCCATGGTTGGAGCCTACTGCTACGCCGAGTTAGGCACGTCCATCATCAGATCTGGGGCAGACTACGCCTACATATTTGAGGCCTTTGGGCCCTTCCCGGCCTTCATCCGCTTGTGGGTCGAGTGTGTCATCGTCAGACCGTGTATCACCGCAATAGTAGCCTTGACATTTGCCAAATACATCATCGAACCACTGTTCACGGACTGCCAGCAGCCAGAGGTCGCAGTCACTCTGTTGGCAGCATCTTGTATAGGTAGGTTAAAGTTCACGGTCATTGTGTTAGCATCTTGTATAGGTAGGTTAGAGTTCATGGTTATTGTGTTAGCATCTTGTACAGGTAGGTTAAAGTTCACGGTCATTGTGTTAGCATCTTGTACAGGTAGGTTAAAGTTCACGATCATTGTGTTAGCATCTTGTACAGGTAGGTTAAAGTTCACGGTCATTGTGTTAGCATCTTGTACAGGTAGGTTAAAGTTCACGGTCATTGTGTTAGCATCTTGTACAGGTAGGTTATTGTTCACGATCATTGTGTTAGCATCTTCTATTCACTGTAGGTAAGTTAGTGCGTTAGCATCATTATAGGTAGATTGTAGAGTTCACGCCATAGAAAATTGCTTCATTAACCCCACTCCGCCCAAGACAATTGCTACATTAACCCCACTCCATCCAAGACAATTGTTACATTACCCCACTCCGCCCAAGACAATTGCTACATTAACCCCACTCCATCCAAGACAATTGCTACATTAACCCTACTCCGTCCAAGACAATTGCTACATTAACCCCACTCCATCCAAGACAATTGCTACATTAGTACCACTCCGTCCTAGACAACTCCTACATTAACCCCACTCCGTCCTAGACAACTCCTACATTAACCCCACTCCGTCCTAGACAATATCCAGTTGTAAAAACTCCGCCTACATTAACCCCACTCCGTCCTAGACAACTCCTACATTAACCCCACTCCGTCCTAGACAATATCCAGTTGTAAAAACTCCGCCGGGGAGCAAGCTCGACAGGCGGCTTCTGATCATCAGAAGCGTTCATCTCCTTCCACCCCCTCCCCTAGCAAACGTTTCGGCCCCTTTAACTTCTTGACAATCTCAGGGGGCGGGTCAGTCTGGGTCATGACTCGCGGACGTTTTTCTCCTGTCCTACGTATCTATCGAGACGTTTCCCTTGTCGAGATCGCTACGTGTGACTGCCCAGATGTCATTCCACCCTGGGTTGGGGGGGGGGGGGGGGAGGGGGTGCGAACATTGAGCACCCGTTGCATCTACCAACGTTGGCACTGCAATATGACTGACCGTGTGAAAGCCAGCTTCTTCACTCGGCAGTTGGGGGGGGGGGGGGGGGCGAACATTGAGCACCCGGTGCATCTACCAACGTTGACACTGCACTATGACTGACCGTGTGAAAGCCAGCTTCTTCACTCGGCAGTTGGGGGGGGGGGGGGGCGAACATTGAGCACCCGGTGCATCTACCAACGTTGGCACTGCACTATGACTGACCTGTGAAAGCCAGCTTCTTCACTCAGCAGTTGGGGGGGGGGGGCGAACATTGAGCACCCGGTGCATCTACCAACGTTGACACTGCACTATGACTGACCGTGTGAAAGCCAGCTTCTTCACTTGGCAGTTGGGGGGGGGGGCGAACATTGAGCACCCGGTGCATCTACCAACGTTGACACTGCACTATGACTGACCGTGTGAAAGCCAGCTTCTTCACTCGGCAGTTGGGGGGGGGGGGGGGGGGCGAACATTGAGCACCCGTTGCATCTACCAACGTTGACACTGCACTATGACTGACCGTGGGAAAGCCAGCTTCTTCACTCGGCAGTTGGGGGGGGGGGGGGCGAACATTGAGCACCCGGTGCATCTACCAACGTTGACACTGCACTATGACTGACCGTGTGAAAGCCAGCTTCTTCACTCGGCAGTTGGGGGGGGGGGGGGCGAACATTGAGCACCCGTTGCATCTACCAACGTTGACACTGCACTATGACTGACCGTGTGAAAGCCAGCTTCTTCACTCGGCAGTTGGGGGGGGGGGGGGCGAACATTGAGCACCCGGTGCATCTACCAACGTTGACACTGCACTATGACTGACCGTGTGAAAGCCAGATTCTTCACTCGGCAGTTGGGGGGGGGGGGGGGGGGCGAACATTGAGCACCCGGTGCATCTACCAACGTTGACACTGCACTATGACTGACCGTGGGAAAGCCAGCTTCTTCACTCGGCAGTTGGTGGGGGGGGGGGGGGGGTGCGAACATTGAGCACCCAGTGCATCTACCAACGTTGACACTGCACTATGACTGACCCTGGGAAAGCCAGCTTCTTCACTTGGCAGTTGGGGGGGGGGGGGCGAACATTGAGCACCCGGTGCATCTACCAACGTTGACACTGCACTATGACTGACCGTGGGAAAGCCAGCTTCTTCACTCGGCAGTTGGGGGGGGGGGGGGCGAACATTGAGCACCCGGTGCATCTACCAACGTTGACACTGCACTATGACTGACCGTGTGAAAGCCAGCTTCTTCACTCGGCAGTTGGGGGGGGGGGGCGAACATTGAGCACCCGGTGCATCTACCAACGTTGACACTGCACTATGACTGACCGTGGGAAAGCCAGCTTCTTCACTCGGCAGTTGGTGGGTGGGGGGGGGGGTGCGAACATTGAGCACCCGGTGCATCTACCAACGTTGACACTGCACTATGACTGACCGTGTGAAAGCCAGCTTCTTCACTCGGCAGTTGGGGGGGGGGCGAACATTGAGCACCCGGTGCATCTACCAACGTTGACACTGCATTATGACTGACCGTGGGAAAGCCAGCTTCTTCACTCGGCAGTTGGGGGGGGGGGGCGAACATTGAGCACCCGGTGCATCTACCAACGTTGACACTGCACTATGACTGACCGTGGGAAAGCCAGCTTCTTCACTCGGCAGTTGGTGGGGGGGGGGGGGGGGTGCGAACATTGAGCACCCGGTGCATCTACCAACGTTGACACTGCACTATGACTGACCGTGTGAAAGCCAGCTTCTTCACTCGGCAGTTGGGGGGAGGGGGGGGGGGCGAACATTGAGCACCCGGTGCATCTACCAACGTTGACACTGCACTATGACTGACCGTGGGAAAGCCAGCTTCTTCACTTGGCAGTTGGCCGCAGACTTCGCCTCAGTCTTGGTGGCTAGCCCTGTCAGTAGATTTCATTGCTGCCGTGTTGCCTTCTTCATGCCCCGTTCACGGCTCCAGCCTCCTGCACGCTCCCAGCGGAAGCCAGCGCTTCCTCTGAGCTCATTCTATTCAGGCTTGAGCCTACCCCTGACCTTCGCTATCGTTGACCAGGTTAACAGCTGATGGCAGGAGACGGTACAGTGAGCTGACAGCAAAGCTTATTCTCAACAACGGCAAGCGCCATCTGTCGTTCCACGAGAGGGACCTCTCCAGAGTCGCCATTGGCGACACTCACTGACCTTGCTGCGGCACCGCCCTCTGCACTCGCTTGTTGTTCTCTCCTTCCAGAATTTCCTGGGCCACCATGACTCAGCGCTGCCTGGCCGACGCCTTTGTCCACCTTTGTGTGACGTTTTGGTAGCCAAAGCTTTGTCTGTTAGACTGGGTGTGTCCTATCACTTCCTTTAGCTGGAGCGAATTTCCCGACTTTTCGACTGTCTTGCCAACCTTCCATTTCCTTCCCGTCCTGAGTGCTGGCCGGGAGCCGCTCATTGTTTCATCTTGTGCATCATCGCGAGCCTGGGTTTTCCGACTTTGTATTCCTCGACATCGGACTTGAACGGGAGCACGAGTGTCGACTTCTCTGAGTCCAACGCTCTGTCCGACAGACATGGTGGCACCCCCAGCCATGTCCTTGTGGCTTTGCAGACATTTTTTCTCTAACGCCTCTACCGTGCTCGTGCAAACATGTCATAGATGAGTAGGGGCCATGGCAGCTCCTGGGTCTGTATGAACTGGAGGAACCAGATCTTCAACTTTCCAATGAGTGTGCTCTTATCGATGGCTAGCGGACCGCTTACTGTTGCCATGAGTATGTGTTGTGCTGCGTTCTTGTCAGTCGTTACGGTGGGGATCGCCTGGTTGGCCATATTGAATGCAGTTGCCGCTACTTTACCCTTCACGATGGACAGGCTTCTTGACCTCTTGAGTTTGAAGCTCATCCTGCACCAGTGGATCAGTTGATCCAGCCTTTGGAACATGCGGTGGGCCTGACTCTCATCTGGTGTCAGGATAGTCGTGTCGCCCGTGAAGGCCTTGAGTGGCGACATTCTATATTCTTTCTTGAGTCTCTGTCCTTGCACTTAGCCGGACGCCGCATCCAGAGCGACCTGCATCGCCATGACAAACAGTATCGGCGAAATCGTACATCCCATCGCTATACCCACTTGGAGGTCAATCCATCTGGTCGTGAACGTCGAGGTAGAGAAACGGAGAGTGAACCCGGAGAAATACTGCTTAAGCATCGATGTGATCTCCTCGGGCACGTGGTACATCCTAAGGGCCTGCCACAGCATCTGATGGGGCACTGACCCGTAGGTGTTAGCCAGGTCCAATCATACCAAGTGAAGGTTTGACTGTTCGCTCTTCACTCTCTGGATATCTTCCCAGATCATGGTAGCATGCTCCACACATCCAGGGACTCTCGGTATGCCCCCTTTTTGAACCTCCTTGTCTATATACCTGTTCGCCATTAGGTATGTCCTGATTCTGCTAGCCGTGAATGAGAAGAATATTTTGCCCTCGACGTTTAGAAGAGAGACTGGCCGAAACTGGTAATGCTTGTTGAGTTCTGTTCCTTGGGTATGTAGATTCTACTGACCTTGCTCGGCTCCGGACTTATTCGTTGGTGCCTCCACGCGAATCTCAGTATCTAGCGGAGCCTTTTAAGGACGTTTGGGCATGGCTTGTACACTGTGTACGAGACACCATTTGGACCCGGTGCCGACTTACCTTTGGCCTTCTTCACAACAGCCACGACCTCGTCCCACGTCGGTGGCTTGGCATTGAAACCGACCGAAGTAGGTTTCCCCGAGCGGAACGTGGCGCTGTGTATCCGAGTACATACATGTGTATCCGGTGCTCCCCCAGCTCCTCTTTCCCGATGCAGAGCTGCCAGATCGTGGCTGTTGGAACAAGTTTCTGGCGACTTGGAATGGTTGGTGGAAACATTTATCATTTATTGGAAGTCATCACATGAATTGATCCATACCGTCAATTTGTGGAGTGGCATGATTGCCCACGCCAGCCAGCAAGGCGCTGAATGATGATGATAATGATGGAAGGAACACACACAACTAACACAGACACACATACACACACACACACACACACATAAGAGGGTCAACACAGAACGGATATCCTGGGACATGAAGCACGAGAAGTTGGAACCACTACCATAAACACACTCGAGCTATGAACGTAAACATTTCCTCGTAAATCAAAAACAGCCATTTAATGCTGGTCTTTATTGCAACATTATGTACAAGGATATGGAACTCATTATTGTTTTATAGCAAAATAAACACGATAACATGAAATCGTATCAACAAAATCTAATATTGACAGACATCAAGGAAACAATATACAACGTTGATGACAGCCATTTTCTGCTCCAATGTTCTCGGACAGCAACAAACTAGCCATGCAGATAGACTGATCTGTTTTATATGTCCACATTCAATTAATTTCATGCATGCACATTATAGCTGGCTTCCTGCCTTCATCACAACTCACCACCGGCTCCTTTATGGTAGTCCTCTGTTTTTCTCTACCTCATTCTGTCTGTCTGCGGTTCGTCTGTCTGCCTGTCTGTTTGTCAGTCCGCCTGCGTGTCTGTCTGTGTGCTGGTCTCTGTGTCTCCCAGCCCTGTCTCCACACATGCGATTAGCTCTTTTATTGATTATCCATCTTCTTGATTCGATTATTTATGGCACAATCATGAAGTCACAAACATCCACCGATTCTGGCACATGCGCCCCCTGGAACCTCCTCTCTTATTTATGTGCGGGTGGTTTTTGTTTATGAGTTGTACGTGCGCGCGCATGCACACACACAACAGTTTTTATAAGTAGCCGCACAAATTCAGTCATTATAATGCTACGATTGCTCATAATTGAGTGCGGAAACGTTACGAGGAAAGGAACTGGCTACATCACTTCATAAACATGGGATTTTTATTTGTTTCGCTCACTCGCCTTGAACTCAAGCGTAGTCCATACACACTATTTATAGTAGTGATGGACTGAATTTTGCGTGTGGATTAGCTTTCCCTATGAACAGTGTACCTTGCCACTAGGCGAACCCACTCCGATTAGAGAGGTACTTGTAATTTACGTCCCCAAGTCAAGGACGACAGGTCAACATTTTAGTCCAGCTGTCCGGTGTAGGGGTTGAACCGCTTACCTGGACATCAGCACACCGGATGTTTGAGAACTTGTGTTCCTATCCATTCGGCCTGCCGACCTGCATAGACATAGGATGATATACGGAACATGTTTAACCTTTCCAACTGGTTACACTTCTTCTGTAACCTGGTCAGAGCTTCTCCTGGTTTGTGGCTTTATTGAAGTGGTTTATTGTTTGTACTGGCGTTTCTTTATTGAAGTTTTTTTTTCTCGTGTCTTCTTCTCAAGTCTGGCTTGTCTTCTTCATGTCTTCAGACGTCTATCGTGTCTTCTCACGTCTACCGTATCTTCTCACGTCTGGTGTGTCTTCTTCATGTCTTTTCACTGTGAGAGGACATACAGTGAGAGGACATACAGTGAGAGGATATACAGTGAGAGGACATACAGTGAGAGGATATACAGTGAGAGGATATACAGTGAGAGGATATACAGTGAGAGGACATACAGTGAGAGGGCATACAGTGAGAGGATATACAGTGAGAGGATATACAGTGAGAGGACACACCATGAGAGGACATACAGTGAGAGGACATACAGTGAGAGGATATACAGTGAGAGGACATACAGTGAGAGGACATACAGTGAGAGGACATACAGTGAGAGGATATACAGTGAGAGGACACACCATGAGAGGACATACAGTGAGAGGATATACAGTGAGAGGATATACAGTGAGAGGATATACAGTGAGAGGACATACAGTGAGAGGACATACAGTGAGAGGATATACAGTGAGAGGATATACAGTGAGAGGACATACAGTGAGAGGACATACAGTGAGAGGACACACAGTGAGCATACACACAGTGAGAGGACAGACAGTGAGAGGACATACAGTGAGAGGACATACAGTGAGAGGGCAGACAGTGAGAGGGTACATCATGAGAGGACATACAGTGAGAGGACATACAGTGAGAGGATATACAGTGAGAGGACATACAGTGAGAGGACAGACAGTGAGAGGACATACAGTGAGCAGACACACAGTGAGAGGACAGACAGTGAGAAGACATACAGTGAGAGGATATACAGTGAGAGGACATACAGTGAGAGGATATACAGTGAGAGGGTACATCATGAGAGGACATACAGTGAGAGGATATACAGTGAGAGGATATACAGTGAGAGGGTACATCATGAGAGGACATACAGTGAGAGGATATACAGTGAGAGGATATACAGTGAGAGGACATACAGTGAGAGGGTACATCATGAGAGGACATACAGTGAGAGGATATACAGTGAGAGGATATACAGTGAGAGGATATACAGTGAGAGGACATACAGTGAGAGGATATACAGTGAGAGGACATACAGTGGGAGGACAGACAGTGAGAGGACATACAGTGAGAGGATATACAGTGAGAGGATATACAGTGAGAGGATATACAGTGAGAGGACATACAGTGAGAGGGTACATCATGAGAGGACATACAGTGAGAGGCTATACAGTGAGAGGATATACAGTGAGAGGATATACAGTGAGAGGGTACATCATGAGAGGACATACAGTGAGAGGACATACAGTGAGAGGATATACAGTGAGAGGACATACAGTGAGAGGATATACAGTGAGAGGACATACAGTGAGAGGATATACAGTGAGAGGACAGACAGTGAGAGGACATACAGTGGGAGGACAGACAGTGAGAGGACATACAGTGAGAGGATATACAGTGAGAGGGTACACCATGAGAGGACATACAGTGAGAGGACATACAGTGAGAGGATATACAGTGAGAGGACATACAGTGAGAGGAACGAACGAACGAACGAACGAACAGACTTTATTTTCAAAGGGTAACAAATTGGGCACGCAGGCCCGTCTTACATTCGGCCCTTCCAATCACTCATCTTTCTTTCATGAACAGTGCATAGGAAAAAAACATTGTCACATGAATTTTGTAAACATAAACAATGCATATTACTATGTTATGAGACACATCCACCACCCACCCACACATCCCCCATTCACTCCAACTCCCCCACCCAACCACACACACATACAATACATTCCCCCACCCATCCACCACATCCCTACACATCTCCCCACCCACACACACCTCTCACCCACCACACATCCCATCCACCCACACCCAAAGCACACATACATTCAATAACCCACACATCCCCCACCTACACACATCTCCCCGCCCACTCACATATCCTTTACTCGTCCCATTTCCCACCAACAATCACTCACCCAATATCCTCCTCCACCCACACACCTCCAACCACCCAACCAAACACACATTCCTCAGCCACACACACATCTCCCCGTCAACTCACATATTCCGCACCTATCCATACACAAATTCCGCACTCACCCACATAATCTCCCATCTCCCCCAGCCCACTCACTTATCCCGAGCCCACACCTACAAACATCCCCCACTATCTCCTAACCTGCACACACTCACCCACCCACATATCCTCTACCCACCCACATATCCTCTACCCACATACAGTGAGAGGATACATCATGAGAGGACATACAGTGAGAGGACATACAGTGAGAGGACATACAGTGAGAGGACATACAATGAGAGGACATACAGTGAGAGGACATACAGTGAGAGGACATACAGTGAGAGGATACATCATGAGAGGACATACAGTGAGAGGATACATCATGAGAGGACATACAGTGAGAGGACATACAGTGAGAGGATACATCATGAGAGGACATACAGTGAGAGGACATACAGTGAGAGGATACATCATGAGAGGACATACAGTGAGAGGACATACAGTGAGAGGACATACAGTGAGAGGACATACAGTGAGAGGATACATCATGAGAGGACATACAGTGAGAGGACATACAGTGAGAGGATATACAGTGAGAGGATATACAGTGAGAGGATATACAGTGAGAGGACATACAGTGAGAGGGTACATCATGAGAGGACATACAGTGAGAGGATATACAGTGAGAGGATATACAGTGAGAGGATATACAGTGAGAGGGTACATCATGAGAGGACATACAGTGAGAGGACATACAGTGAGAGGATATACAGTGAGAGGACATACAGTGAGAGGATATACAGTGAGAGGACATACAGTGAGAGGACATACAGTGAGAGGACATACAGTGAGAGGACATACAGTGAGAGGATATACAGTGAGAGGACATACAGTGAGAGGACATACAGTGAGAGGACATACAGTGAGAGGACATACAGTGAGAGGATATACAGTGAGAGGACATACAGTGAGAGGACATACAGTGAGAGGACATACAGTGAGAGGATACATCATGAGAGGACATACAGTGAGAGGACATACAGTGAGAGGACATACAGTGAGAGGACATACAGTGAGAGGACATACAGTGAGAGGATATACAGTGAGAGGACATACAGTGAGAGGACATACAGTGAGAGGACATACAGTGAGAGGATATACAGTGAGAGGACATACAGTGAGAGGATATACAGTGAGAGGACAGACAGTGAGAGGACAGACAGTGAGAGGACATACAGTGAGCATACACACAGTGAGAGGACAGACAGTGAGAGGATATACAGTGAGAGGGTACATCATGAGAGGACATACAGTGAGAAGACATACAGTGAGAGGACATACAGTGAGAGGACATACAGTGAGAGGACATACAGTGAGAGGATATACAGTGAGAGGACATACAGTGAGAGGATATACAGTGAGAGGACATATACAGTGAGAGGACATACAGTGAGAGGATATACAGTGAGAGGACATACAGTGAGAGGATATACAGTGAGAGGATATACAGTGAGAGGACATACAGTGAGAGGACATACAGTGAGAGGATATACAGTGAGAGGACATACAGTGAGAGGATATACAGTGAGAGGATATACAGTGAGAGGATATACAGTGAGAGGACATACAGTGAGAGGATATACAGTGAGAGGACATACAGTGAGAGGATATACAGTGAGAGGACATACAGTGAGAGGATATACAGTGAGAGGACATACAGTGAGAGGACATACAGTGAGAGGACATACAGTGAGCATACACACAGTGAGAGGACAGACAGTGAGAGGGTACATCATGAGAGGACATACAGTGAGAGGACATACAGTGAGCAGACACACAGTGAGAGGACAGACAGTGAGAGGGTACATCATGAGAGGACATACAGTGAGAGGACACAGGGTGAGAGGACATACAGTGAGAGGACATACAAAGAGAAGATATACAGTGAGAGGACACACCATGAGAGGACACAACTGAGAGAACAGGTGTAGACCTGAGGACATTTATGTAACAGAGGATATTTATAGACCAGAGAACCTCTATAGAACAGAAAACCTTTATAGAACAGAAAACCTTTATAGAACAGAGTATAGAAACAGTTTACCTGTGAGCAATTCTGGCCACATTAAAAAAAAAACATATTTACACGCAGACATAAGTTATTTATTCAGTCATCATCATCATCATCATCATCATCATCATCACATCATCATCATCATCATCATCATCATCATCATCATCATCATCATCATTATCTGCAGTATCATCATCATCATCATCATCATCGCACACGCATGTCCCCAGATAGAGAGACCCGCCCGCAGCCCCACCAATGAACAATTGTCTGGGTTAACACCGAGGAGACAACTCGTGGATAATATGTCCTGGCACAGTTCTCCTCTCTTTGTTAGACACATTGTGTCGCCGTGTGTCTGTCAGTGGCGGAGATGACCCCTGGAATATGTCTCCGGGACCCTGGTACCTGTCACATTAGGAGTTCTGGCAGTATCAATGGTATCTGTCTTCTGTCTCCTCTTCTATAGTATCTTAAGTCAGATCGTGGACTGAGTGCGGTTACAATTTGTCTCGCTGTTTCATTCTCGGTGTCAGGTTTATCATTACGTTGTCTGTGATGGATCTCTCCCGTCTTTTCTGTTTGTCTGTTGTTTGTTCTTGTCTTTTCTGTTTGTCGTTGGCTCCTGTCTTTTATATTTGTCTGTCGTTTGTTCCTGTCATTTCTAATAAAACTAGTGCAAGAATAATAATAATAGTAATAATAATAATGTAGCTGTGTGTACGAATGTGTGAGTGAGTGAGTGAGTGAGTGGTTGTGTGTGTGTGTGTGTTCATGAAGGCATCCGTATAATCCCAGACTGGAATAAAATCCATTTGTAAACAACAACAGCTGATGTCGATGACATGTAACAGACAAAATCTCTTGCAGTTGACATGTGAAAGATGAAATCTATTTGTAGATGACATGTGAAAGATATACCTATTTTGTAGATGACATGTGAAAGATTAAAAAAAATATTTGTAGATGACATGTGAAAATTAAAACCTTTTTGTAGATTACATGTAACAGATAAAAACTCTTGTAGATGACATGTGAAAGATAAAACATATTTGTAGATGACATGTGAAAGATAAAACCTATTTCTAGATGACATGCAACAGATAAAAACTCTTGTAGATGACATGTGAAAGATAAAACCTATTTGTAGATGACATGTGAAAAATAAAACCTATTTGTAGATGACATGTAACAGATAAAAACACTTGTAGATGACATGTGAAAAGTAAAACCTATTTGTAGATGACACGTAACAGATAAAAACTCTTGTAGATGACATGTGAAAAGTAAAACCTATTTGTAGATGAAATCTGAAGGATAAAACCTATTTGTAGATAATATGTCAAAGATCAAACTATTCTCGATGAGATGTAGAAGATAACAACTGATGTGGACGAATAGACTAGACACAAACTGTTGTAAACTAGACGTTAACAGTAAAACGTTTGTAGTGGAGACGTTAACAGTAAGACGTTTGTAGTGGAGACGTTAACAGTAAGACGTTTGTAGTGGAGACGTTAACAGTAAGACGTTTGTAGTGGAGACGCAAATGATGACAATTATTGTGGGGAAATATAACAGACCAAAGCCGTTTGTAGATGAGTTGTCACATGTACTGGTTACATATTACTGGTTACACGTTTAATTATTACTGGTTACACGTTTAATTATTACTGGTTACATGTTTAATTATTACTGGTTACACGTTTAATTATTACTGGTTACACGTTTAATTATTACTGGTTACACGTTTAATTATTACTGGTTACATGTTTAATTATTACTGGTTACACGTTTAATTATTACTGGTTACACGTTTAATTATTACTGGTTACATGTTTAATTATTACTGGTTACATGTTTAATTATTACTGGTTACATGTTTAATTATTACTGGTTACACGTTTAATTATTACTGGTTACACGTTTAATTATTACTGGTTACACGTTTAATTATTACTGGTTACATGTTTAATTATTACTGGTTACATGTTTAATTATTACTGGTTACACGTTTAATTATTACTGGTTACATGTTTAATTATTACTGGTTACACGTTTAATTATTACTGGTTACACGTTTAATTATTACTGGTTACACGTTTAATTATTACTGGTTACACGTTTAATTATTACTGGTTACACGTTTAATTATTACTTGTTACACGTTTAATTATTACTGGTTACACGTTTAATTATTACTGGTTACACGTTTAATTATTACTGGTTACACGTTTAATTATTACTGGTTACACGTTTAATTATTACTGGTTACACGTTTAATTATTACTGGTTTACACGTTTAATTATTACTGGTTACACGTTTAATTATTACTGGTTACACGTTTAATTATTACTGGTTTACACGTTTAATTATTACTGGTTACACGTTTAATTATTACTGGTTACACGTTTAATTATTACTGGTTACACGTTTAATTATTACTGGTTACACGTTTAATTATTACTGGTTACACGTTTAATTATTACTGGTTATACGTTTAATTATTACTGGTTACACGTTTAATTATTACTGGTTATAAACAACAAAGCTGATATCGAGGTAGCGGGTTCACCCCCTACACCGGTCAGTTGGACTAAAATGTTGACCTCTCGTCCTTGACTTGGAGACGTAAATTACAAGTACCTCAGAAGTCGGAGTGGGTTCGCCTCATGGCGAGGGATACTGGTAATAGGGAAAGGTAATCCACACACAAACATCAGTCCACTGCACTAGAAGTAGTGGTACTTGTATGGACTACGCTTGAGTTCACAGCGAGCAGGAGACAGCAGTTCGTTCACATTGCTCACCTGCCAGCAGTGCCTTGATTACCTGCCAGCAGTGCCTTGATTACCTGCCAGCAGTGCCTTGATTACCTGCCAGCAGTGCCTTGATTACCTGCCAGCAGTGCCTTGATTACCTGCCAGCAGTGCCTTGATTACCTGCCGGCAGTGCCTTGATTACCTGCCAGCAGTGCCTTGATTACCTGCCAGCAGTGCCTTGATTACCTGCCAGCAGTGCCTTGATTACCTGCCAGCAGTGCCTTGATTACCTGCCAGCAGTGCCTTGATTACCTGCCAGCAGTGCCTTGATTACCTGCCAGCAGTGCCTTGATTACATGCCAGCAGTGCCTTGATTACCTGCCAGCAGTGCCTTGATTACCTGCCAGCAGTGCCTTGATTACCTGCCAGCAGTGCCTTGATTACCTGCCACAGTGCCTTGATTACCTGCCAGCAGTGCCTGATTACCTGCCAGCAGTGCCTTGATTACCTGCCAGCAGTGCCTTGATTACCTGCCAGCAGTGCCTTGATTGATGCCAGCAGTGCCTTGATTACCTGCCAGCAGTGCCTTGATTACCTGCCAGCAGTGCCTTGATTACCTGCCAGCAGTGCCTTGATTACCTGCCAGCAGTGCCTTGATTACCTGCCAGCAGTGCCTTGATTGATGCCAGCAGTGCCTTGATTACCTGCCAGCAGTGCCTTGATTACCTGCCAGCAGTGCCTTGATTACCTGCCAGCAGTGCCTTGATTACCTGCCAGCAGTGCCTTGATTACCTGCCAGCAGTGCCTTGATTACCTGCCAGCAGTGCCTTGATTACCTGCCAGCAGTGCCTTGATTACCTGCCAGCAGTGCCTTGATTACCTGCCAGCAGTGCCTTGATTACCTGCCAGCAGTGCCTTGATTACCTGCCAGCAGTGCCTTGATTACCTGCCAGCAGTGCCTTGATTACCTGCCAGCAGTGCCTTGATTACCTGCCAGCAGTGCCTTGATTACCTGCCAGCAGTGCCTTGATTACCTGCCAGCAGTGCCTTGATGATGCCAGCAGTGCCTTGATTACCTGCCAGCAGTGCCTTGATTACCTGCCAGCAGTGCCTTGATTACCTGCCAGCAGTGCCTTGATTACCTGCCAGCAGTGCCTTGATTACCTGCCAGCAGTGCCTTGATTGATGCCAGCAGTGCCTTGATTACCTGCCAGCAGTGCCTTGATTACCTGCCAGCAGTGCCTTGATTACCTGCCAGCAGTGCCTTGATTACCTGCCAGCAGTGCCTTGATTACCTGCCAGCAGTGCCTTGATTACCTGCCAGCAGTGCCTTGATTACCTGCCAGCAGTGCCTTGATTACCTGCCAGCAGTGCCTTGATTACCTGCCAGCAGTGCCTTGATTACCTGCCAGCAGTGCCTTGATTACCTGCCAAGCAGTGCCTTGATTACCTGCCAGCAGTGCCTTGATTACCTGCCAGCAGTGCCTTGATTACCTGCCAGCAGTGCCTTGATTACCTGCCAGCAGTGCCTTGATTACCTGCCAGCAGTGCCTTGATTACCTGCCAGCAGTGCCTTGATTACCTGCCAGCAGTGCCTTGATTACCTGCCAGCAGTGCCTTGAATTACCTGCCAGCAGTGCCTTGATTACCTGCCAGCAGTGCCTTGATTACCTGCCAGCAGTGCCTTGATTACCTGCCAGCAGTGCCTTGATTGCTGCCAGCAGTGCCTTGATTACCTGCCAGCAGTGCCTTGATTACCTGCCAGCAGTGCCTTGATTACCTGCCAGCAGTGCCTTGATTACCTGCCAGCAGTGCCTTGATTACCTGCCAGCAGTGCCTTGATTACCTGCCAGCAGTGCCTTGATTACCTGCCAGCAGTGCCTTGATTACCTGCCAGCAGTGCCTTGATTACCTGCCAGCAGTGCCTTGATTACCTGCCAGCAGTGCCTTGATTACCTGCCAGCAGTGCCTTGATTACCTGCCAGCAGTGCCTTGATTACCTGCCAGCAGTGCCTTGATTACCTGCCAGCAGTGCCTTGATACCTGCCAGCAGTGCCTTGATTACCTGCCAGCAGTGCCTTGATTACCTGCCAGCAGTGCCTTGATTACCTGCCAGCAATGCCTTGATTACCTGCCAGCAGTGCCTTGATTACCTGCCAGCAGTGCCTTGATTACCTGCCAGCAGTGCCTTGATTACCTGCCAGCAGTGCCTTGATTACCTGCCAGCAGTGCCTTGATTACCTGCCAGCAGTGCCTTGATTACCTGCCAGCAGTGCCTTGATTACCTGCCAGCAGTGCCTTGATTACCTGCCAGCAGTGCCTTGATTACCTGCCAGCAGTGCCTTGATTACCTGCCAGCAGTGCCTTGATTACCTGCCAGCAGTGCCTGATTACCTGCCAGCAGTGCCTTGATTACTGCCAGCAGTGCCTTGATTACCTGCCAGCAGTGCCTGATTGATGCCAGCAGTGCCTTGATTACCTGCCAGCCGTGCCTTGATTACCTGCCAGCAGTGCCTTGATTACCTGCCAGCAGTGCCTTGATTACCTGCCAGCAGTTGCCTTGATTACCTGCCAGCAGTGTCCTTGATTACCTGCCAGCAGTGCCTTGATTACCTGCCAGCAGTGCCTTGATTTACCTGCCAGCAGTGCCTTGATTACCTGCCAGCAGTACCTTGATTACCTGCCAGCAGTGCCTTGATTACCTGCCAGCAGTGCCTTGATTGACCTGCCAGCAGTGCCTTGATTACCTGCCAGCAGTGCCTTGATTACCTGCCAGCAGTGCCTTGATTGACTGCCAGCAGTGCCTGATTACCTGCCAGCAGTTGCCTTGATTACCTGCCAGCAGGCCTTGATTACCTGCCAGCAGTGCCTTGATTGACCTGTCCAGCAGTGCCTTGATTACCTGCCAGCAGTGCCTTGATTACCTGCCAGCAGTGCCTTGATTTACCTGCCAGCAGTGCCTTGATTACCTGCCAGCAGTGCCTTGATTACCTGCCAGCAGTGCCTTGATTACCTGCCAGCAGTGCCTGATTACCTGCCAGCAGTGCCTTGATTACCTGCCAGCAGTGCCTTGATTACCTGCCAGCAGTGCCTTGATTACCTGCCAGCAGTGCCTTGATTACCTGCCAGCAGTGCCTGATACCTGCCAGCAGTGCCTTGATTACCTGCCAGCAGTGCCTTGATACCTGCCAGCAGTGCCTTGATTACCTGCCAGCAGTGCCTTGATTACCTGCCAGCAGTGCCTTGATTACCTGCCAGCAGTGCCTTGATTACCTGCCAGCAGTGCCTTGATTACCTGCCAGCAGTGCCTTAATTACCTGCCAGCAGTGCCTTGATTACCTGCCAGCAGTGACTTGATTACCTGCCAGCAGTGCCTTGATTACCTGCCAGCAGTGCCTTGATTACCTGCCAGCAGTGCCTTGATTACCTGCCAGCAGTGCCTTGATTACCTGCCAGCAGTGCCTTGATTACCTGCCAGCAGTGCCTTGATTACCTGCCAGCAGTGCCTTGATTACCTGCCAGCAGTGCCTTGATTACCTGCCAGCAGTGTCTTGATTACCTGCCAGCAGTGCCTTGATTACCTGCCAGCAGTGCCTTGATTACCTGCCAGCAGTGCCTTGATTACCTGCCAGCAATGCCTTGATTACCTGCCAGCAGTGCCTTAATTACCTGCCAGCAGTGCCTTGATTACCTGCCAGCAGTGACTTGATTACCTGCCAGCAGTGCCTTGATTACCTGCCAGCAGTGCCTGATACCTGCCAGCAGTGCCTTGATTACCTGCCAGCAGTGCCTTGATTACCTGCCAGCAGTGCCTTGATTACCTGCCAGCAGTGCCTTGATTACCTGCCAGCAGTGCCTTGATTACCTGCCAGCAGTGCCTTGATTACCCTGCCAGCAATGCCTTGATTACCTGCCAGCAGATGCCTTAATTACCTGCCAGCAGTGCCTTGATTACCTGCCAGCAGTGACTTGAATTACCTGCCAGCAGTGCCTTGATTACCTGCCAGCAGTGCCTTGATTACCTGCCAGCAGTGCCTTGATTACCTGCCAGCAGTTGCCTTGATTACCTGCCAGCAGTGCCTTGATTACCTGCCAGCAGTGCCTTGATTACCTGCCAGCAGCTGCCATGATTACCTGCCAGCAGTGCCTTGATTACCTGCCAGCAGTGCCTTGATTACCTGCCAGCAGTGCCTTGATTACTGCCAGCAGTGCCTTGATTACCTCGCCAGCAGTGCCTGATTGATGCCAGCAGTGCCTTTGATTACTGCCAGCAGTGCCTTGATTACCTGCCAGCAGTGCCTTGATTACCTGCCAGCAAGTGCCTTGATTACCTGCCAGCAGTGTCTTGATTACCTGCCAGCAGTGCCTTGATTACCTGCCAGCAGTGCCCTTGATTACCTGCCAGCAGTGCCTTGATACCTGCCAGCAGTACCTTGATTACCTGCCAGCAGTGCCTTGATTACCTGCCAGCAGTGCCTTGATTGATGCCAGCAGTGCCTTGATTACCTGCCAGCAGTGCCTTGATTACCTGCCAGCAGTGCCTTGATTACCTGCCAGCAGTTGCCTTGATTACCCTGCCAGCAGTGCCTTGATTACCTGCCAGCAGTTGCCTTGATTACCTGCCAGCAGTGCCTTGATTGATGTCAGCAGTGCCTTGATTGATGTCAGCAGTGCCTTGATTACCTGCCAGCAGTGCCTTGATTACCTGCCAGCAGTGCCTTGATTACCTGCCAGCAGTGCCTTGATTACCTGCCAGCAGTGCCTTGATTACCTGCCAGCAGTGCCTTGATTACCTGCCAGCAGTGCCTTGATTACCTGCCAGCAGTGCCTTGATTTACCTGCCAGCAGTGCCTTGATTACCTGCCAGCAATGCCTTGATTACCTGCCAGCAGTGCCTGATTACCTGCCAGCAGTGCCTTGATTACCTGCCAGCAGTGCCTTGATTACCTGCAGCAGTGCCTTGATTACCTGCCAGCAGTGCCTTGATTACCTGCCAGCAGTGCCTTGATTACCTGCCAGCAGTGCCTTGATTACCTGCCAGCACATGCCTTGATTACCTGCCAGCAGTGCCTTAATTACCTGCCAGCAGCTGCCTTGATTACTGCCAGCAGTGACTTGATTACCTGCCAGCAAGTGCCTTGATTACCTGCCAGCAGTGCCTTGATTACCTGCCAGCAGTGCCTTGATTACCTGCCAGCAGTGCCTTGATTGATCGCCAGCAGTGCCTTGATTACCTGCCAGCAGTGCCTTGATTACCTGCCAGCAGTTGCCTTGATTACCTGCCAGCAGTGCCTGATTACCTGCCAGCAGTGCCTTGATTACCTGCCAGCAATGCCTTGATTACCTGCCAGCAGTGCCTTGATACCTGCCAGCAGTGCCTTGATTACCTGCCAGCAGTGCCCTTGATTACCTGCCAGCAGTGCCTTGATTACCTGCCAGCAGTGCCTTGATTACCTGCCAGCAGTGCCTTGATTACCTGCCAGCAGTGCCTTGATTACCTGCCAGCAGTGCCGATACTGCCAGGGTTGATTACCTGCCAGCAGTGCCTTGATTACCTGCCAGCAGTGCCTTGATTACTGCCAGCAGTGACTTGATTACCTGCCAGCAGTGCCTTGATTACCTGCCAGCAGTGCCTTGATTACCTGCCAGCAGTGCCTTGATTACCTGCCAGCAGTGCCTTGATTACCTGCCAGCAGTGCCTTGATTGATGCCAGCAGTGCCTTGATTACCTGCCAGCAGTGCCTTGATTACCTGCCAGCAGTGCCTTGATTACCTGCCAGCAGTGCCTTGATTATGCCAGCAGTGCCTTGATTACCGCCAGCAGTGCCTTGATTACCTGCCAGCAGTGCCTTGATTACCTGCCAGCAGTGCCTTGATTACCTGCCAGCAGTGCCTTGATTACCTGCCAGCAGTGCCTTGATTGATGCCAGCAGTGCCTTGATTACCTGCCAGCAGTGCCTTGATTACCTGCCAGCAGTGCCTTGATTACCTGCCAGCAGTGCCTTGATTACCTGCCAGCAGTGCCTTGATTACCTGCCAGCAGTGCCTTGATTACCTGCCAGCAGTGCCTTGATTACCTGCCAGCAGTGCCTTGATTACCTGCCAGCAATGCCTTGATTACCTGCCAGCAGTGCCTTATTACCTGCCAGCAGTGCTTGATTACCTGCCAGCAGTGCCTTGATTACCTGCCAGCAGTGCCTTGATTACCTGCCAGCAGTGCCTTGATTACCTGCCAGCAGTGCCTTGATTACCTGCCAGCAGTGCCTTGATTACCTGCCAGCAGTGCCTTGATTACCTGCCAGCAGTGCCTTGATTACCTGCCAGCAGTGCCTTGATTACCTGCCAGCAGTGCCTTGATTACCTGCCAGCAGTGCCTTGATTACCTGCCAGCAGTGCCTGATTACCTGCCAGCAGTGCCTTGATTACCTGCCAGCAGTGCCTTGATTACCTGCCAGCAGTGCCTGATTACCTGCCAGCAGTGCCTTGATTACCTGCCAGCAGTGCCTTGATTACCTGCAGCATGCCTTGATTACCTGCCAGCAGTGCCTTGATTACCTGCCAGCAGTGCCTTGATTACCTGCCAGCAGTGCCTTGATTACCTGCCAGCAGTGCCTTGATTACCTGCCAGCAGTGCCTTGATTACCTGCCAGCAGTGCCTTGATTACCTGCCAGCAGTGCCTTGATTACCTGCCAGCAGTGCCTTGATTACCTGCCAGCAGTGCCTGATTACCTGCCAGCAGTGCCTTGATTACCTGCCAGCAGTGCCTTGATTACCTGCCAGCAGTGCCTGATTACCTGCCAGCAGTGCCTGATTACCTGCCAGCAGTGCCTTGATTACCTGCCAGCAGTGCTTGATTACCTGCCAGCAGTGCCTTGATTACCTGCCAGCAGTGCCTGATTACTGCCAGCAGTGCCTGATTACCTGCCAGCAGTGCCTTGATTACCTGCCAGCAGTGCCTTGATTACCTGCCAGCAGTGCCTTGATACCTGCCAGCAGTGCCTTATTACCTGCCAGCAGTGCCTTGATTACCTGCCAGCAGTGCTTGATTACCTGCCAGCAGTGCCTTGATTACCTGCCAGCAGTGCCTTGATTACCTGCCAGCAGTGCCTTATTACCTGCCAGCAGTGCCTGATTACCTGCCAGCAGTGACTTGATTACCTGCCAGCAGTGCCTTGATTACCTGCCAGCAGTGCCTTGATTACCTGCCAGCAGTGCCTTGATTACCTGCCAGCAGTGCCTGATACCTGCCAACAGTGCCTTGATTACCTGCCAGCAGTGCCTTGATTACCTGCCAGCAGTGCCTTGATTACCTGCCAGCAGTGCCTTGATTACCTGCCAGCAGTGCCTTAATTACCTGCCAGCAGTGCCTTGATTACCTGCCAGCAGTGCCTTGATTACCTGCCAGCAGTGCCTTGATTGATGCAGCAGTGCCTTGATTACCTGCCAGCAGTGCCTTTATTACCTGCCAGCAGTGCCTTGATACCTGCCAGCAGTGCCTTGATTACCTGCCAGCAGTGCCTTGATTACCTGCCAGCAGTGTCTTGATTACCTGCCAGCAGTGCCTTGATTACCTGCCAGCAGTGCCTTGATTACCTGCCAGCAGTGCCTTGATTACCTGCCAGCAGTACCTTGATTACCTGCCAGCAGTGCCTTGATTACCTGCCAGCAGTGCCTTGATTGATGCCAGCAGTGCCTTGATTACCTGCCAGCAGTGCCTTGATTACCTGCCAGCAGTGCCTTGATTGATGCCAGCAGTGCCTTGATTACCTGCCAGCAGTTGCCTTGATTACCTGCCAGCAGTGCCTTGATTACCTGCCAGCAGTGCCTTGATTGATGTCAGCAGTGCCTTGAGTACCTGCCAGCAGTGCCTTGATTACCTGCCAGCAGTGCCTTGATTACCTGCCAGCAGTGCCTTGATTACCTGCCAGCAGTACCTTGATTACCTGCCAGCAGTGCCTTGATTACCTGCCAGCAGTGCCTTGATTGATGCCAGCAGTGCCTTGATTACCTGCCAGCAGTGCCTTGATTACCTGCCAGCAGTGCCTTGATTGATGCCAGCACTGCCTTGATTACCTGCCAGCAGTTGCCTTGATTACCTGCCAGCAGTGCCTTGATTACCTGCCAGCAGTGCCTTGATTGATGTCAGCAGTGCCTTGAGTACCTGCAGCAGTGCCTTGATTACCTGCCAGCAGTGCCTTGATTACCTGCCAGCAGCGCCTTGATTACCTGCCAGCAGTGCCTTGATTACCTGCCAGCAGTGCCTTGATTACCTGTCAGCAGGGCCTTGATTACCTGCCAGCAGTGCCTTGATTACCTGCCAGCAGTGACTTGATTTCCTGCCAGCAGTGCCTTGATTACCTGCCAGCAGTGCCTTGATTACCTGCCAGCAGTGCCTTGATTACCTGCCAGCAGTGCCTTGATTACCTGCCAGCAGTGCCTTGATTACCTGCCAGCAGTGCCTGATTACCTGCCAGCAGTGCCTTGATTACCTGCCAGCAGTGCCTTGATTACCTGCCAGCAGTGCCTTGATTACCTGCCATCAGTGCCTTGATTACCTGCCAGCAGTGCCTTGATTACCTGCCAGTAGTGCCTTGATTACCTGCCAGCAGTGCCTTGATTACCTGCCAGCAATGCCTTGATTACCTGCCAGCAGTGCCTTGATTACCTGCCAGCAGTGCCTTGATTACCTGCCAGCAGTGCCTTGATTACCTGCCAGCAGTGCCTTGATTACCTGCCAGCAGTGCCTTGATTACCTGCCAGCAATGCCTTGATTACCTGCCAGCAGTGCCTTAATTACCTGCCAGCAGTGACTTGATTACCTGCCAGCAGTGCCTTGATTACCTGCCAGCAGTGCCTTGATTACCTGGCAGCAGTGACTTGATTACCTGCCAGCAGTGCCTTGATTACCTGCCAGCAATGCCTTGATTACCTGCCAGCAGTGCCTTAGTTACCTGCCAGCAGTGCCTTGATTACCTGCCAGCAGTGACTTAGTGCATGTTATGGTGGTAGACGTTGGTATTTGATGTCACCGCTTGGTTCTGTTTCCCAGTGACTTGATGCATGTTCTGGTGGTAGACGTTGGTATTTGATGTCACCGCTTGGTTCTGTTTCCCAGTGACTTATGCATGTTCTGGTAGTAGAAGCTGGTATTTGATGTCACCGCTTGGTTCTGTTTCAGGCGTTTGTTTATTGTTTACCTCTAGGTCAGGATATATCAATCAATCAATCAGGTGCCGTCTTCACAATGAAGGTTGCCTGTAATTGATCCCCAACACTGTCTGTCTCTCGCCCTGAGTGTACATTCTGTCAGGCTGCTGTTCGTCCATCTCTTGATGTTATCCTCCCACTTGTATCGTTGTCTACCTCTTGCTTGCCCTCAACCTTACCCTCCAGTATGGTTTTTATAAGAGTGTTATGTCTTTTAACGTGGCCGAAATATGTCACTTGCCTCTTTTTTGTATTTCTTTCATCAACTCTCTTTTCATGCTCTGTTTTTCTAGAACCTCTGTATTTGATTGTTTGTGTTTCCATGAAGTAGACATATTAGTCTGTATATCCTTAACTCCAGGGTATCTATTCGATTTCTAGCTGGATATATATGCTTTCTGTCAACCATCAAGAAAGGGCGAGGACAGCAATGCCACAACTGTGGCTTCATATTAGAGGAAAGATGGCGAACTGAATGACGGAGAGAAGATGGCGGGCGGAGGACACGTGACTGAGTGATGGAGAAAAGATGGTTGTGCGGAGGATCACGTGGGCGACTGATACAAAAACGCTTTCTAATCCAAATTGATTTCTTCTTATCGACTCAGCTCAGGCGCCAGCTTGTCGGTCTGTCATCTGGCATTCTCTAGTTCAATATATTAGAGGTTGCGTCTATACGTGTCCCTGTTTATATGTGTCCCTGTCTATGTGTGTCCCTGTCTATATGTGTCCCTGTCTATATGTGTCCCAGTCTATATGTGTCCCTATCTATATGTATCCCAGTTTATATGTGTCCATGTCTATATATGTCCCTGTCTATATGTGTTCCTGTCTAAATGTGTCCCTGTCTATATATGTCCTTGTCCTTGCTTATGTGTCCCTGTCTATATGTGTCCCTGTCTATATATGTCCCTGTCTATATGTGTCCCTGTCTATATATGTCCCTGTCTATATATGTCCCTGTCTATATATGTCCCTGTCCTTGCCTCTGTGTCGCTGTCTATATATGTCCCTCTCTATATATGTCCCTGTCTATACATGTCCATGTCTATATATGTCCCTGTCTATATATGTCGCTGTCTATATGTGTCCCTGTCTATATATGTCCCTGTCTATATGTGTCGCTGTCTATATGTGTCCCTGTCTATATGTGTCTCTGTCTATATGTGTCCCTGTCTATATGTGTCCTTGTCTATACATTTCCAGGTCTATATGTGTCCCTGCCTATATGTGTCCCAGTCTATATGTGTCCCTGTCTATATGTATCCCAGTCTATATGTGTCCATGTATGTCCCTGTCTATATACGTCCCTGTCTATATATGTCCCTGTCTATATATGTCGCTGTCTATATGTGTCCCTGTCTATATATGTCCCTGTCTATATGTGTCGCTGTCTATATGTGTCCCAGTCTATATGTGTCCCTGTCTATATGTATCCCAGTCTATATGTGTCCATGTATGTCCCTGTCTATATGTGTTCCTGTCTAAATGTGTCCCTGTCTATATATGTCCTTGTCCTTCCTTATGTGTCCCTGTCTATATGTGTCCCTGTCTATATATGTCCCTGTCTATATGTGTCCCTGTCTATATATGTCCCTGTCTATATGTGTCCCTGTCTATATGTGTCCCTGTCTATATATGTCCCTCTCAATATATGTCCCTGCCTATATATGTCCCTGTCTATATATGTCGCTGTCTATATGTGTCTCTGTCTATATGAGTCCCTGTCTATATGTGTCCCTGTCTATATGTGTCCCTGTCTATATATGTCCCTGTCTATATGTGTCGTTGTCTATATGTGTCCCTGTCTATATGTGTCTCTGCCTATATGTATCCCTGTCTATATATGTCCCTTTCTATATATTTCTTTGTCTATATGTGTCCCTGTCTATATGTGTCCCTGTCTATATGTGTCGCTGTCTATATGTGTCCCTGTCTATATGTGACTCGCCTATATGTGTCTCTGCCTATATGTGCCCCTGTCTATGTGTCCCTGTCTATATATGTCCCTGTCTATATATGTCCCTGTCTATATGTGTCCCTGTCTATATATGTCCCTGTCTATATGTGTCCCTGTCTATATTGTCCCTGTCTATATATGTCCTTGTCTATATATGTCCCTGTCTATATGTGTCCCTGTCTATATGTGTCCCTGTCTATATGTGTCCCTGTCTATATGTGTCCCTGTCTATATATGTCCCTGTCTATATGTGTCCATGTCTATATGTGTCCATGTCTATATATGTCCCTGTCTATATATGTCGCTGTCTATATGTGTCCCTGTCTATATGAGTCCCTGTCTATATGTGTCCCTGTCTATATGTGTCCCTGTCTATATGTGTCCCTGTCTATATATGTCCCTGTCTATATATTTTAAATGTGTGCGTGTGTTTTTGTCTATATGCGAGTATGTATATGTTTGTGGCCGAAGTTGCTGGTCACTCTGTATGTCATCTTATTAGTCTGTATTGCTGTCAGTCCGTAGTGCTGTCAGTCCGTAGTGCTGTCAGTCCGTAGTGCTGTCAGTCCGTGGTGCTGTCAGTCCGTGGTGCTGTCAGTCCGTAGTGCTGTCAGTCCGTGTGCTGTCAGTCCGTGGTGCTGTCAGTCTGTAGTGCTGTCAGTCCGTAGTGCAATCAGTCCGTGGTGCTGTCAGTCCGTGGTGCAGTCAGTCCGTAGTGCAATCAGTCCGTGTTGCTATCAGTCCGTGGTGCTGTCAGTCCGTGGTCCTGTCAGTCCGTGGTGCTTTCAGTCCGTGGTGCTGTCAGTCCGTAGTGCTGTCAGTCCGTAGTGCGTGGTGCAATCGGTCCGTGGTGCTGTCAGTCCGTGGTGCTGTCAGTCCGTGGTGCTGTCAGTCCGTAGTGCAATCAGTCCGTGGTGCTGTCAGTCCGTGGTGCTGTCAGTCCGTAGTGCTGTCAGTCCGTGGTGCTGTCAGTCCGTGGTGCTGTCAGTCCGTAGTGCTGTCAGTCCGTGGTGCTGTCAGTCCGTGGTGCCGTCAGTCTGTAGTGCTGTCAGTCCGTAGTGCAATCAGTCCGTGGTGCTGTCAGTCCGTGGTGCAGTCAGTCCGTAGTGCAATCAGTCCGTGTTGCTATCAGTCCGTGGTGCTGTCAGTCCGTGGTCCTGTCAGTCCGTGGTGCTGTCAGTCCGTGGTGCTGTCAGTCCGTAGTGCTGTCAGTCTGTAGTGCGTGGTGCAATCAGTCCGTAGTGCTGTCAGTCCGTGGTGCTGTCAGTCCGTAGTGCTGTCAGTCTGTAGTTCTGTCAGTCCATAGTGTTGTCAGTCCGTATTGCTGTCAGTCCGTAGTGCTGTCAGTCCGTGGTGCTGTCTGTCTGTATTGCTGTCAGTCCGTGGTGCTGTCAGTCCGTGGTGCTGTCAGTCCGTGGTGCTGTCAGTCCGTGGTGCTGTCTGTCTGTATTGCTGTCAGTCCGTGGTGCTGTCAGTCCGTGGTGTATAGCTTTTTTTTCTGTCAGTCCTGCCGGCGTAGCTTGAAAGCTCGTCGGTAGGCGTCCAGTGGTTTTGCATGTATCACCTTGTACCGGGAGGGCGCGCTTTAGCGATGCTACTCTTGGCTTGCGTGTGCGTGAACGCCTGTCCTGTCAGTCGCCATATGCATTTGTGCGCTAGTGAGGCTCAACCGGAAATCGGGAGATCTGTTCGCAACTTAGACGAGCAATATCTTCTGTGGGCAGCTTCTCGCCTCATATGTATGTGATCTGTTCTGGCAGTCAGTCCGTCTTCGGCGAAGGAAATTCTGTTGATCCTATCAGTAATCATACGCTCATTGCTTGTCGCTACGCTTGTCTTAACCCTTTAATAACTAACAAAAGGGAAATAACTCCGCAAAATTAATGACTTTATATTTTGTAAAGTCATTATACACGAATTGGTTTGACATATAAATGTCCTAGATGACTAATAAACTAGAAAAATGGACACAGTTTAACATAAAGCAACATTAAAAACAATAAAACAAAAAGAAAGGTTTAAAAAAACATTTTAACTGGGAAAAAAATGTGAAGAAAATTTTTTTTACTCACAAAATGATGTTGAAAGTGTCCCACACTATGTCTCCAAGTGCCCTGATAGCAGCAAATATCCTGCACTATATATCCATGTGCTTTGATACAAGTGATTCATGGTATTTTGTGAAGCATTCCCCCTTGCACAGCCATATCTGACGAAGACTGCATCCAAAAACAACCTCACTGGCTCTGCTCTTCTTACCAGACTTGGTGTTCATCTTGGCACACCAGTAGCAAGTTTTCCTTTTGCCATCCATACGAATTAGTCTGTGGTCCAAAAGATTGCTGGTACCCAGACCTACAGTTGTGGGGCAAGAAGAAGCTTTCCGTTTCCTCGAAATGTTACCCTTCAAGAGAGTAGAAACCAGGCTACGCCGAAAAGCGAGATGGCCAACATCACCAACCCTTGTGTGTGGGCGATGGGAGTTTGAACAAATTATCCAGCTGTTGACAATAGAGGTTTGCAGGAGAAAGGCAAACATATATCTCCACCACTTCACAGATTTCCTACCAACAGGGTAATATGAGGACAGCTGGTCAAACCTGTCCACTCCACCCATTGATCTGTTGTAGGCGGCCACTGTTGTGGGTATCTGAACATCTTGTCTGCCACCGGGTGCCTTACGTGATGTCATCTTCTTCTTCTTCAGCGTTCCGAGCCATTGAACTTTAGTCTACCATTGTAGGCAATCATGGCTTCATCAATGCTGATATCTCTGCCAGCAGAAAAACATGAGGATATGTTTTTCCTCACCGTATCAAGGAACGGTCTTACCTTGTACAGTGGATCGTAATCTTTGTGGCCTATGGGCTTCTGCTTACTGGTGTCATTGAGATGAAAATATTGGGAGATTTTTGCATATCTAGTTTTTTCCCATGCACTGTGATACTCCGGGATGATAGAGATCTTCATCTGTGCTCCAATACATGGCAGTTTCAGGCAATTGAACATAGCCCATGAGTATAGCAAGACGAATATAAATTTTTATTTCCTGAGTGCTCACAGGTGACCAGTAAACATCCACTTTACCTGCCCTTTCTTGTCATTGAGTGGCATACAAATTAGTTTGTTCCATAGCAGACTGATAAAAGTCCTCATTTACAATGAGACTGAAGTAGTCAAACGGTTCTGAACTCTCGAAGATCATGTACTGGCTGGCCCAGAATTCTCAAAAAACACCTTCAACGACTACAGGGGTTGTCTCAGGACTCCAAACATACATGTCTTTGTCTACAGTTTCACTGACACTACAGAAATCTGGGTCCTCTTCGTCAAAATTCCAGCCTGCCTCTGTAATCTTACAATCTATGTCACTTTCTGCATCACTATCTATATCCACAATAACACTGTCATAATCGGCAGACATACCTGCACAATCTTCAAGAAAATCGTGGCTGGATTCCATTTTGCGAATAGATTATACAATATTGAGAAGTCACGAAAAATTTATATTATTTCTGAACCGTTGAATGGATTTCAAAACAGGAAGAACAAGGGAAACGACTCTTCCTGTTTCCTAGGCCGTGATACAATCGTAGATTCATTCATTCGCATAATTATTATTCAGAAGCGCTTGGGACAAGACGTGTGTAAAAACGTGGATTTTGGGGGTAATAGTCGGGAAAGGGTTAAAACTGAAAATAAAGGAATTGACGGAAGGGCCGTGTGCACGAGGCTCTCGAGAGCCAATATATACAGGGATACTGGTGTTGACTGCAACGTCCCGTAAGGGATACGCAACAATTTTTATTTTTTTTTAACTGGCCGTGGCAGCCTAACGTCCACTGCATCTGTGTCCGTCTTCCAATCGTCTTGCCATGCTCGCCACTGGAACCAGATGGACGCAGACGAGAGTGCGGGGACGACGGAATTGCGCGACCACTACCTCGCTATTCAAATCTAAAGCGCAAGTCATTCGTTCCTCATCAAAAGATGCAGTGTAATGAATGGTTCTCGTATTCATGATGGACGAACATCGCTTCTTCAATCAACTTGCATGAACGCCGAGTACCTCACTCCCGTGAATCAGTTTGTTCCTCCTCATGAAGCTTTTATCACGGACATTTCTACCGTGGCTATCGACACGGACAATATCTATACTTCGGCGCTATGAATACCACTGTTAAGCTGTGATTATTTTCTTTTATATTGCTGTTTTGTAAAATACAATGGTAAACATTGCTCCTGTTTGTGTGTCTGTTTCAGTGCTCCTGTTTGTGTGTCTGTCTCAGTGCTCCTGTTTGTGTGTCTGTCTCACTGCTCCTGTTTGTGTGTCTGTCTCAGTGCTCCCGTTTGTGTGTCTGTCTCAGTGCTCCTGTTTGTGTGTCTGTTTCAGTGCTCCTGTTTGTGTGTCTGTCTCAGTGCTCCTGTTTGTGTGTCTGTCTCACTGCTCCTGTTTGTGTGTCTGTCTCAGTGCTCCTGTTTGTGTGTCTGTCTCACTGCTCCTGTTTGTGTGTCTGTCTCAGTGCTCCCGTTTGTGTGTCTGTCTCAGTGCTCCTGTTTGTGTGTCTGTTTCAGTGCTCCTGTTTGTGTGTCTGTTTCAGTGCTCCTGTTTGTGTGTCTGTCTCACTGCTCCTGTTTGTGTGTCTGTCTCAGTGCTCCCGTTTGTGTGTCTGTCTCAGTGCTCCTGTTTGTGTGTCTGTCTCAGTGCTCCTGTTTGTGTGTCTGTCTCACTGCTCCTGTTTGTGTGTCCTGTCTCACTGCTCCTGTTTGTGTGTCTGTCTCAGTGCTCCCGTTTGTGTGTCTGTCTCAGTGCTCCTGTTGTCGTGTGTCTGTCTCAGTGCTCCTGTTTGTGTGTCTGTCTCAGTGCTCCCGTTTGTGTGTCTGTCTCAGTGCTCCTGTTTGTGTGTCTGTCTCAGTGCTCCTGTTTATGTGTCTGTTTCAGTGCTCTTGTTTGTGTGTCTGTCTCAGTGCTCCTGTTTGTGTGTCTGTTTCAGTGCTCCTGACCTTCGTCAACTGCGCGGACGTCACGTGGGCCACCCGTGTACAGGACATATTTACATACGCCAAACTGATCGCCCTAGGACTGATCATCGTCACCGGATTTGTCCAGCTGGCTAGAGGTATGTCCCTCCATCTGTCTGTCTGTCTGTCTGTCTGTCTGTCTGACTGTCCATGTGTCCAACTGGCTAGAGTTATGTCAGTCCATATGTCAGTCTGACTGTCCATGTGTCCAGCAGGCTAGAGGTATGTCCGTACATCTGTCTGTCTGACTGTCTGTCTGTCTGTCTGTCTGACTGTCCATGTGTCCAGCTGGCTAGAGGTATGTTCGTCCATCTGTCTGTTTGACTGTCTGTCTGTCCATGTGTCCAGCTGGCTAGATTTATGTCAGTCCATATGTCAGTCTGACTGTCCATGTGTCCAGTTGGCTAGAGGTATGTTCGTCCATCTGTCTGTTTGACTGTCTGTCTGTCCATGTGTCCAGCTGGCTAGATGTATGTCAGTCCATATGTCAGTCTGACTGTCCATGTGTCCAGTAGGCTAGAGGTATGTTACGTCCATTGGCTTTGTCTGTCCATGTGTCCAGTAGGCTAGAGGTATGTTCCACCGTCTGTTTGACTGTCTGTCTGTCCATGTGTCCAGCTGCTTAGATTTATGTCAGTCCATATGTCAGTCTGACTGTCCATGTGTCCAGTAGGCTAGAGGTATGTTCGTCCATCTGTCTGTCTGTCCATGTGTCCAGTAGGCTAGAGGTATGTTCCACCGTCTGTCTGACTGTCTGTCTGTCCATGTGTCCAGCTGGCTAGATTTATGTCAGTCCATATGTCAGTCTGACTGTCCATGTGTCCAGTAGGCTAGAGGTATGTTCGTCCATCTGTCTGTCTGTCCATGTGTCCAGTAGGCTAGAGGTATGTTCCACCGCCTGTCTGACTGTCTGTCTGTCCATGCGTCCAGCTGGCTAGATTTATGTCAGTCCATATGTCAGTCTGACTGTCCATGTGTCCAGTTGGCTTGAGGTATGTCCGTCCATCTGTCTGTCTGTCCATGTGTCCAGTAGGCTAGAGGTATGTTCCACCGTCTGTCTGACTGTCTGTCTGTCCATGCGTCCAGCTGACTAGATTTATGTCAGTCCATATGTCAGTCTGACTGTCCATGTGTCCAGTAGGCTAGAGGTATGTTCGTCCATCTGTCTGTCTGTCCATGTGTCCAGTAGGCTAGAGGTATGTTCCACCGTCTGTCTGACTGTCTGTCTGTCCATGCGTCCAGCTGGCTAGATTTATGTCAGTCCATATGTCAGTCTGACTGTCCATGTGTCCAGTAGGCTAGAGGTATGTTCGTCCATCTGTCTGTCTGTCCATGTGTCCAGTAGGCTAGAGGTATGTTCCACCGTCTGTCTGACTGTCTGTCTGTCCATGTGTCCAGCTGGCTAGATTTATGTCAGTCCATATGTCAGTCTGACTGTCCATGTGTCCAGTTGGCTTGGGGTATGTCCGTCCATCTGTCTGTCTGTATATGTGTCCAGTAGGCTAGAGGTATGTCCGTCCATCTGTCTGTCTGTATATGTGTCCAGTAGGCTAGAGGTATGTTCCACCGTCTGTCTGACTGTCGTCTGTCCATGTTGTCCAGCTGGCTAGATTTATGTCAGTCCATATGTCAGTCTGACTGTCCATGTGTCCAGTTGGCTTGAGGTATGTCCGTCCATCTGTCTGTCTGTATATGTGTCCAGTAGGCTAGAGGTATGTCCGTCCATCTGTCTGTCTGTATATGTGTCCAGTAGGCTAGAGGTATGTTCCACCGTCTGTCTGACTGTCTGTCTGTCCATGCGTCCAGCTGGCTAGATTTATGTCAGTCCATATGTCAGTCTGACTGTCCATGTGTCCAGTAGGCTAGAGGTATGTTCGTCCATCTGTCTGTCTGTCCATGTGTCCAGTAGGCTAGAGGTATGTTCCACCGTCTGTCTGACTGTCTGTTTGTCCATGTGTCCAGCTGGCTAGATTTATGTCAGTCCATATGTCAGTCTGACTGTCCATGTGTCCAGTAGGCTAGAGGTATGTTCGTCCATCTGTCTGTCTGTCCATGTGTCCAGTAGGCTAGAGGTATGTTCCACCGTCTGTCTGACTGTCTGTCTGTCCATGCGTCCAGCTGGCTAGATTTATGTCAGTCCATATGTCAGTCTGACTGTCCATGTGTCCAGTTGGCTTGAGGTATGTCCGTCCATCTGTCTGTCTGTCCATGTGTCCAGTAGGCTAGAGGTATGTTCCACCGTCTGTCTGACTGTCTGTCTGTCCATGCGTCCAGCTGGCTAGATTTATGTCAGTCCATATGTCAGTCTGACTGTCCATGTGTCCAGTAGGCTAGAGGTATGTTCGTCCATCTGTCTGTCTGTCCATGTGTCCAGTAGGCTAGAGGTATGTTCCACCGTCTGTCTGACTGTCTGTCTGTCCATGCGTCCAGCTGGCTAGATTTATGTCAGTCCATATGTCAGTCTGACTGTCCATGTGTCCAGTAGGCTAGAGGTATGTTCGTCCATCTGTCTGTCTGTCCATGTGTCCAGTAGGCTAGAGGTATGTTCCACCGTCTGTCTGACTGTCTGTCTGTCCATGTGTCCAGCTGGCTAGATTTATGTCAGTCCATATGTCAGTCTGACTGTCCATGTGTCCAGTTGGCTTGAGGTATGTCCGTCCATCTGTCTGTCTGTATATGTGTCCAGTAGGCTAGAGGTATGTTCCACCGTCTGTTTGACTGTCTGTCTGTCCATGTGTCCAGCTGGCTAGATTTATGTCAGTCCATATGTCAGTCTGACTGTCCATGTGTCCAGTAGGCTAGAGGTATGTTCCACCGTCTGTCTGACTGTCTGTCTGTCCATGTGTCCAGCTGGCTAGATTTATGTCAGTCCATATGTCAGTCTGACTGTCCATGTGTCCAGTTGGCTTGAGGTATGTCCGTCCATCTGTCTGTCTGTATATGTGTCCAGTAGGCTAGAGGTATGTTCCACCGTCTGTTTGACTGTCTGTCTGTCCATGTGTCCAGCTGGCTAGATTTATGTCAGTCCATATGTCAGTCTGACTGTCCATGTGTCCAGTTGGCTTGAGGTATGTCCGTCCATCTGTCTGTCTGTCCATGTGTCCAGTAGGCTAGAGGTATGTTCCACCGTCTGTCTGACTGTCTGTCTGTCCATGCGTCCAGCTGGCTAGATTTATGTCAGTCCATATGTCAGTCTGACTGTCCATGTGTCCAGTTGGCTTGAGGTATGTCCGTCCATCTGTCTGTCTGTATATGTGTCCAGTAGGCTAGAGGTATGTTCCACCGTCTGTTTGACTGTCTGTCTGTCCATGTGTCCAGTAGGCTAGAGGTATGTTCGTCCATCTGTCTGTCCATGTGTCCAGTAGGCTAGATTTATGTCAGTCCATATGTCAGTCTGACTGTCCATGTGTCCAGTTGGCTAGAGGTATGTTCGTCCATCTGTCTGTCTGTCCATGTGTCCAGTAGGCTAGAGGTATGTTCCACCGTCTGTCTGACTGTCTGTCTGTCCATGCGTCCAGCTGGCTAGATTTATGTCAGTCCATATGTCAGTCTGACTGTCCATGTGTCCAGTAGGCTAGAGGTATGTTCGTCCATCTGTCTGTCTGTATATGTGTCCAGTAGGCTAGAGGTATGTTCCACCGTCTGTTTGACTGTCTGTCTGTCCATGTGTCCAGCTGGCTAGATTTATGTCAGTCCATATGTCAGTCTGACTGTCCATGTGTCCAGTTGGCTTGAGGTATGTCCGTCCATCTGTCTGTCTGTCCATGTGTCCAGTAGGCTAGAGGTATGTTCCACCGTCTGTCTGACTGTCTGTCTGTCCATGCGTCCAGCTGGCTAGATTTATGTCAGTCCATATGTCAGTCTGACTGTCCATGTGTCCAGTTGGCTTGAGGTATGTCCGTCCATCTGTCTGTCTGTATATGTGTCCAGTAGGCTAGAGGTATGTTCCACCGTCTGTTTGACTGTCTGTCTGTCCATGTGTCCAGTAGGCTAGAGGTATGTTCGTCCATCTGTCTGTCCATGTGTCCAGTAGGCTAGATTTATGTCAGTCCATATGTCAGTCTGACTGTCCATGTGTCCAGTTGGCTAGAGGTATGTTCGTCCATCTGTCTGTCTGTCCATGTGTCCAGTAGGCTAGAGGTATGTTCCACCGTCTGTCTGACTGTCTGTCTGTCCATGCGTCCAGCTGGCTAGATTTATGTCAGTCCATATGTCAGTCTGACTGTCCATGTGTCCAGTAGGCTAGAGGTATGTTCGTCCATCTGTCTGTCTGTCCATGTGTCCAGTAGGCTAGAGGTATGTTCCACCGTCTGTCTGACTGTCTGTCTGTCCATGCGTCCAGCTGGCTAGATTTATGTCAGTCCATATGTCAGTCTGACTGTCCATGTGTCCAGTTGGCTTGAGGTATGTCCGTCCATCTGTCTGTCTGTCCATGTGTCCAGTAGGCTAGAGGTATGTTCCACCGTCTGTCTGACTGTCTGTCTGTCCATGCGTCCAGCTGGCTAGATTTATGTCAGTCCATATGTCAGTTTGACTGTCCATGTGTCCAGTTGGCGTGAGGTATGTCCGTCCATCTGTCTGTCTGTCCATGTGTCCAGTAGGCTAGAGGTATGTTCCACCGTCTGTCTGACTGTCTGTCTGTCCATGTGTCCAGCTGGCTAGATTTATGTCAGTCCATATGTCAGTCTGACTGTCCATGTGTCCAGTAGGCTAGAGGTATGTCCGTCCATCTGTCTGTCTGTCCATGTGTCCAGTAGGCTAGAGGTATGTTCCACCGCCTGTTTGACTGTCTGTCTGTCCATGTGTCCAGCTGGCTAGATTTATGTCAGTCCATATGTCAGTCTGACTGTCCATGTGTCCAGTTGGCTTGAGGTATGTCCGTCCATCTGTCTGTCTGTATATGTGTCCAGTAGGCTAGAGGTATGTTCCACCGTCTGTTTGACTGTCTGTCTGTCCATGTGTCCAGCTGGCTAGATTTATGTCAGTCCATATGTCAGTCTGACTGTCCATGTGTCCAGTTGGCTTGAGGTATGTCCGTCCATCTGTCTGTCTGTCCATGTGTCCAGTAGGCTAGAGGTATGTTCCACCGTCTGTCTGACTGTCTGTCTGTCCATGCGTCCAGCTGGCTAGATTTATGTCAGTCCATATGTCAGTCTGACTGTCCATGTGTCCAGTTGGCTTGAGGTATGTCCGTCCATCTGTCTGTCTGTATATGTGTCTGTCAGTCTGTATAGACTGATCATAGTCACTGGCTGTGTCCAGCTGGCCAATCACATGAATGTAAATAAACGCAAACATGTAATTGTATGCTTATATAAACGTGTGTGCATGTGTGCGTGCGCGCGTGTGTATGTGTGTGTGCATGTGTGCGTGCGCGCGTGTGTATGTGTGTATGTCGCAGCGTGCGAGTCTGCTGTAACGTCAGAGATGGCTTCTTGCAGGAAATGACCCCAATGGGCGTCCATGGTGCACGAGTGAATGAACAACAACAACAACAACAACACCAACAACAACAACAGAGCTATGTCTCTCTACAGACACCCCACACGGCTTGTCGGGAATGAACAACATCAGAGTTATGTCTCTCAACAGACATCCCGTGCGGGGTTCAACCTACAGCACAGAGGTTATATTAGAGTCCATTGCCTGGCATGGGTTAACAATCCTGTGACCGAGTCGGCCACAAACAAGATATTAATGTGAAGGTAGTTGTTGTCCAAAGAAGGTAATAGAACATATAATAACGGTTGGATAAATGAGAGACGAGAATAAAACAGAACACAAAACATACTAAAAGTGGAGCAACATGTGATGAAACAAACAGCAAGTAATAAAGCAAACAGCATGTAATGAATCAAACCGCATGTAATAAATCAAACAGTATGTAATGAAACAAACAGCATGTAATAAAGCAATCATCATTTAGTAAAACAAACAGCATGTAATAAAGCAAACAGCATTACGTGAATCAAACAGCATGTAATGAAACAAACAGCATGTAATAAAGCAAACATCATTTAGTGAAACAAACAGCATGTAATAAAGCAAACAGCATTACGTGAAACAAACAGCATGTAATAAAGGAAACTGCATGTAATGAAATAAACAGTAAGTAATAAAGCAAACAGCATGTAATAAAGCAAACAGTATTACGTGAAACAAACCGCATGTAATAAAGCAAACAGCATGTAATGAAACAAACAGCAAGTAATAAAACAAACAGCATTTAGTGAAACAACAGCATGTAATAAAACAAACAGCATTACGTGAAACAAACGGCATGTCATAAAGCAAACAGCATGTAATTAAACAAACAGCATGTAATGAAACAACTAGCATGTAATAAAACAAACAGCATTACGTGAAACAAACAGCATGTAATAAAACAAACAGCATGTAATGAAACAAACAGCATGTAATAAAGCAAACAGCATTACGTGAAACAAACAGCATGGAATAAAGCAAACAGCATTACGTAAAACAAACAGCATGTAATAAAGCAAACTGCGTGTAATGAAACAAACAGTATGTAATGAAACAAACAGCATGTAATAACGCAAACAGCATACGTAAAACAAACAGCATGTAATAAAGCAAACTGCACGTAATGAAACAAACACCATGTAATTGTCACAGAGATGTAGAGGCGAATTGCAACTGAACTGAACTGAACTACACGAAACCTGGCAGTTGTTGAAACATGTCTTGTTTTATTTGAAATACTTCAAAATGCATAAGTTCGACATACAAGTCTGGATGACACAAGACGATCCTGCCGGGCTAAGCAATTGGTCGTAACTAATCTCTATCCTGCTCCTATGTCAACGCGTGAGCGTCCCTAGATCCCTAACTACTGGGTGCTCACGCGTGAATCAGCTAATAGATCCGTTTTCCCTTTGCACGCCATGACAACTAAACCCCTTGAACAGAGGTACTCTGTTATATTTCCTCTCTACCCTCAACAAGACTTTTCCCCGAAAAGTCTTAATCCCAACCTAAATCTACAACCCCCTGTTATACTTCAAGATGACTACCCGCTAAGTCTATATTCTTACCCATCTTACCCCAAATAATCTCATAGCAAACGTTATTCTCCCAAGCACAAAATCACAAGCAAGCCGCTTACATGTCTTAAACAACTTTAACATGGCTCCCTCCTAACCACTGAGTTTTATTCATTACTCTTTCTACTCCTACAACTCTACTACTCTACTACTTATATCTTATAGCCACCCGCTATGATCTCTAACACTTCTTCGTGAACTTATACTTCTTCTTCGTTCACCACCAACATTACATCTTAATTTATTTCTTTTATATGTTCCCATCGTAACATCGTACATTCTACATTACAAGATCTCACTTTATAAAACAGTTCACAAGCAATCCAGCTAGATATTTCAAAGACACATATGTCCATCGAAATCATTGGTATATAAACAAAAATTGAAGATTATCATGTGTTATGCAACATATCATATTCTCCCGAACATCAACAACACAGGATAGACAGAGAAATGGTGGGTGCGCACCCAGAAGATAGCAAGAAGTAGTTACATTTATCCTCCCTTGCACTCACAAAACTTTATAAAATAAAGTTTTCAAAAAAAAACGAATCATATAATCCCTGGTATGCTCTTCAATTTGTTCATAGTAAATATTCTTGTCAAAAGTTACGTCGATCTAAAACTCCCTCTTTATACTCTCAAGATTAAAAATATCGGTATCATTTGTGCGGCCAACAGCAGCCAGTAAAACTTTATAACCGTATCATATCAGTATGTTTTTATACTGTATCAGTATCTTTTATTTATAACACGCCTTCCCAAACTTCCATGACTTTCGATCCATGTTTTACTTCTACTTATTTCATGCTGTAACTACAGCGTCCTAAATTAATATTGACAATGTTCATTTACTATGAACAATACTTACTAATACTGTACATATGCTGACAACCACAGCTCCCGTTTTGAGTTAAACCAATCTCCCCCACAATATTAACGCTGACTAGCGCAGCACCTATTACAACCCCCTACATCCCATTATAAACATTATTGTTCATGAGCTTTTTGGACCATATGTGCTGTTATCTACAGCCCCATCTCTGACCACCCCCCGTTTAATTAATCTTCTAAACATGGCCCTCACTCCATGTTTATCTAACTTACCACTACTAACAATGCGAATATGTCTCTCTTTATAGTCTAAAGTCGTTTGCTTATTATTATCTGAACGAAGGCCCCACTCTTTATTTAGAGCAAAATACTAACAAGTCGTAACAATCATCAACATAATATATGATTTTTAAACAAGGCAAAATAACTGAAACCATAATTTTTGAGTCATTAAAAACCAAGCGTAATATAAAACAGAACGCATTCCCCCCAAATTCATCATTTATCCCCAACATTTTCATAATAAAACAAGCATCAACTTAATCAAGATAAAATTACTTAGTGTCATCTAACATTACCGGTCTCTTTTATGGACCGGAACTTTACACGTAAAAGAAGGAAAACACAACAAGTCCTATCCTAAAATTAAATGGTAATCCTTTTACAAAACCAAGTCAATCAAAATAATATACCATACTATACGTGATGCATTGAAAAATCATTTTCAATTAAAACCAATTGTCTTCTCACCAAAGAAAAACTCAACAATCTTAACCAGGCTATCTACTAATCTGTTCTAATTACCACATTCATCTGTAATTTATAGGTACTGTATTTCATCAACCACAGTGTTAAAAAATGATTTGTCTTCTAACACAGGTCTCTCATTTTAAATCATCCTTAATTCATAAAAATTTATCTCCTGCTATCTGCAAAATTTCCTATCAATTTATTTGCCATACCTCCACTTCCTCAGTAATTCTAGATTTTTTTCTATAAGTGCCAATTCTATATCAATGTCTTCATTTTCATAACGAGAACTTATAATGTCCTCCTTCATATTTTCATCAGTGTCTGATCTTTCATCCATTTCTTGTTCTTCTGTATTTACATTACTAGCTTCTAATTTTTTTCGTTCCATATCCAACCTAATCTGTTTATTTCTTATTTGTATCATCAACTATCACAACTTCTGCCTCGCAACGACCATCTCGTACATCGAGTCTCTTGTCTACCCGTCATAACAAACGTTTCATTCCCTCGCATCACTATCTCACCACTCCACGACTTTCCTCAATCTAATCTCGTGACCAACATTCCATTCCAACATGCTTCTTCCTTCTTTACACAACAAGTTTTCTTCTAGTCATTCATTTCTGCAATCACCAATTACTTCATTCCCATCAGCAATAATTCGCATTCTTCAAATATCATCTTCACCAATTTTCTACTCATAATATTCTCACTCTCAGTTGGTTAGTCACGTCACGCAGCTCTCTTTTTCTCTTGCTTACACTGACTCCTCTATTCCTCATCAGTCTCTATCAACTTCTCATCTCTCATCCAAAACATTGATTGGTTTATTCGTATGTCTTCACTAAACACCGCTGGCACATATGCTACTCACATTTCTCGGGCCATTTTCGAACCAAACAATAACCAGAAGTGCATCCGGCCAACAACCAGTTCAACACACATAACTCTTTTACACACTAACCATCATTATCCACTTTATCAACGGCCCCTCATAACAAACCTCACTCCGATGATACCTACTAATCACTTCCTCTCTATATTCTCTCATTCCCTCTGCATCAGGCAATCCCATCTCAGCATATTTCTGCCAACGATACTGAATCTGTTTTATGAAACGACATCCAAAATGTTATTTCAATATCTGCCACAGGACTTTCACAATCCAACTACTTTCTTACTTTCACTTTTCTCAATCATTCACTCCCTTTCAAAAGCTCAGAGCCTACCCGACTCAAACAACACATTAGCTCTAGCAATCAACATTCATAATAAGCTTAACTCCGTCTACTACTCCAGCACACATCACTCAATGTGAACACCCTGATCCATCTGACCATTCTGGACAAGGGACGTTTAAACTCCCATTCGTCCACTCTCCACTCATCACAACCAAACACTACTCTCCGTTCTATCCAATTCTCCACATCAAATCACTCCGACAATCCACTACTCACTCACTTCTCCTCAACCTCCTCATCACTTCATCCTACACTATTAACGAGTCAGATTCTCTCAACGTATTCCGTCATCGTCACTCATCAGTCAAGCTTTCAAGTCTAGCTATAACAAAGTATCTTCTGACAATAGTGTCTGTCTTCATGAGTAGTAGCAGTCAAACTCGTTTTCAATATCTGTAGCTGTAAAGTATTGAGGTCTTAAACTCATATACTCCCTAAGCTTTCTCTCGTCATCTTCTGTATAGGTCGGTTTAATTGCTTTCATTCGTTTACTCCTATTTGTTGTTCGTGTCGTTACTGCGTCCGTCTGCTCACTATTTTCTGTATAAGTAACATATCTCTTATACCTTCCTTCCTCGTCTTCAGAAGATTCACTAATGATGGTTCCCTCAACAGGCTTATTATAGTTGACTGCAGACATGGCAATAATATCCCTATAGTCGGCACTAGAACGTCTGACCTTCTTCTTATTTATACCTCCATCTTTCATGCTCCGGTTTGGGATAATTTCAATGTCTCTATCTGAGGAACCTGCCACATCAGTCGTACCTACATTGACTACCAGACTATTTGCATTTCTATCTTTAACACTTTTTCTTACCTGTCTTCTGACATCTCTGGTCTTTGTCTGTCTATCTTTCTTAATGTCAACAGTGTCTCCTTTTTCTAATTTCACATGAGGAGTTTCTACAATTTCCAGTAACTCGGTTTGACTTCCCTTCGTTATCTTGCTGGCTGGTTGTACCTGGGTTTTCTTTTCCACGGTATCAATTTGTGTCTGTGTGTTATTATCTACCACTTCAATCATCTGCGTCTGTGTCTCTCTTTCCTGTCTGCCCCTAAAAACTGCAAACACCTTCTGACCACCTGAGGTTTTATTGACCTGATCTTCTCTTTTACTCAACCTTGCAACTGAATGTCTCAACCGTCTGATCTCGAACCACTGATTTCGCAATGTTCTCACCTCTTCATTATTAGATGGCCAGTTCCATCGTTTCTTATAAAAATTCTTTCTCTGATAAGCATTGACTTCTGGTTTGTTATGTTGTTTCTCCACTATACCTCCGTGTCCTTTGCCACGTCAGATTTAATATTTATACAGTTTAAATCACGACTGCGGTACTTTCTGTCACTGTTATAAAGCGGCTGTCTATTATTTGGACACGGTCTATAAAAGTGTACTTCCTGCCCACCGTTATAGCAGGTTGAAGCAAGACTTGGCCTTAGCGTAGTGGTTTTATATTGGTTATTTGGATTGAAACTCTGACCATGTCGACTTCTATTATATGTCAGTGTTTCTATATTACTTATCCTATTTCTCCGTCTCCAGCTATTTCTATTTTGCCTCCCATTAACATGATTCTGAGTGTTTACCTGAGCGCGTCTGTTGCCGCAAAACCTATAACTATGTCCATTCAGTCCGCAATTCCAACATACCATATTTGTACTACCTACTGTCTCTCTTATAGGGATTTCTCATTTGTCTATCCTCTATCGTGAGTACTTTCATTATTTCCCTGCAGTGTCTGTATTTCTCCTCGTCTTCTCCATCCATACCTTGCTTGTCCTATTTCCATAGGTTCCTCCTATTCTGTCTTCTCTATTGCTTCCTATTTCTCTTCCTACTCTTAATCTGAAATCTCCTTCTCAAACTTTCTTCTTGTATGGCTATATCCACAGCCTGTGATAACCTAGCTGGATTTTCCCTCATTAACTTGAATTTCAGTCCATCCGACTTTATTCCATCCACGAAAATTCCAACCAGCATCCTTTCTACCTCTTCCCCTTGTACATTCTGTCCTAGAAACGCCTCTTCAGCTAGATTAATTAGCCTATCACTATATAGCTGAACACTTTCTACCATTGTCTTGTCTAGACTGTCTTAATACTGAAAATGCGTGTTGGGGATCTGTGGTCTCTGCGTATTTATGTGCCAAATCATCTTTAAAATGTTCCCAAGTCTCATGTATTCCGACTTCTAATTTTCTCCTAATATGGTCCGACACTGGCGTTACACTTGTCTGGTAAGCAATTTTTTTCTTCTTCTCATCTGTGGCTCCTACCAAAAATGCATGCTCCTCTATAGCTACAATCCATTTTTTGAAACATCTGGCCTGCCCACTGAATTTCTCAATATCAATACCTATGCTCTGTTGTTTCAAGGCTGTGTCCAACTTAGATATGGCCCTACCTACCTCACCTAGAACCTGCATCAAGGAAACTTCATCCTGTGCCATTTTCTTATATCTGAAAATTATGATAATTTACCCTCTAACCAATAATATTAATTAATAGTATATCTGTAACTTCTAATCAATAATAGTAATCAATAATTATATCAAAATCACATTTAAAATGTTTAACTCTACTTCTGCAGGAATTAATTTAACTAATTAATTAATTAATTATTGGTTGATAGGATACTTTCCTTGGGAAATTGCTACGTTAACTGTTCAGTATAGATCGTAGGTGTTTTGACAGCAGGTCTCCCATGGATCAGAGTGCGGCCCTTCTTCGAGAACGGTTTCACATGGATCAACACTGAACAGGAGCGCGTTTGAACAATGGGCTTCACCACCCCGTAAGGATCTCAAGGCTGATTTGACAAGGCAGGCTTCACCACCCGTAAGGATCTCAAGGCTGACCTTGACAAGCGGGCCTCACCACCCCGTAAGGATATTAAGGCTGATTTGACAGTGCGGGCTTCACTACCCTGTAAGGATATTAAGGCTGATTTGACAATGCGGGCTTCACAACCCCGTAAGGATATTAAGGCTGATTTGACAATGCGGCTCTCATGAACAACAGAGCCCGGAGCTGACTTGATAACGGCTCTCAGGTACAACAGAGCCCGGAGCTGACTTGATGACGGCTCTCAGGTACAACAGAGCCCGGAGCTGACTTGATAACGTTTTCTGCCTGGCTCGAAATTATGTCGAAATGCTTACACGCGCCATAGTTGATGTTTTTAGCCGTCGGTTCATTCACAGTTTGCAAGGGTGCATCATTGGATATCTCCAGTCAATCGAAGTGCCGCGACAACTAACCAGGAATCCTGGTCATTTAGGCAACATTTCGCTCTCTGTCACAGAGCTGTAGAGGCGAATTGCAACTGAACTGAACTGAACTACACGAAACCTGGCAGTTGTTGAAACATGTCTTGTTTTATTTGAAATACTTCAAAATGCATAAGTTCGACATACAAGTCTGGATGACACAAGACGTCCTGCCGGGCTAAGCAATTGGTCGTAACTAATCTCTATCCTGCTCCTATGTCAACGCGTGAGCGTCCCTAGATCCCTAACTTCTGGGTGCTCACGCGTGCATCAGCTAATAGATCCGTTTTCCCTTTGCACGCCATGCCAACTAAACCCCTTGAACAGAGGTACACTGTTATATAATGAATCAAACAGTATGTAATCAATCAAACAGTATGTAATGAAGCAAACAGCATGCAATGAAGTAAACAGCATGCAATGAAGTAAACAGCATGCAATGAAGTAAACAGCATGTAATGAAACAAACAGCAAGTAATGAATCAAACACCATGTAATGAATCAAACAGTATGTAATGAATCAAACAGCATGTAATGAAGCAAACAGCATGCAATTAAGTAAACAGCAAGTAATGAAACAAACAGCATGTATTGAAGCAAACAGCATGTAATGAAACAAACAGCATGCAATGAAGCAAACAGCATATAATGAAGTAAACAAACATGCACAAGCACAGCATGGTGTAATTATTCCTGTGTGACGACAGTCCACGCGTGACAGCTTCAAGCTGCTGTGATTATGTACTCCAACCGTTGTTTGTATGACATGAAATAGGTTGTCTCCCTTGGAATCAACGATAACTTCCCCTTGTCCGTGGTGATGGTTAAAAAAAAAAACTCCGCCGTGGAGCAAGCACGTCAGGAGGCTTCTGACCATCAGAAGAGCCTCCCCTCGACGAATGTTTTGGCCCCTTTACCTTTATGACACTCTCTGGTAGCGGGCCCGTCTGGATCATGACTCCCAGACGTATTTCTCCTGTTGTGCGTATCTATCGAGACTTTTCCTTGTTGCCTTCGCAATGGCTGTTGTTTCGGTCTCATTGTGAGGTGATACTCTTCTGGGGGGGGGGGGGGGGGGGTTAATGTTGCTGAGGTAGTTCTTCTTGAGAGACAGTGACTAACATTGCAGGCAAAGTTGAACCATTTACTGCGTATCCTTGTAATTAGTTGTGCAATTAGTTATTTCTCCGGACCTATAATTCGATCTCTGTCTGTCCCTCTCCGTGTCTTTCTCTACCTTGATCTCCCTCTCCGTGTCTTTCTCTATCTTGATCTCCCTGTCTGTCACTCTTTGTGTCTTTCTATGTCTGGATCTCCCTGTCTGTGTCTTTTTCTATCTCCCATCTCCCTGTCTGTCCCTCTCTGTGTCTTTCTCTATCTTGATCTCCCGGTCTGTCCCTCTCTGTGTCTTTCTCTATCTTAATCTCCATGTCTGTCACTCTCTGTGTCTTTCTCTATCTTAATCTCCATGTCTGTCACTATCTGTGTCTTTCTCTAACTGTATCTCCCTGTCTGTCACTCTCTCTGTCTTTCTCTGTCGCTCTCTCTGTCTCTCTGTCTCTCTCTCTGTGTGTGTGTCTTTCTCTATGTTGATCTCCCTCTCAGTGTCTTTCTCAATCTTGATATCAATCTCAGTGTTTTTCTCAATCTTGATATCAATCTCAGTGTCTTTCTCTATCTTGATCTGAATCTCAGTGTCTTTCTCTATCTTGATCTCAATCTCAGTGTCTTTCTCTATCTCGATCTCAATCTCAGTGTCTTTCTCTATCTTGATCTCAACTTCAGTGTCTTTCTCTATCTTGATCTCCCTCTCTGTGTCTTTCTCTATCTTGATCTCCCTCTATGTGTCTTTCTCTATCTTGATCTCAATCTCAGTGTCTTTCTCTATCTTGATCTCAACTTCAGTGTCTTTCTCTATCTTGATCTCCCTCTCTGTGTCTTTCTCTATCTTGATCTCCCTCTCTGTGTCTTTCTCTATCTTGATCTCAATCTCAGTGTCTTTCTCTATCTTGATCTCAACTTCAGTGTCTTTCTCTATCTTGATCTCCCTCTCTTGTCTTTCTCTATCTTGATCTCAATCTCAGTGTCTTTCTCTATCTTGATCTCAACTTCAGTGTCTTTCTCTATCTTGATCTCCCTCTCTTGTCTTTCTCTATCTTGATCTCAATCTCAGTGTCTTTCTCTATCTTGATCTCAACTTCAGTGTCTTTCTCTATCTTGATCTCCCTCTCTTGTCTTTCTCTATCTTGATCTCCCTCTCTTGTCTTTCTCTATCCTTTGTGTCATGTTTTTTTAAAGTTCTTATTGTCTACCTATACCAACACGCTAATGCTGTCAGTCCTGTGGTTTATCTGTGCTATCTTCTCGCAGACTCATGTTTTCTGTGTGTTTCTCGCAGACTCATGTTTTCTGTGTGTTTCTCGCAGTCTCATGTTTTCTGTGTGTTTCTCGCAGTCTCGTGTTTTCTGTGTGTTTCTCGCAGACTCATGTTTTCTGTGTGTTTCTCGCAGTCTCATGTTTTCTGTGTGTTTCTCGCAGTCTCATGTTTTCTGTGTGTTTCTCGCAGTCTCATGTTTTCTGTGTGTTTCTCGCAGTCTCATGTTTTCTGTGTGTTTTTTGCAGGTGAAGTTGAGCACTTCCAGAATCCGTTTGAGAACACAACCAGCGACATGGGCGAGATCTCCTTGGCCTTCTACTCCGGGTTGTTCGCATACAACGGATGGTAAAGTGTGGTCTTGCTGGGGAACAAGAACACACACACACGCACACACACCCAGCCAGCCAGCCACACACACACACACACACACACACACACACACACACACACACACACACACACATTGTCAATATTAGCATACTACACGCCACTTGTCACTCCACACTTTCCACTCCACACTTTCCACCCCACACTTGCCACCCCACATTTGTCCACAGATGAAAACATCACCTCAGATGTCTTGCATGTGGTTATCACATGTGTTTAACAGTACAAAACTAAGACATGCGCCACATCATTCTGTTAAACATCACACAATCAGGACATCGACCTCATTATTATGTTCAGACAAACAATGGTGGTAAAGTACTGCACACCCAGTTTAGGACATGAAGAAATAAACAAGACTGGAAGTTATCTCTAAATCCCATACTAGAATATGTAAGTTATCTCTACAACCCATACTAGAATATGTAAGATATCTCTACATCCCATACTAGAATATGTAAGTTATCTCTACATCCCATACTAGAATTGGTAAGTTATCTCTACATCCCATACTAGAATATGTAAGTTATCTCTACATCCCATACTAGAATATGTAAGTTATCTCTACATCTCATACTAGAATATGTAAGTTATCTCTATATCTCATTCTAGAATATGTAAGTTATCTCTACATCTGATACTAGAATATGTAAGTTATCTCTACATCTCATACTAGAATATGTAATTTACCTCTACATCTCATACTAGAATATGTAAGTTATCTCTACATCCTATACAAGAATATGTAAGTTATATCTACATCTCATACTAGAATATGTAAGTTATCTCTACATCCCATTCTAGAATATGTAAGTTATCTCTACATCTCATACTAGAATATGTAAGTTATCTCTACATCCCATACTAGAATATGTAAGTTATCTCTACATCTCATACTAAAATATGTAAGTTATCTTTACATCTCATACTAGAATATGTAAGTTATCTCTACATCTCATACTAGAATATGTAAGTTATCTCTACATCCCATACAAGAATATGTAAGTTATCTCTACATCCCATTCTAGAATATGTAAGTTATCTCTACATCCCATACAAGAATATGTAAGTTGTCTCTACATCCCATACTAGAATATGTAAGTTATCTCTACATCCCATTCTAGAATATGTAAGTTATCTCTACATCCCATACTAGAATATGTAAGTTATCTCTACATCCCATACTAGAATATGTAAGTTATCTCTACATTTCATTCTAGAATATGTAAGTTAACTCTAAATCTCATACTAGAATATGTATGTTATCTCTACATCCCATACTAGAATATGTAAGTTATCTCTACATCCCATACAAGAATATGTAAGTTGTCTCTACATCTCATACTAGAATATGTAAGTTAACTCTACATCCCATACTAGAATATGTAAGTTATCTCTACATCCCATACTAGAATATGTAAGTTATCTCTACATCTCATACTAGAATATGTAAGTTATCTCTACATCTCATACTAGAATATGTAAGTTATCTCTACATCCCATACTAGAATTGGTAAGTTATCTCTACATCCCATTCTAGAATATGTAAGTTATCTCTACATCCCATACAAGAATATGTAAGTTAACTCTACATATCATACTAGAATATGTAAGTTATCTCTACATCCCATACTAGAATATGTAAGTTATCTCTACATCCCATACTAGAATATGTAAGTTAACTCTACATCTCATACTAGAATATGTAAGTTATCTCTACATCCCATACTAGAATATGTAAGTTATCTCCATCCCATACTAGAATATGTAAGTTATCTCTACATCCCATACTAGAATATGTAAGTTATCTCTACATCTCATACTAGAATATGTAAGTTATCTCTACATCCCATACTAGAATATGTAAGTTATCTCTACATCCCATACTAGAATATGTAAGTTATCTCTACATCCCATACTAGAATATGTAAGTTATCTCTACATCTCATACTAGAATATGTAAGTTATCTCTACATCCCATACTAGAATTGGTAAGTTATCTCTACATCATATTCTAGAATATGTAAGTTATCTCTACATCCCATACAAGAATATGTAAGTTAACTCTACATCTCATACTAGAATATGTAAGTTATCTCTACATCCCATACTAGAATATGTAAGTTATCTCTACATCCCATACTAGAATATGTAAATTATCTCTACATCTCATTCTAGAATATGTAAGTTATCTCTACATCCCATACAAGAATATGTAAGTTATCTCTACATCTCATACTAGAATATGTAAGTTATCTCTACATCCTATACTAGAATATGTAAGTTATCTCTACATCCCATTCTAGAATATGTAAGTTATCTCTACATCCCATACAAGAATATGTAAGTTATCTCTACATCTCATACTAGAATATGTAAGTTATCTCTACATCCTATACTAGAATATGTAAGTTATCTCTACATCCCATACTAGAATATGTAAGTTATCTCTACATCTCATACTAGAATATGTAAGTTATCTCTACATCCTATACTAGAATATGTAAGTTATCTCTACATCTCATACTAGAATATGTAAGTTATCTCTACATCTCATACTAGAATATGTAAGTTATCTCTACATCTCATACTAGAATATGTAAGTTATCTCTACATCCTATACTAGAATATGTAAGTTATCTCTACATCCTATACTAGAATATGTAAGTTATCTCTACATCTCATACTAGAATATGTAAGTTATCTCTACATCTCATACTAGAATATGTAAGTTATCTCTACATCTCATACTAGAATATGTAAGTTATCTCTACATCCTATACTAGAATATGTAAGTTATCTCTACATCTCATACTAGAATATGTAAGTTATCTCTACATCTCATACTAGAATATGTAAGTTATCTCTACATCCCATACTAGAATATGTAAGTTATCTCTACATCTCATACTAGAATATGTAAGTTATCTCTACATCCTATACTAGAATATGTAAGTTATCTCTACATCTCATACTAGAATATGTAAGTTATCTCTACATCCTATACTAGAATATGTAAGTTATCTCTACATCCCATACTAGAATATGTAAGTTATCTCTACATCTCATACTAGAATATGTAAGTTATCTCTACATCTCATACTAGAATATGTAAGTTATCTCTACATCTCATACTAGAATATGTAAGTTATCTCTACATCCCATACTAGAATATGTAAGTTATCTCTACATCCCATACAAGAATATGTAAGTTATCTCTACATCTCATACTAGAATATGTAAGTTATCTCTACATCTCATACTAGAATATGTAAGTTATCTCTACATCTCATACTAGAATATGTAAGTTATCTCTACATCCCATACAAGAATATGTAAGTTAACTCTACATCTCATACTAGAATATGTAAGTTATCTCTACATCCCATACTAGAATATGTAAGTTATCTCTACATCCCATACTAGAATATGTAAATTATCTCTACATCTCATTCTAGAATATGTAAGTTATCTCTACATCCCATACAAGAATATGTAAGTTATCTCTACATCTCATACTAGAATATGTAAGTTATCTCTACATCCTATACTAGAATATGTAAGTTATCTCTACATCCCATTCTAGAATATGTAAGTTATCTCTACATCCCATACAAGAATATGTAAGTTATCTCTACATCTCATACTAGAATATGTAAGTTGTCTCTACATCTCATACTAGAATATGTAAGTTATCTCTACATCCTATACTAGAATATGTAAGTTATCTCTACATCCCATACTAGAATATGTAAGTTATCTCTACATCTCATACTAGAATATGTAAGTTATCTCTACATCCCATACTAGAATATGTAAGTTATCTCTACATCTCATACTAGAATATGTAAGTTATCTCTACATCCCATTCTAGAATATGTAAGTTATCTCTACATCTCATACTAGAATATGTAAGTTATCTCTACATCCCATACTAGAATATGTAAGTTATCTCTACATCTCATACTAGAATATGTAAGTTATCTTTACATCTCATACTAGAATATGTAAGTTATCTCTACATCTCATACTAGAATATGTAAGTTATCTCTACATCCCATACAAGAATATGTAAGTTATCTCTACATCCCATTCTAGAATATGTAAGTTATCTCTACATCCCATACAAGAATATGTAAGTTATCCCTACATCTCATACTAGAATATGTAAGTTATCTCTACATCTCATACTAGAATATGTAAGTTATCTCTACATCCCATACTAGAATATGTAAGTTATCTCTACATCCCATACTAGAATATGTAAGTTATCTCTACATCCCATACAAGACTATGTAAAGTTATCTCTATATTCCGTACTAGAATATGTAAGTTATCTCTATATCCCATACAAAATCAAATCAAATCAAATCAAATCAACTTTATTAGGGTCACAAATTGGGCGCGCAGGCCCGTCTTACATTCGGCCCTTCCAATCACTCGTCTTTCGTTCATCAAGAGCATTATACATTTACATAGGAAGAAAAATAAACATTGTGAAATGAATGTTGTAAACATAAACAAGGCTAATTACCATGTTGTGAGGCCCATCTCCCACCTATCCATACATCACCCCACCCACACAACACCCCCACCTACCCACACACACGCGCACCAAGAGACACATACACACCACCACCTACCCACACACACGCACACCAAGGGACACATACATACCCCACCAACCGACCCATCCCCCTCCCGCACATCCCCCACCCGCACACACTGCCCTCACCTGATCCCCCAACCAAAACACACTCGCCACCCACAAACATTCCCCCACCAACCCACACATCCCACTCCCATCCATATACACATCCTAACCCACACATCCTCTCCCCACCCACACCTCAAACCACCCATCCCCCAGCCACATCTCTATCGACAACATATTCCCCACCCATGCACACAATCCCCCACCAACCCACACATCGCACATCCACTCACACATCCCCAAACCATACACACACATCCCCACCAACTAACATGTCCCCCCCCCCCACACACACACATCTCCCTAACCACCCATACATCCCCAATCCACTCACACACACCCCACCACCCACACATACAACTTCCACCCACCCACAAATGCCATAACCTAATCCCCCACCACACAATCCCCCACCCACACATCACATACACCCCCTACCACGCACTATTCCCAACCCACGCACCACACACACACATCCCTCACCAACACATCCCCACTTACACACCACACACATATCCCCCACCCAGATACCACACAATATTCCCACCCACACCCACACAGATACCCTTACCCATCCACCCCACATACCCCCACTCACACACCACAAAAATCCCCCACCCACACACACATACCTCACCCACACAATATCCCCAACCAACACACCACACACCTCTCTCCACCCACACACGCATTCCCTACCCGTCCACCAACAGACACTCACTCACGCAAACATCCTCCACTACGCACCCACACACCCACCCCCAACCAATCTCTCGATCACAATACCACTACACACACACACCCTCCACCCACTCACACATCCCACCCCAATACATACAACTCCCTCACCCACCTACACATCCCTAAGCCACTCACACACCCCCACCCACACATTCCCCATCCACACACACACATCTCCCACCCACACACCCCACATACTTCCCCCAACCACTACAATCCCCTACTCACCCACACATATACCCCACCCATACGCACATTCCCCGCACCCATCACACACATCCCCCACACCACACACTATCCTCCACCCATACCACCACAAACATACCCTCCACCCACACATCATTCACACATCCCCCACCAACACACCGCACGCATATCTCAAACCCACACACCCATACACTTCTCCCCACCCGCCCTTGCATCCCCAATCCACCCAACACAATCCCCTACCCACACAACCCCGCCTCCCACACATACTTCCTCAAACCATCCACACATCTCCACCCACATAAACACACATCCCCCGCATCCGTCCCATACACATATCCTCCACCCATACACACATCCCCCACACCCATTCCAACACCCCTACTTTCACCCCCACACATCCATCCACACATCCCACCAACACCCACAAATACCACTACCCACCAAAACCCACACACCCCAACCCATCCAAACGCATACCCACACCCACACAACCCCCACCCACACATATCCCCACACTCACACACATCCTCCACATACACTCACACTTCCTCACATCTAGACACATACAAAATGTCTCACGTTAGTATTGAAACTAGTATGAACAAACTCCCACACTTTACTCACACACATACACTGACACTTGTCATGAGCAGTCTCATAAAAATGTTAAACATGGAGAAAAATGTGTACATAAAATGTATGTGACGTAAAAATAGTGATGCTCTCTCTCTCTCTCTCTCTCTCTCTCTCTCTCTCTCTCTCTCTCTCTCTCTCTCTCTCTCTCTCTCTCACACACACACACACACACACACACACACATTCACTCTCACACATTCACTCTCACGCTCACTCATTCACTCTCCTGCTCACTCATTCACTCTCCTGCTCACTCATTCACTCTCCCGCTCACTCATTCACTCTCCCGCTCACTCATTCACTCTCACGCTCACTCGTTCTGTCTCTCATTCACACTTACTGACTCTCTCACTCAAACTACAGTAATGAACATGAGTTTATATTATGCATGATAAAATCAAATGGTATTTAACTGATAATATGACAGATGAGAATACACAAACATATGGATTCGCGTGTTACATAACATGCGTGTTACACGACATGCATCTGCTCAGCTCTCTCTCTCTCTCTCTCTCTCTCTCTCTCTCTCTCTCTCTCTCTCTCTCTCTCTCTCTCTCTCTCTCTCTCTCTCTGTATTCTTTCATATACACACACTCACACGCATGCGCACGCTCACACACACACTAACACATCAACTCTCCCACTGTCTCACTCTCTAACACACAATCCTTCACACACACACACACTCTCTCTCAATCACACTCTCTCACACATACACATGCACATGAACGCATGCACGCACGCACACACTCCCTCACTCACTCTCACACATACACGTACGAATGCATGCACTGACACATTCCCCCACCATTTCTAGCTCAATCACTCTCTCCACACACGCACGCACGTGCGCACATACTCTCTCCCTCTCTCTGACACCCACTTTCTCTTTCTCTCTCTCTCTCTCTCTCTCTCTCTCTCTCTCTCTCTCTCTCTCTCTCTCTCTCTCTCTCTCTCTCTCTCTCTCCCACACGCACACACATATATAGTGAACAATTATAGTTAAACAATTATAATGAACAATTATACTGAACAATTATACTGAACAAGAATATATAAGTTATCTCTACTTCCCGTACAAGAATATGGAAATTATCTCTACATCCCGTACAAGAATATGGAAGTTATCTCTACATCCCATACAAGAATATGTAAGTTTTCTCTACTCCCACGGACAGCTAGATGGATCTACTCCCACGGACAGCTAGATGGATCTACGCCTGTCAAAGACTCAGGGAAGACCACCCTGAATGAGTGGTCTACCTCAAGTAGATTAGAGGTAACCCAGTGCCCCTACATGAGGGCAGGGTAGGTGTAGGGAGTAGATAGGAAGGGGAACTATCAAATAGTTCTCTCATGAGACACGGAGGTGTCAACCAGAGAGTAAGCACTCTGGTCACGGCATAATCACGCCAACGTGATAGACACGGAGAACTAGAGTGAAACTCAAGAGAGGCCACTACTCTAAGCGTGCTGAATGATGCAGCACGCAAAAGCCGAAGTACGCACAAGGTCCCTCCGCGTACTGTGTAATCAGCACGCGGAGAATTAGTCAGACAGGGGACAGACTTCGGAGGGAACACATCGCTTAGCGTCGATGCGTATTCTTTAGCCAAGTAGATAGAATTAGCAGTAGGGTTAGGAACGACTAGTGATAGGCAATTCTGTGTATTCATGTGTGATTCATTAGCGACCGTTTTGTGCATTTATGTAATGTAAAGAGCCAGTGGCAATAAAATGTGTAATCAATTCCTCTCGTACGACTGACAAATCTTTTTGTGTGGTGCGAGAGAAGTTTATCCCGTAATGCCTGTAGCATCGCTTGATGACAACGCCCACGGACAGATTAGTGCAGAAGAGGACTACATACAACTACAGTGTACCTATACATTGGTGGGTTATGGTTAGCTGTATGCCCTCTATAGGACCTCGCAATCATCCCCAGCATTTATTGGCTGTGTATGATGTTCTAGACAGTTTGCCTTCAGTAGTTTGATATTGTAGGGTAGAGGAGACAACACCTGGAACAACGGGATAAGTTACAAGTCGAGACTGAGATCCTCTACCTGGGGTACAACAGTAGCCAGTCACGTGTGATAGTTGTATGTTGCTATCTGCTATATCGGTTGTTATCTTATGAAGTTGTACTGACACCTGGCCGTCTGGACAGACTATAGTTATTGTGCTTTTGAAGAAAAAAGGCATAATACCATCTCCATAACACATAGCCTGGGCTGAATTGTAAAGACCATCTGTTGCCCATGCAGCATGATCCCTCTCTCTACCTGCCTAGCTTACTCCAGAGGAAAGGTAACATCAATACATCTAGAACAAAACAAACTGCAGAAGCTGCTTTATCAGCAAAGCAATGCTCCAACTATCTGCCTGTCGCAGTTTCGATCCTAGATCAGCTGCCAACCAAGGCTTAGGGCCCGGTCTGCCCTGCCATGACATTTAGTCTTTAGGTTGCGTTTCCTCACACCTGGACAAGGCTTGTGACTTCCCAATTGCGCCCCTCCGCCCAAAGCCATTGGCACAATGTGGGGTGTCGGGTTTGGTAAACGCCGCCCAACATTCGGCGCTAACAGAAAGCAGGTAGTACCGTCTACTCTCATACGGTAGCTCAGTCATATCTGTCTATGATTAAGAAGTTGTACAACAGTATAAAATCTACTTGTATAACAGTATAAAATCTCCTTGTATAGCAGTATAAAATCTCCTTGTTCAACCGTATAAAATCTCCTTGTATAACAGTATAAAATCTCTTTGTATAAAAGTATAAAATCTCCTTGTATAACAGTATAAAATTTCCTTGTTCATCAGTATAAAATCTCCTTTTTCAACAGTATGAAATCTCCTTGTATGACAGTATAAAATCTCATTGTATAACAGTATAAAATCTCCTAACAAAGATAGACCTCCTGAGACAGCGACATATGTCGATGTCATTGTGACATTGATTGAGACTTGTTACATTTGGGAAGTTCCCAGAATCATGTATGACATGATCTAGAATCTGTCACAAACTTGAACCCAGGTGTGGACTTGACCATGCATGTTCTCTTCTTCCCTCAGGAATTATCTCAACTTTGTGATCGAAGAACTGAAAGACCCCTACAGGTAAGGCCGTATTATCACTCATTGTTATGTGCTGACAGAAAATATGTTATTGTTCATTGTTATCAGCTAACAGAAAATATGTTATTGTTCATTGTTATCAGCTAACAGAAAATATGTTATTGTTCATTGTTATCAGCTAACAGAAAATATGTTATTGTTCATTGTTATCAGCTAACAGAAAATATGTTATTGTTCATTGTTATCGGCTAACAGAAAATATGTTATTGTTCATTGTTATGTGCTAACAGAAAATATGTTATTGTTCATTGTTATGTGCTAACAGAAAATATGTTATTGTTCATTGTTATGTGTTAACAGAAAATATGTTATTGTTCATTGTTATCAGCTAACAGAAAATATTTTATTGTTCATTGTTATGTGCTAACAGAAAATATGTTATTGTTCATTGTTATCAGTGTGACGAAACGGCTACAGATCGGCATATCTCTGCATAATAGCCCTTTGAAGGGAGTGCGAGGCGTTGGTCTCCCTTGAAATTAATATCAATTAATAGGGGATTTCCCTAGAAACGTAGTGCGGGGCGGAGCTATTCTAGTTATTTATAGAAAAATCTAGAATGTTCCCTCAAGTGCGTACGTGGGAAAGATCTCTAAGTTCACGAGTGCTTCATGCAGCACGGGTTGGTGGAACTTATCGTGACTCTGGTTTTCTTCATGAATCATGAAGGTCACGCGGCCCGTGTAGGCGAGTGGAAGGCGCACTGACTTAGTCGTGGTCAGTCGCCCACCAGACCTCAGCGTAGACAGATCGCAGCCAACAGGCTGATGTAATTTTGATGTCAATATTCGCGGCCAGATGCGGACATCTGCAGTCAAGTTTGTGATTCTTCAATCACAGGTTAGTTGAATACTTATTCTATTATTTAACTGTTGTCGTGATGCCGTGCTGAGTTCCCGGAATGAATTAATTGCCGTCGAAAATTGAGTTGTCGCGTAGCGTTACAAGTTACAGCTGGCTATCTGCATATTTAAGTAGGCTTTATCGATCAGCGATGTAATGTGTTACCTGACGGAACAAGCCGTATTCCACAGCGAGTGGTGTGTAAATAAAATAGGCCGAACGATGTGCTTTACAGTGTGTAGCAGTTACTGGTTTGGTTTATTAATTACGCAGGCAAGGCGACAGTTTGTCAGTCATTACATCAACATGCTAGACGCTGTAAATAATAAGGTAGAGCTTATTATTAGAGATGTGTAATGTGCTTCGTGACATTAGAATTATAACTTAATTGTTCTATCAGTGATGGTGATTTTTCGAGGAATCAAGGTGAGATCAGCAGTGGTGTATTTGCTGTGTGCAGATAGCAGTGTTATTCCGCGTAAGCCGAATGGTGTTGCATCGATAGGATAACAGTTGATAGAAAGTATTCATGATACTATTGTTACTGCTTGTTGTCATGTCCGTCCGCTAGAATGACCGTGCGTGTTCCATCTTACGTTTGTCTAGGTAGCTGACTGGGAGGTAGGCCGGTACGCCCAACCCGATAGGTTACAGGTCCGACCCAATGCGATCGTGCAGATCCGATGAGTGAACATACCCGATCGAGGGTGATGCGGCACTCCGTAATTCGAGGCCGTGGTGTCTAGATAGATCGAGGTTTGAACCTAACCGTTTCTGTCTCTAATATTCTACTCTTCTGGAACCCTGACTCGGTTCATGGAGTACTTGGAGTACTGCCGTGAAGTAGTAGTATATGAGAGGAATAATCCCCCCCCCCCCAAAAAAAGGTGGAGTCAGAGTTTGGTAGTGGAGTCTGGAGGTTTGCTACATTGGATGACGTGACTTAAGTCGTCACGGGACAAGGTACACGGGACCCACAGTAGCTGTGGGAAAGTGTAATGGTGGATGGCCACCACAGCTGTGCTCGACCGGCACAGGTATGACTGACCTGAAAGATAGTCAGTGAATACAAGGGCAACTCAGGATCTGGGGCAGGGATCCCAGACCTGACACTATGGCTGTGATATGAGTTTGTTATTTAAGTGTAACAAGTCATGAGTTCTCCTTGGTTAATGCTATAGTAATGAATTATCAGGAGTATAATTCATTATGGGCATATAGTTATTAATGTGTGTAATTGATCAGTCCATGGGTTAAGGGATTGATGAATTGATGAGTCTGTCAGGAAGGAGATGTCCGGCTGGACACCTTCTCGATACAGTAATCCCTACACTGAAAGGAAAGTAGGTGTATATGTTGATTGATGATGGAAGATGAAACCGGATTGGACTGGCACCAGGCGAAGGATGCTTGACAGAGTCATACAGTCGACTCTGGTGCTAGGGGTTATTTGTAGCCCAGAAGTGTTACTTGACTGAACAGGTGTGCTATTGCTTTTTCTACCATCATTATGCCTATATATTATAGTGACTAAGTAGATCTATGATGTGATGATTTCATACTCATGTTGGTAGACATGAGGAATGTCTGAGAGGCAGGTGACATGGTGGAGATGCTGGTAGTCTTTGTTGTAGTTGAGTACTCACACCAACCTCTCCGTGTTTCAGGATCTGTTATTACTATACAGAAGAAGATTCAAGAGCTTCACCATGAGCTCTATGGGCCCACTCATTCCAGTGCCTATCCAGAAGTTGATTGAGGCCATACTGGGAGTGGTCGTCTGATTCTGCGAGTTCAATGTTGGAAGGAGCTGAGTGCTGAATAAGTCGGTAGGTCTAGGTTAGGACCTCCGTCAAGAGTCCGACGAGTGTCATCCGATCCTGAGAGGATCCAACACTGAAACGTCTGGTGATTCTAGCCAGCGAAGCACTGGTGACATTCAACCTCAGTGTACACCTTGGTGATTGCAAGGTAGTGAACTTTCAAGTTGAGCAGAGTGATCATTGATACCGGTCACCATGGACCTGTGTATATGCTTCTGGCCCGGCTGGGTTCATGGGACACCATGTATAATTGATGCTTAAATAGTGTTTCTACATTGGTTACCTTTATGAAGCCAACATGTGGTCCAGTGAACTAGGACATTGATTACAACCTTGGTGGGAACACCAGAGTGACATGTTTGTTAAGGTAGGGAGCTACCTCATGCCAATGTGATGAACTGTTGACAATGTTTGTTAAGGTAGGGAGCTACCTCATGCCATCGTGGTGAACTGTTGACAGTGTATGCTAGGTTGTGATTACTACCCATTGATCAGGGTAGTTACATGATACTGTGTGAAGATCTATTTGTCCAAGGACATGGAAATAAGGTGAAGTGTTTAGTCACCTGATAGACTTTACCAGTGACATTGTGTGTTCATGTGGAGCAACCGCTCATTTTGTAGGTGACATATCAGTGTGTGGGTCACTTATGAGATAGAAGAGTGACCAGGCTCTTGTGTATTTTGAGACGGTGCTACATGTACTTTTTCTGCAAGTGGGAGACCGCTAATGTTCTAGGGTCGGCCCAGACTTCATCAGGAGTGTGACGAGTGAAATAGTACGACAGCAAGGAAGGATCCTTGTTCATCGGTGCAGTGTCAGTCAGGCAGTGGTACTGCGCTTGATCAGCCCGTGATTGGTTCTCTGTGTGAAGAGGGAACTTTGGAGAGGCAGCAGACCTTGGAGTTCCAGTCCACTGGAGGAGCCTGGGTGAGTCGCTACCACGACTGGACAACCGCACGAGCTATCGTCCGCCTCCATGATGAGAATACTCATCTGCATATCTGATCTTGTACATAGTTCTTCTAGTCTGGCTTTCAGCCATCCTTCTCTGTGTTGTGGTTGACGTAGTTCAGAATTAAATTTTTGTTCTCTTAGCTATGACTTTGTGCAGTGATATGACTGGTGTCTGGTCCGAGCCCCCTTGGGGTTTGGAACCCTAGGTGAGGGAGGGGAGGTTAAGCTGTCCCGGCTTGTGTGGGGCCTGGTAGATGTAGAGTGCTATTGAGGTGGTTGGAGCAAAGGCAGGGGATAGTATCTATCGTGGCAAACCAGACCAAGCCCCGGCGGTCTTGTCACAAGATAGAGTGGGGGCTCGTCCGGGATCTTCTCTTTGTTCTGACATCTCGTAGGAATAGGTTATAGTGTCATCTGTCCTATACCTATTGTCTACTTGACGAGTAGGGCTACTGATACCTTTCTCTTCGACGTGGACAGACATTTAGTTAAGTTAGTATAGATACATAGTTACAGTGTTGGTTGGAGTACAGTTAGCATTGTGATTGAGTATTGCATATCTATACTGATACTAAGTTACACTAAGCATGGCTACTCGTACTTTAGATTTAGCTAAGGTGCGGGCATCTGCAACTGAGATGGGATTGGAAGGTGAGGAGTTCAAAGCCTATGTACTGGAAGTAGAGAGAAACTTCAGAGCAGAAGAGAGGGAGCGAAGAAAGTCAGAAATTGAGCTTGAAGCTCGAAAGGTAGCACTTGAAGAGCAAAAGTTGGTGGCAGACCAACAGGCACAAAAACTTGCAGCTGACCTAGAGTCTAAGAAATTAGATGCTAGGAAGTTGGAAATGGAACATGAGTTCCGTATGAAGCAACTTGAGGTAGAGGCTAAATCTGTTGGTGATTCTGAGGGAGCAGTAGGTGGAGTAGCTTTACCTAGCTCATCAGTAGCCAGCAGACCAGCTTACCATGCTATGAAATGGCCGTTTCCACCATTTGAACCGGACCAAGAGAAGATAGATCAATTCTTAGAGAAGTTCGAGGCAATGTGTAAAGCTATGGGTTTAGAGCCTGAGCGTTGGAATCTTAAGCTTTCACAAGGACTCCGTGGCACCGCGTACGAAGTGTATGCGCGTCTTCCCCCAGGGATGGAAAATGATTATCCAACCCTGAAATCGGCTCTTTTGAAAAGATTCGAAATGACAGCCCATGCTTACAGGCGGAGGTTCAGAACTTCCAAGAGAGAACCAGGTGAGATGTTCTCGGCCTATAGTGTGAGGCTGAACTCATACCTGTTGAAATGGATGGCGTTGGCCAATTTCAAAGAGGATTATGAGAGTCTGAGAGAGTTGATGGTGGTGGATCAAATGAAGATGCAGATGTCCAAGCCTTTAAGGAATTTCTTAGGGGAAAATGGGGCGGAAAGGCTAGACATAGTAAATAAGTTAGCTGAAAGGTATGTGGAAGTCTATGGTGAGACTGGGGATTCCAGTCAGACTGATTCACAGAAAAGGCAGAAGGGGCTTGATCAGAAGCCCAAGACCAAAGGTCCCAAAGAATCATCCAATGTAGCAGATCCTGTGGTAAAAGACTCTGGTAAGAAACCCGATAAGCAAAGCCCTCCCGCCTCCCCAAAACGGAAGTGGAGTAAGAGGTGGTGTAAGTACTGTAAGTCTCCTTCCCATAATACTGTAGATTGTCTGAGGAAGCCAAAGGACTTGCACTTTGCGTGTCTCGCCTCTAATAGGGGTAGACCTAGCGAGACCACACCTAAGGGTCGGGAGAAACCTACATCTGAGAAATCACCTGTGATCGAAACGATAGAGGTGAATGGGAAGCAGGTGGAATGTCTATACGATACAGGATTACATTTTGAAGCTGTAATCTCATCCCACCTTGTGAGCCCAGGGCAGCTCACCGGCGAGACAAGAGAATTTCAGCTGGCCATGAGGAGCTCCGTAGCTATGGACTTGCCGATTGCTCGGATTGACATTCGGTGCAGGTACGTTACGGGTAGCATCCAGGCGGCTGTGCTGCCTGATCCTATTTACCCTTTGATCCTCGGTCGTCCGCATGTATTCCTGGGGGACCCCAGGGAACATTGTCTAGTGAGCGCTAGGCAGGCCAGGGCTAAGGATGGAGAAAGGCAGTGTGGTAAGGAAATAGACCATTCTCTTGCGAGGTTAGTGAGCAGTGCTCAAAGTAGGGACCAGACTTTGCGTCCTTACTTACTGGAGGTGTCCCAAAGTTCTGTACCCGCCAACTCCGGGTCAGTTCTATGTAGAAAACCGGTTGCTTTATCGTAGAGCCGGGCAAGGGGATAGCCAGTACGGTCAGATGGTAGTCCCTACTGACTACAGATCCCGCTTGATACATAGAGTGCATACCTTATCCTTAACCGGACATAAGGATGTGGGGGCAACAGTCCAGTGTCTTTCCAGCCACTACCACTGGCCTGGAATGACAGGCGACGTGCGGAGATATATCCGGTCGTGCCCAACGTGTTGTCTGGCAGCACCAAAGCACAGGACCAGAAACGGTTTATCTCTGCAGATTGGAGATAGGGTTCTCGCGCTTCTCCCAATCGAGGGGGCGGAATTCGAACTCGGATGGCAGGGCCCTTTTCCTGTGGAACGGATAATGTCCCGATCCACGTATGAGGTGAAGGTCCGCGGGGAATTGCGTAAGTTCCATTGTACTCTCCTTCAGAATTTGGAGAGGTCCGAGGTAGTTTCTCCACAAAGTAGTGCGACTACCATCGCGCTAGATTCGGTTCTGGGTCCAGACGAGGGCGAGGAAGACTCAGTCCTACGCAGTACATCCTGTGGGGAGGGTCTGCGGTCTCCTGAGCGTTCAACCGTAGATAGGGCGAACAGGCTCCGTCGGGAAGAGGCCCATGGTGTTAAGCACACTGGGAATCGAGGTCGGACAGGCGAAGTCACATCTGGCACGACGGGATCGTCGGGTGACTCGATACGCCGACAGGCTCACTGTCCTTACTCGCGGGAGAGAAGGCAGGAGCAAGGGTACTCCAGACGAACCTGGAGTAAGCGACCATTCATTTCGGTCGACATCCGCGAACAGTCCACGAGGGTGATGCCTAGTCGGGAAAATATCCTATTGTCGGAAGGGACGAACGAACCTTCAGTAAAGTAACCGATGGCCTACAACAGGTGGATGCGGAACAGTCCAGTGTAGACAGATCCTGTAAGCCAATCACCAGGCCGTTACGTTTCGGGCCTAATCGCTGGAGATAACGTATGTTTGAGGCGGTGGTTGGTGATCCAGCATCCATACCATTCTGGTGGATCTCCCCAGGGAAAGTGAACGTTATGGAACTTCTTTTCCTGGGAATCCAATCTTGATAGAGTAGAGGTTCAGAGTTCAGACCGATCTTTGTCTAGTGAGTTCGACCGGGTCGACCATCTTAAGTGGGGGCCTATGTGACGAAACGGCTACAGATCGGCAGATCTCTGCATAATATCCCTTTGAAGGGAGTGCGATGCGTTGGTCTCCCTTGAAATTAATATCAATTAATAGGGGATTTCCCTAGAAAAGTAGTGCGGGGCGGAGCTATTCTAGTTATTTATAGAAAAATCTAGAATGTTCCCTCAAGTGCGTACGTGGTAAAGATCTCTAAGTTCACGAGTGCTTCATGCAGCACGGGTTGGTGGAACTTATCGTGACTCTGGTTTTCTTCATGAATCATGAAAGTCACGCGGCCCGTGTAGGCGAGTTGAAGGCGCACTGACTTAGTCGTGACCAGTCGCCACCAGACCTCAGCGTAGATAGATCGCAGCCAACAGGCTGATGTAATTTTGATGTCAATATTCGCGGCCAGAGCGGACATCTGCAGTCAAGTTTGTGATTCTTCAATCACAGGTTAGTTGAATACTTATTCTATTATTTAACTGTTGTCGTGATGCCGTGCTGAGTTCCCCGAACGAATTAATTGCCGTCGAAAATTGAGTTGTCGCGTAGCGTTATAAGTTACAGCTGGCTGTTTGCATATTTAAGTAGGCTTTATCGATCAGCGATGTAATGTGTTACCTGACGGAACAAGCCGTATTCCACAGCGAGTGGTGTGTAAATAAAATAGGCCGAACGATGTGCTTTACAGTGTGTAGCAGTTACTGGTTTGGTTTATTAATTACGCATGCAAGGCGACAGTTTGTCAGTCATTACATCAACATGCTAGACGCTGTAAATAATAAGGTAGAGCTTATTATTAGAGATGTGTAATGTGCTTCGTGACATTAGAATTGTAACTTAATTGTTCTATCAGTGATGGTGATTTTTCGAGGAATCAAGGTGAGATCAGCCGTGGTGTATTTGCTGTGTGCAGATAGCAGTGTTATTCCGCGTAAGCCGAATGGTGTTACATCGATAGGATAACAGTTGATAGAAAGTATTCATGATACTATTATTACTGCTTGTTGTCATGTCCGTCCGCTAGCATGACCGTGCTTGTTCCATCATACGTTTGTCTAGGTAGCCGAATGGGAGGTAGGCCGGTACGCCCAACCCGATAGGTAACAGGTCCGACCCAATGCAATCGTGCATATCCGATGAGTGAACATACCCGATCGAGGGTGATGCGGCACTCCGTAATTCGAGGCCGTGGTGTCTAGATAGATCGAGGTTTGAACCTAACCGTTTCTGTCTCTAATATTCTACTCTTCTGGAACCCTGACTCGGTTCATGGAGTACTTGGAGTACTGCCGTGAAGTAGTAGTATATGAGAGGAATAATCCCCCCCCAAAAAAGGTGGAGTCAGAGTTTGGTAGTGGAGTCTGGAGGTTTGCTACATTGGATGACGTGACTTAAGTCGTCACGGGACAAGGTACACGGGACCCACAGTAGCTGTGGGAAAGTGTAATGGTGGATGGCCACCACAGCTGTGCTCGACCGGCACAGGTATGACTGACCTGAAAGATAGTCAGTGAATACAAGGGCAACTCAGGATCTGGGGCAGGGATCCCAGAACTGACACTATGGCTGTGATAATGAGTTTGTTATTTAAGTGTAACAATTCATGAGTTCTCCTTGGTTAATGCTATAGTAATGAATTATCAGGAGTATAATTCATTATGGTCATATAGTTATTAATGTGTGTAATTGATCAGTCCATGGGTTAAGGGATTGATGAATTGATGAGTCTGTCAGGAAGGAGATGTCCGGCTGGACACCTTCTCGATACAGTAATCCCTACACTGAAAGGAAAGTAAGTGTATATGTTGATTGATGATGGAAGATGAAACCGGATTGGACTGGCACCAGGCGAAAGATGCTTGACAGAGTCATACAGTCGACTCTGGTGCTAGGGGTTATATGTAGCCCAGAAGTGTTACTTGACTGAACAGGTGTGCTATTGCTTTTTCTACCATCATTATGCCTATATATTATAGTGACTAAGTAGATCTATGATGTGATGATTTCATACTCATGTTGGTAGACATGAGGAATGTCTGAGAGGCAGGTGACATGGTGGAGATGCTGGTAGTCTTTGTTGTAGTTGAGTACTCACACCAACCTCTCCGTGTTTCAGGATCTGTTATTACTATACAGAAGAAGATTCAAGAGCTTCACCATGAGCTCTATGGGCCCACTCATTCCAGTGCCTATCCAGAAGTTGATTGAGGCCATACTGGGAGTGGTCGTCTGATTCTGCGAGATTCAATGTTGGAAGGAGCTGAGTGCTGAATAAGTCGGTAGGTCTAGGTTAGGACCTCCGTCAAGAGTCCGACGAGTGTCATCCGATCCTGAGAGGATCCAACACTGAAACGTCTGGTGATTCTAGCCAGTGAAGCACTGGTGACATTCAACCTCATGTGTAAACCTTGGTGATTGCAAGGTAGTGAACTTTCAAGTTGAGCAGAGTGATCATTGATACCGGTCACCATGACCTGTGTTATATGCTTCTGGCCCGGCTGGGTTATGGGACACCATGTATCAGTTGATGCTTAAATAGTGTTTCTACATTGGTTACCTTTATGAAGCCAACATGTGGTCCAGTGACCTAGGACATTGATTACAACATTGGTGGGAACACCAGAGTGACATGTTTGTTAAGGTAGGGAGCTACCTCATGCCAATGTGATGAACTGTTGACAATGTTTGTTAAGGTAGGGAGCTACCTCATGCCATCGTGGTGAACTGTTGACAGTGTATGCTAGGTTGTGATTACTACCCATTGATCAGGGTAGTTACATGATACTGTGTGAAGATCTATTTGTCCAAGGACATGGAACTAAGGTGAAGTGTTTAGTCACCTGATAGACTTTACCAGTGACATTGTGTGTTCATGTGGAGCAACCGCTCATTGTGTAGGTGACATATCAGTGTGTGGGTCACTTATGAGATAGAAGAGTGACCAGGCTCTTGTGTATTTTGAGACGGTGCTACATGTACTTTTTCTGCAAGTGGGAGACCGCTAATGTTCTAGGGTCGGCCCAGACTTCATCAGGAGTGTGACGAGTGAAATAGTACGACAGCAAGGAAGGATCCTTGTTCATCGGTGCAGTGTCAGTCAGGCAGTGGTACTGCGCTTGATCAGCCCGTGATTGGTTCTCTGTGGGAAGAGGGAACTTTGGAGAGGCAGCAGACCTTGGAGTTCCAGTCCACTGGAGGAGCCTGGGTGAGTCGCTACCACGACTGGACAACCGCACGAGCTATCGTCCGCCTCCATGATGAGAATACTCATCTGCATATCTGATATTGTACATAGTTCTTCTAGTCTGGCTTTCAGCCATCCTTCTCTGTGTTGTGGTTGACGTAGTTCAGAATTAAATTTTTGTTCTCTTAGCTATGACTTTGTGCAGTGATATGACTGGTGTCTGGTCCGAGCCCCCTTGGGGTTTGGAACCCTAGGTGAGGGAGGGGAGGTTAAGCTGTCCCGGCTTGTGTGGGGCCTGGTAGATGTAGAGTGCTATTGAGGTGGTTGGAGCAAAGGCAGGGGATAGTATCTATCGTGGCAAACCAGACCAAGCCCCGGCGGTCTTGTCACAATCAGCTAACAGAAAATATGTTATTGTTCATTGTTATCAGCTAACAGAAAATATGTTATTGTTCATTGTTATCAGCTAACAGAAAATATGTTATTGTTCATTGTTATATGTTAACAGAAAATATGTTATTGTTCATCGTTATGTGCTAACAGAAAATATGTTATTGTTCATTGTTATCAGCTAACAGAAAATATTTTATTGTTCATTGTAATGTGCTAACAGAAAATATGTTATTGTTCATTGTTATCAGCTAACAGAAAATATGTTATTGTTCATTGTTATCGTCTAACAGAAAATATGTTATTGTTCATTGTTATCGTCTAACAGAAAATATGTTATTGTTCATTGTTATCAGCTAACAGAAAATATGTTATTGTTCATTGTTATCGTCTAACAGAATATATGTTATTGTTCATTTTTATCAGCTAACAGAAAATATGTTATTGTTCATTGTTATCGCTAACGGGGGGGGGGGGGGGGGGGGGGGGGTACGGGGTGTCAGGCATTGGTAGCACCTTTGGTAAGGATGGCTCTCATGTCCTTTCAGGACCCATCCCCCACTGGTCCAAGTCTGACACCCAGCTCGTGCCTGTGGCTCCTAGTAGCTGTCAGCATGCGACAGCGGCCACCCCCCGGGCAACAGCTGTGAGAGGCTGGCTAAACCAGGCATGGGTATCCGATTTGGTGTCAAACCAAGAGGTAAACTAGGGTATGCCTACCCAGCATGTGAAGACAGGATTCGGCAGACTGTGCGGAAGAAATCATTCCTGATTCAACAGGCAAGACGGCGTTTACCTGCAAAGCGTTGTGGAACGTAATGAGCACGGCAAGGCACATAGAGCGCCCTGGTCATCCACTGCACCTGTATTCGTCTCCAATCGTCTCGACTTGTCTTGCCACTGGACTCAGATGGACTCAGGCGAGAGAGTGAGGTCGAAGAATTGCGCAACTCTTCCTCACTTTAATCCAAGTCATCGCGCAAGTCATTCTTCATCCACATCAACTACCGTATGGATGGAAAGTTATTCAATCTCAGAAGGCTGAAAGCTAAAACCAAAATTAACAGCGGCACCGTCAGAGAGCTCCTGTTTGCTGATGATTGCGCTCTATACGCCAACTCAGAGGCGGACATGCAACATAATGTTTCAGCTTTCTCACATGCCTGTGCCAACTTTGGGCTCAATATCAACTTGGAGAAGACTGTAGTTATGTACCAGCCAGCTCCAGGGAATAATCACACTGTGCCGAATATCAAAGTGAATGATCATAGACTAAGTGTTGTGGACAAATTCACCTATCTTGGCAGCACCGTGTCACAAGCTGCCACAATAGATGACGAAGTGAATGCAAGAATCTCCAAGGCCAGTGCAGCCCTTGGCAGACTGTACAAGAATGTATGGGACAGAACTGGAATAAACCTGCAAACAAAGCTAAAAGTCTACAAAGCAGTTGTATTATCCACACTGCTATATGCTTGTGAAACCTGGACTGTTTATCAGCGACACGCTAGGAAATTAAACCACTTCCACACAGTCTGCCTAAGGAAGCTACTGAAGATTAAATGGCAAGACAAGATTCCAGACACTGAAGTCCTAGAAAGAGCATCCATGCCCAGTATCCACACTCTACTGATGAAGAATCAGATTCGCTGGGCTGGTCACTTGACTCGCATGCCAGATCACAGGCTCCCTAAACGAATTTTTTACAACGAACTGCGTTGTGGTAAACGCTCCCAAGGTGGCCAGAGGAAACGCTTTTAAAGACACTCTGAAAATTTCACTGAATGCTTTTGGAATTCATCATGACACCTGGGAGGCTGCAGCCAGAGACCGAAATTCGTGGCGTGCATCATTGCGCAACGGTGCAGTCATATGTGAGGCAACCAGGACTGCAAGAGCTGTGAAGAAAAGGCAGGACAGAAAAACCACTGCAGGAAATCCTCCTCCAGAGACGTCAAGCATTCTTTGCCCACATTGTCAAAGAACATTTCGAGCCAAAATAAGCCTTATCAGCCATCTTAGAACCCACGGCTCCACACCTTCAACCCCACTGGATGAAATGAATGGTCATCATCATTCTTGATGGACAAACAACATAACATCGCTAACAGAGAATATGTTATTGTTCATTGTTATCAGCTCAGAGAAAATATGTTATTGTTCATTGTTATCAGCTAACAGAAAATATGTTATTGTTCATTATTATGTGCTAACAGAAAATATGTTATTGTTCATTGTTATCAGCTAACAGAAAATATGTTATTGTTCATTATTATGTGCTAACAGAAAATATATTATTGTTCATTGTTATCAGCTCAGAGAAAATATGTTATTGTTCATTGTTATCAGCTAACAGAAAATATGTTATTGTTCATTGTTATCAGCTAACAGAAAATATGTTATTGTTCATTGTTATCAGCTAACAGAAAATATGTTATTGTTCATTGTTATCGGCTAACAGAAAATATGTTATTGTTTATGTTATCAGCTAACAGAAAATATGTTATTGTTCATTGTTATCGGCTAACAGAAAATATGTTATTGTTCATGGTTATGTGCTAACAGAAAATATGTTATTGTTCATTGTTATCAGCTAACAGAAAATATGTTTTTGTTCATTGTTATGTGCTGACAGAAAATATGTTATTGTTCATTGTTATCAGCTAACAGAAAATATGTTATTGTTCATTGTTATCAGCTAACAGAAAATATTTTATTGTTCATTGTTATGTGCTAACAGAAAATATGTTATTGTTCATTGTTATGTTCTAACAGAAAATATGTTGTTGTTCATTGTTATCAGCTAACAGAAAATATGTTATTGTTCATTGTTATGTGCTAACAGAAAATATGTTATTGTTCATTGTTATGTGCTAACAGAAAATATGTTATTGTTCATTGTTATCAGCCAACAGAAAATATGTTATTGTTCATTGTTATCAGCTAACAGAAAATATGTTATTGTTCATTGTTATCAGCTAACAGAAAATATGTTAATGTTCATTGTTATCAAGCTAACAGAAAATATGTTATTGTTCATTGTTATCAGCTAACAGAAAATATGTTATTGTTCATTGTTATCAGCTAACAGAAAATATGTTATTGTTCATTGTTATCAGCTAACAGAAAATATGTTATTGTTCATTGTTATCAGCTAACAGAAAATATATTATTGTTCATTGTTATCAGCGAACAGAAAATATGTTATGGCACTCAGACCACACCAAACATGCTCTTCCTCCCTGAGCATCTATTGACTTATGCACAAGCTAATCATCCACTTAGTACAGCTGTTGTGTACACAGTTGTCCCCACCTGTCAGATGTGATTGTGTACACAGTTGTCCCCACCTATAAGATGTGACTGTATACACAGTTGTCCCCACCTGCCAGATGTTATTGTGTACACAGTTGTCCCCACCCTGTCAGATGTGATTGTGTACACAGTTGTCCCACCCTGTCAGATGTCATTGTGTACACAGTTGTCCCCACCCTGTCAGATGTGACTGTGTACACAGTTGTCCCACCCTGTCAGATGTCATTGTGTACACAGTTGTCCCACCCTGTCAGATGTGACTGTGTACACAGTTGTCCCACCCTGTCAGATGTCATTGTGTACACAGTTGTCCCACCCTGTCAGATGTGACTGTGTACACAGTTGTCCCACCCTGTCAGATGTCATTGTGTACACAGTTGTCCCACCCTGTCAGATGTCATTGTGTACACAGTTGTCCCACCCTGTCAAATGTCATTGTGTACACAGTTGTCCCACCCTGTCAGATGTGGTTGTGTACACAGTTGTCCCACCCTGTCAGATGTCATTGTGTACACAGCTGTCCCCACCTGCCAGATGTGATTGTGTACACAGTTGTCCCGGCCTGTCAGATGTGGTTGTGTACACACTTGTCCCATCCTGTCAGATGTGGTTGTGTACACAGTTGTCCCACCCTGTCAGATGTGGTTGTGTACAGTTGTCCCACCCTGTCAGATACGATTGTGTACACAGTCATCCCCATCAGTCAGATGTGATTGTGTACACAGTTGTCCCAGCCTGTCAGATGTTATTGTGTACACAGTTGTCCCCACCTGCCAAATGTGATTGTGTACACAGTTGTCCCACCCTGTCAGATGTGATTGTGTACACAGTTGTTCCACCCTGTCAGATGTGATTGTATACACAGTCGTCCCCACCAGCCAGATGTGATTGTGTACACAGTTGTCCCACCCTGTCAGATGTGATTGTGTACACAGTTGGCCCACCTGTCAGATGTGATTGTGTACACAGTTGTCCCGGCTTGTCAGATGAGATTGTGTACACAGCTGTTCCCGCCTGCCAGATGTGATTGTGTACACAGTTGTCCTGACTTGTTAGATTTGATTGTGTACACATATGTCCCCACTCTGTCAGATGTGATTGTGTACACAGATGTCCCCACCTATGTGGTGCTATTGTGTACACATTTGTCCCCACCTGTCAGATGTGATTGTGTACACTGTTTGCCTGCCTGTCAGATGTGATTGTGTACACAGTTTCCCCCACCTGTTAGATGTGATTGTGTACACAGTCATCCCCACCTGTCAGATGTGATTGTGTACACAGTTGTCCCACCCTGTCAGATGTGATTGTGTACACAGTTGTCCCCGCCTGTCAGATGTGATTTTTTACACAGTTGTCCTGGCCTGTCAGATGTGATTGTGTACATAATTGTCCACACCTGTCAGATCTGATTGTGTACACATTCGTCTCCACCTGTCAGATGGGATTGTGTACACAGTTTTCCCACCCTGTCAGATGAGATTGTGTACACAGTTGTCCCACCCTGTCATATGTGATTGTGTACACAGTTGTCTCCACCTGTCAGATGTGATTGTGTACAGAGTTGTCCCACCCTGTCAGATGTCATTGTGTACACAGTTGTCCCACCCTGTCAGATGTCATTGTGTACACAGTTGTCCCACCCTGTCAGATGTGGTTGTGTACACAGTTGTCCCACCCTGTCAGATGTGGTTGTGTACACAGTTGTCCCACCCTGTCAGATGTGATTGTGTACACAGTTGTCCCACCCTGTCAGATGTGGTTGTGTACAGTTGTCCCACCCTGTCAGATGTGGTTGTGTACACAGTTGTCCCACCCTGTCAGATGTGGTTGTGTCAAAGAGCTGCAAGTAAGCAGATAGAGAAGAGAGGAGTAAAACTAAGGAAGAGGACTAAGACAGGATAGAGATAACATCCCTATCTAGGAAAAAGGGAATAGAAGGGACAGAAGCAGTAAGGAGAACTGTGAACAGTTCTCCGACTGGACACACACGTGTCCTAAAAGGGGACATGGCAGGACATGATCAGGAGTTACCCAGAATAGAGTGGGGAAACCATTACCACGAGGAATATCCATTAATAGTGGTAACTCTTGAAGAGTAAGCTATTGACAAGTCACTAAACGCGTGCGGGAGTACCGAGCACGCAAACCCGCTGACGCACTGACGGGTCACAGGCTCGTGGCTGGACACGCCACGAAAGTCAAGCAGACGTGGACATGACAGCGTAGAGGACGGATCGGAGTATTCGCTTTGAATACTGTGTTGTTTAGAGGACAGTAGCAATAGTAGTGACTTAGACTTAGGCTAATATATTAGATATTACCATAGATAAAGTCATAACGTAATATTGTCATGATGTATATGATCCATATGAATGTCAGCTCTCAGAGCTATTATGTGTAACTCGCCCATAATAAATTTGTATCCTTTTGTACGACGTACGAGTTGTCATTCGTGTGGTACAAAAGAAGAATCCATGTGTGCCTGTCAAAACTAGGTTGCTGACAGGCAGGATTATATTTCGTGTCAGAAGTGGGGCTTGAACCACGTTCAAGTACTTATTTTTTCAACTATTAAACCACAGAAATATTAATATTTGAAATTAGAATTATATTTCATACATATTACGTATTAGGATTATATATAAATACTTTATTTGGTGTGAACATATAACATGGTGATTCACCCAAACCACGATCAGGCTGTTATCGATTTTTGAGGTCCTGAAACTGATCTATTAAAAATGACGCACCGCGCTCACAGTGAAATGTGTTTAAAGCATCGTTAAAGAGCAGTGCGATCATTTTATTTGTATACTTGTGTTTCATTATTTACGATTGACTCGATTAGAGTACCCACAGGAATTATGGTGGGATTATTTTACTTATTCTAATTATTTTTGTTATTTTGTTTATTGATTTTGGAAGATCATATATTGTTGTTTCACTTATCCAGCGAACTTACCCACGAAAGATTACCATGGCAAAGTACAATTAATACAGATAATATTAGGCTAGTATACAGATTACGATCAGGAAAGTACAGCTCAGTCAGAGACATCAGAAAGCGAAGACAAGACGACATAGACCGACATTTGACGATTCATTGACGATTCATTCATACAATCATATCATGTCATATCAATCATACCACATTTGTGTTTTTCATATCTGAAAGAATAGAAGACTAAAATTACTTGCTTTGTTGTATTTTGTAAAACATGCAATGTATTAATTGTTGCTGCTCTACGGAACAGGAACATCGATCGTAGTAGCGAGCCGATCCATCTTGTGTGCGAGGAAATCTCGATCGTGTTAGCAAGCCGATCCATCTTGTGTGCGAGAAAGAAGGATGACATCCTAAGTGACCGATTTCTCAGAAAATTAGATGAGTATCTTTGCATATTTTGATGATCTCAATTAATGAACGCATCTTCTTTTTTTCAGTGCGATATAATAAATTTTCAAACTTATTGATTGCAAAGGCGTACCAATTGTGTGATATTTGATGATAGAAAGTTATTTCTAGTACCACTAGTGTGTGAACTTAAACTTGGATAATGTCAACACTAGGGGAATGTATTCAAGCGGGTAAAGAACTAGGCCATAGCGGAGATAAATTAGAACAATGGGCAGAACGAAAATACAAAGAAGAAGTAGAAAGAAAGGCGGCAGCTGAAAGAGATGAACGTGCACGGGAGAGACAACACCAAAAAGAAATGTTAGAGGTAGGAGAAGCCACCAAACAAAAACAAATAGAATTAGAGCAAGCCACCAAACAAAAACAAATAGAATTAGAGCAAGCCACTAAACAGAAAGAATTAGAACAATAGGAAAAGCAAATAGAATTAGAGCAAGCCACTAAACAAAAACAAATGGAATTAGACTCACAGACACAATTAAGAATGAAAGAAATGGAGGTTGATTCACATACTCAGATAGCTACCACTAAGCAAAAGAGTCAAGAGGAGCAGAACAAATTCACTAAATATAAAGGGATCGTGAAGCCCTACTGCCAAGGAGATTCCATCTCCGCCTGGACCGAAAATATCGAGTTCCAGCTTAAATTATCAAAAAGTTCCTTTGGAAGATTGGGCGATGATCTACATGAAGAATCTCTCTGGTGAGCCCTTGAAAGTAATTGAATCTATTCCAGCAGAGTTAAGAACTAACTACCAATATATTCATGATAGAATTATGCAGCATTTTTTACTCGATGCTCCTGGATATCAGATCCAGTATTCTCAAATTAAACCAAAATCGAACGAAACGTTCATCGATTATGTATCCAACGTTCAAAGTGTCTTCAGTAAATGGCTTAAGGCAGCGAATAATAGGGAAAAGTTTTGATAAGCTACAAGACTTAATGATTATGGACAAAGTTATATCTACGGTTCCATCTCCCTTCGCTAAGTTCCTGCAACAAGCAGACATTGAGTCACTGGAACAATTGGAAAAACGAGGTTCGGCTTATTTCTCGTCGAACAGAGATACTTTTAAATCATCCATAAATGAATCTGATATTGCGGATTTTGCCAAAAACCAGCCAAGAAAATCTTTCAATCAGAAATCTTACCAGAAGAAAGATAGGCAAGACCAAAAGCCACCTCTATGTATGTACTGTCATTTAAATCACCAACAATATTCTATGTGTGACAAGAACCCGTCATACCCTGCACATCTTGAAATGATGATTAAAAAGCAGGAGAGCAAAAGGAGTGCATACAAACGTGCAGTTAAATGGGTTTTTTTTTGTTCCTCGTACGGCCATTATAGCAGTAGATGTTTGGGTCGTCAGAGAATGAAAGCCAGCAATGCTGTACTGATTGACACATCGTCCGATAGTGGCAGTGAAACTGAGTGTGAGAATGAGAATGTATTAACTTTCAATGACTGTGAGAATGTGGCTGCTGTGACAGATATTTTAAACTTTGAAAGATGTGAACCTTGTCACCAGTTCCATACGGACTGGAAAACTCAAATGTGGACACATTGTACCAGTCTCTACTGAGAAATGCGAACGCAGCTATAGCCTCCAGAGGCAATCTAATGTTCCACGATGCACTGGTCAATGATTATCCATGCCAATGTTTACTGGATAGTGGGAGTACTTTAATCGGGTTAAGGAAAGAACTAGTTAATCCAGAGGATTATACGGGCGATTTTGTGAAATGCCGTACTTTTTCGGGTAATATTGAGAAGTACCCACTGGCAAAAGCCCGTATAAACACCCCGTTCCTTTCCGGCACATTTACGTGCGCGATTTTACACAACCCGTGTACTGACCTAATTCTTGGCTGCCTACCAGGGTTAAAACACTGCACTGCTGATGAAATATCAGCCTGGAAAGAAACTAACATGGCTAATGCAGTAACCAGGTCAGAGACCCAGATACACCTCGAACCTGAACAGGAGGTGCTACTTCTATTACCAGATAAACGTAACTTATTGTTAACTTCATGGCAAGGGCCATTCAAAGTGGTACGAAAGATATCAGATGTCGATTATGAAATATCGATAAACCAAAAATTAAAGATATTTCATATCAACATGCTGAAGCCTTACTTTTCACGACAAGAAGAACAGATGACAGACGAACAGAATGCATCTACACCAAGCAACCAGACGACAGACGTACATAACGCAACTACACTAGTTAGTGTGACAGAAGACGACGACATCGCAGATACACATAGTCAGCAAACAGAACACGCACTTAGTACCACCACAGTACTGAATCAGATAGAGGACGACGACATGGAACTACCAGTTCCGACAGTAGACATGACTACGACTATTGATAGCATACGGATAGAACCAAGACTCACAGACGAGCAAAGACGACAGATAATAGCATTAGTAACAGAATACAGAGACATTTTTTCAGACATTCCAGGTAGGACTGACAGGATCGAACACTCCATTATTCTGTCTGATTACACCCCTATCAAATGCCGACCTTATTCCATCCCGCTAAGTTATAGGGAAAAACTCGACAAGGAAATCCTCAGTCTTGAGTCGAGTGGAATAATCCAAAAGTCGCAGTCAGAATATTCTTTTCCTATTGTCTTGGTGAGGAAAAAGGTCTCTACAATTCGCCTCTGTGTCGATTACAGGAAATTAAATAGTATCACCAAGGTAGACGCAGAGCCAATTCCATCTTGCGAAGATCTGATTCTCAATATGTCAACCTCTAGAATCTTTTCTAAACTCGACCTAACGAAGGGATATTGGCAAGTCCCAATGCACAGATCTTTCTATTCATCTGACTGCATTCTCAACACCTTAGGTCTTTATGAGTGGCGATTCCTTCCTTTTGGCCTTCGTAATGCTCCAGCCACTTTTGTTCGACTCACTAGGGATCTTCTTCATGGAGTAACGAATACGGAGACGTACATTGACGATATATGTGTTCATACGGCAGACTGGACAACACATCTACAGAAACTGCGACACTGTCTTCGATAGATTGAGACTTTTCGGTCTTACTGTAAAACCAACAAAAGTTGAGTTGGGTCTGGAAGAAATTGACTTCCTTGGCCATACCATCACGAGAGGCCAACTTAAAACAGATGATAAGATCGTAACTAAAATTTTAAATCTAACAATGCCAACGACCAAGAAGCAAGTTAGAAGCTTACTTGGTCTAGTAAATTACTACAACAAGTTCATACCTAATTTAGCTGAGATTACCAGCTTTTTTTCTAATGTATTGAAATCATCTGTAAAATTGAATGTAAAAGATGCAGAATTAATTGATGCATTATCAAAATTAAAACAAATGTTTAGCGTTGTACCAATATTGCGCTTACCTAATCCAAGCCTTACGTATTTTCTCCGTACAGACGCAAGTGCTATATCCATCGCTGGCGTACTAGGCCAGTTCCATGATGAAATCTTCCACCCAATCATTTATGTAAGCCGGACAATTACACCTGCTGAGTCGAGGTATGGAGTCTCTGAATTAGAAGCTTAAGCGTCATCTATTGTGTCCGTAAACTTCACCGATTCTTAGCGGGTACTCATTTTGTCATCGAAACTGATAATTCCCCTCTTACAGTTATGGAGTCTGGAGTCCACAAAAATAACAGAATCTATAGGTGGTCTTTGATTCTCCAGAACTACTCGTTCACGATTAAACATATAAAGGGAAAGATGAACTTACTGGCAGACACGCTAGCAGACCTTCTCAGATAGAGATACCTGATGTACCTGAGAGGAGCGATTCTACAGCACCTCATTCATCGACACTTTAAGTAATCTGTGTCCAGAATGTGTAATTATAGACACTTTTGTGCTCTCAGAATTGTGAATCGCCTTAAATTAACTAGCACGAACTGTGCCATTACGAGTAAGAAAGAACAGACACGTTAGGAGATGTCTACGACATCATCATATTCCATATGTAACCAGTGAGTAGGACTGTATTCTAACTTTACCCAGGACGAGCGCGTATATATCAGTCATTGTCTATATTACTCTATTTCAACGAGATTCAACAGAGAACGCGACTCCAACAACACACCTGGAAGCAGTTAATGTAATTAATGTATAGTTAGAAATGTATGTGATATGTATCATAACATGTTTTTATGACAGTTGCATTTAATATCATAACTTTCGTAGTTGCAAGAGAATGGTCAAAACCATCCCTATAATAAATTTGTTTAATAAGAAACTAGTAACATTTAAGACTTAAACTTCATCTACACTAAGTTAGAAATTCATATATATCAATTCATTAGATCGTACTCTTGAACTTAGTAAACACAGCTTTAATTCATCATTATTTAAACACATTTTCATATAGTTTAGTTAAATGAATCATTACTTAAAATTGATACCGTCATTTAGAATTTATAACATCATATTTAGAAACACACATTAAGGTAACTAACACATTTCACCCCATTTTATTCATTTAGTTAGATTATTTCCCTTAGTTAGCATAGCTCAGCACACCAACGTAGATTAGATTAAGTATAGTAATCATTACTCTCAGGATTGGTAGTAAACGATCCTCACAATCATGTAAATTTTTGTACAGAAATGACCGGTGCAGAAATACGGCACAGTCATTTGGCTTAAAACTTTTGTAAACCTGAGCCAACCATTTATTGTAAATATATTTTTCATTCATTTTCTTTTGTACAACAGTATTTTAATGACATAACGCCTTTTTAAACCAGTGTGGAATGAAAGCGTGAATAAAAGAAGTGTGAAAGTGAATGAGTGAATGAAATAAATACAGAGGAATGAGACAGTTTGCGGATTGTTCGCCGCACGACATGAGTTTTTGTAGTTCGTCCGTGTCAATTTGTGTAACACAATGTGTTGTTCGTTTTTTATCCGTGTTGTTGCCATACTTTCATGATAGAGGATAGGAAACATATTTTAAGCTTCCTAAACCGGCCAAGTAGTCATAAATAAGCCTTACACACTAGTTTGTGACTACAATAAACCGTTTTATGGCGCTTGAAAGATAACATACATGTAAATTATAAACATACACACATGTTGGTAATTTAAGCACACATTATTTAAATACAAACACGCAACCAAACAGGAAAACTAACAAATAAAGATGCATACATCATTACGTGCAAAGGGGCATAATAACTCTAAACAGGGGACACTACAAACTTTCGAAACCCTAGTTTAACACTAAAAGATTTCTTCACGAGCGGAAGCTAGATAGGTGAACATTAGCGCACAAAGCATGTATACAAGTTGGAGTATATATTATATGGGAGCATGAATATAATTCATGTATTGTACCCATAATAGGGACAATTTGTTTGGGTTGTCAGTTAAATTGACAATTGGAGGAGTAGGTCTATAAGGCAACGGCTCCGGGTCACACAACTCCCAAGAAGTATAATGTTAGAATGAGCAAGGGCTCTAGCCAACTGTACTAGTGTGGTGTGATAATCAATAGCCAAGTGAAGTGATACAACAGTGTGACATTGGAAAGTAGAGGTCTTGTGCTATACCCAGAACAGAGTTAGCAAGCTCATGCAGCCTTTGACAAACTTAGACAGGCCTAATTTTTTTAGATAACCATTTGCGTTACACCCATAAGCTAAAAGCTTGTAACGCAACACAGACGGAGGGAGAGCCTGTCAAAGAGCTGCATGTAGGCAGATAGAGAAGAGAGGAGTAAAACTAAGGAAGAGGACTAAGACAGGATAGAGATAACATCCCTATCTAGGAAATAGGGAATAGAAGGGACAGAAGCAGCAGGGAGAACTGTGAACAGTTCTCCGACTGGACACACACGTGTCCTAAAAGGGGACATGGCAGGACATGATCAGGAGTTACCCAGAATAGAGTGGGGAAACCATTACCACGAGGAGTATCCATTAATAGTGGTAACTCTAGAAGAGTAAGCTATTGACAAGTCACTAAACGCGTGCTGGAATACCGAGCACGCAAACCTGCTGACGCACGAAGGGTCACCGGCTCGTGGCTGGACACGCCACGAAAGTCAAGCAGACGGGGACATGACAGCGTAGAGGACAGGATCGGAGTATTCGCTTTGAATACTGTGTTGTTTAGAGGACAGTAGCAATAGTGGTGACTTAGACATAGACTAATACAGTAGATATTACCATTGCTAACGTCATAACGTAATATTATCATGATGTATGTGATCCATATGAATATCAGCTCTCAGAGCTATTGTGTGTAACTCGCCCATAATAAATTTGTATCCTTTTGTACGACGTACGAGTTGTCATTCTTGTGGTACAAAAGAAGAATCCATGTGTGCCTCTCAAAGCTAGGTTGCTGACAGTTGTGTACACAGTGCTCCCACCCTGTCAGATGTGATTGTGTACACAGTTGTCCCACCCTGTCAGATGTGGTTGTGTACACAGTTTTCCCACCCTGTCAGATGTGATTGTGTACAAAGTTGTCCCACCCTGTCAGATGTGATTGTGTACACAGTTGTCCCCACCTGTCAGATGTGATTGTGTACACAGTTGTCCCCATGTCCCACCTGTCAGATGTGATTGTGTACACAGTTGTCCCCATGTCCCATCTGTCAGATGTGATTGTGTACACAGTTGTCCCCATGTCCCACCTGTCAGATGTGATTGTGTACACAGTTGTCCCCATGTCCCACCTGTCAGATGTGATTGTGTACACAGTTGTCCCCATGTCCCATCTGTCAGATGTGATTGTGTACACAGTTGTCCCAGCCTCTCAGATGTGATTGTGTACACATTTGTTTCCACCTGTCAGATGTGATTGTGTACACAGTTGTCCCCACCTGTCAGATGTGATTGTGTACACAGTTGTCCCCATGTCCCACCTGTCAGATGTGATTGTGTACACAGTTGTCCCAGCCTCTCAGTTGTGATTGTGTACACAGTTGTCCCACCTGTCAGATGTGATTGTGTACACAGTTGTCCCAGCCTCTCAGATGTGATTGTGTACACATTTGTTTCCACCTGTCAGATGTGATTGTGTACACAGATGTCCCCACCTGTCAGATGTGATTGTGTACACAGATGTCCGCACCTGCCAGATATGATTGTTGCCTGTTGTTATTATTTACTCTTATAATTAGTTATTTTTATGTACTTTCTGCCGGGTTGTCTACCCTTGACAGCTGAATATCTTTCCCCGGAAGATTCCGTTTGTGTGTGGCTGTTGCTGTGTGGCTATTTCTGTATGGCTGTTTTTGTGTGGCTATTACTGTGTGGCTGTTTTTGTATGGTTATTTCTGTATGGCTGTTGCTGTGTGGCTTTGCTGTGAAACGCTGTGGCTGTTGCTGTGTGGCTGCTTCTGTGTTGTTATTGTGTGGCTGTTACTGTGTGACTGTTGCTGTGTGGCACTGTGGATGTTGCTGTGTGGCTGCTTCTGTGTTGCTGTTGCTGTCTCTGTGGCTATTGCTGTGTGGTTGTTTCTATGTGGCTGTTGCTGTGTTGCAGGTGTTGTGTGGCTGTTGCTGTGTGGCTATTTCTGTGTGGCTGTTTCTGTGTGGCTCTTGCTGTGTGGCTGTTGCTGTGCAGCTATTGCTGTGTGGATGCTTCTGTGTGGCATTTGCTGCTTAGCAATTGCTGTGTGGCTGTTGCTGTGTGTCTGTTTCAGGGCTCGATAGTCTGAGATCTGTTGGAGACAGGCGTAGTAGCTTTCCCTGGTGTCTAGAAGTACATGGCACTCAGGAGAGCGTGATTTTCTCACCTTATTCCATTATGTCTCCAGGCTTATAGAGGAGGTCCTTCACTTTCTGATTTACTCACCATATGTTCATTATGTCTCAAAGCGTGGAACCATTAAATGTGGTGTTTTAATCATCTGTGTACCCGGCAGGAACCTGCCCAAGGCCATATGGATCTCGATCATCCTGGTCACGGCCGTGTATGTGTTCGTCAACATCGCCTACTTCACCACGGTCAGCCCCCAGGAGGTGCTGGGCGGGGCGGCGGTGGCTGTGGTAAGTGCTCAACTCACTGTCCCGTGACACATTCAGTCTACACACATACTAGATACACTGACAACATATCATCAAAGTGAGATGGCTAAACAAATAAAGTGTGTTGCACTCCTATCTGATGTCTGCAGGATCATCATCCTCTTTGCTTAGCTGTGCTTGCATTGATCTTGTCAGGTACTCGTGTTTAATCTTTGTCACACCATTATCTAGGCTGTTTGCTCAACCATTATGTCTTCCTTTTATTGATTTACAAGAACTGCACACACAAACAAATTCTAGTGACCATATCAGGTAAACAAATACATCCGTTTCATAGACCTCTAGATTGCTTTGAGTAATTTGTTGTGTGTTCTTGTTTTAGATTAAATTGTTGTGTGTACTTGCTAGCTCGGAACGGTTTAGATTAAATTGTTGTGTGTACTTGCTAGCTCGGAACGGTTTAGATTAAATTGTTGTGGATACTTGTTAGGTCATAACGTTTTAGATTACATTGTTTCGCATGTTGTTGTCCATCATGCTTGATGAAGACCTGGCCATCTAGTGAGATTCAATGATTATGAGTACCAAGATGACTGATGAGGCTGATATGAGTACAAAGATGACTGGTGAGGCTGATATGAGTACCAAGATGCTAGTGAGGCTGATATGAGTACCAAGATGCTAGTGAGGCTGATATGAGTACCAAGATGCTAGTGAGGCTGATATGAGTACCAAGATGCTAGTGAGGCTGATATGAGTACCAAGATGCTAGTGAGGCTGATATGAGTACCAAGATGCTAGTGAGGCTGATATGAGTACCAAGATGCTAGTGAGGCTGATATGAGTACCAAGATGCTAGTGAGGCTGATATGAGTACCAAGATGCTAGTGAGAACAAAGATGACTGGTGAGGCTGATATGAGTCCGAAATGTGTTTGGGCAATGTGGACAGTAGATGGTAGTCACGCTAGTGGGGGATGTGCCACATTCAACTGTCTCAACTACTTAAGCCACTCTAAGTGGAGTTTGGTAAATCTGAGGTGATTTTTTTTAAACAATTACACGTGATAAACCAAAAGTTAGAATGTTTGGGAATAATCTCCCCTGTACAACCACAGACAAGACTGCGATATTTCAACATTAATATTCTATGCACAACTACAGACATGACCGCAATATTTCAGCAATAATCTCACATGTATAACTACAGTCATGACCGTGATATTTCAGCAATAATCTCACATTTATAACTACAGTCATGACGGCGATATTTCAGTAATAATCTCACATGTACAACTACAGACAAGACGGCAATATTTCAGCAATAATATCTCAACTGAAAAAAGGAAATACAATCCCCAACCCAAATCATGTCAAAGAGGGTGTGTCGGGTCTCTGTGCTCTCTCCTGAACCTTAAATCAATATGTACAATATGAAAGGGTGATACAGGGAGGTAAATGGAGGTGAAAATAAAGGGAGATTATACGGGTACTGGAACCAAGTTCAGAGATGGCCAGGTTATTATTTCGGAAACAGCACAAAAATTCCAGAAGTGGTTCATTAAGATGTACAATTCAGCTTACAAAATAAATATGACACAAAGATAAAACATTCAGAAGAAATAGACCATGTAGTTGAGTATATAGTCATAAGCTTGAAAGTACATATTCATGCATATTTCACATATTTCCTGAAAATTTCAGTCATTTGTATTTTAAAGTATTCTTGAATATTTTATACACCCATATATTTGCAGGATATTTTGGGGGCCTATTGTTAAATGAACTGAGAATATTTCATGTAAATGTTTTATTGTTAGATGAACTGAGAATATTTTATGTAAATGCTTTATTGTTAGATGAACTGAGAATATTTCATGTAAATGCTTTATTGTTAGATGAACTGAGAATATTTTATGTAAATGCTTTATTGTTAGATGAACTGAGAATATTTCATGTAAACATCTTGCAGATGTTCTCCAAGCGTCTGTACGGGGTCATGTGGTGGTGTATGCCCGTCTTTGTGTCCCTGTCAACATTTGGCGGTGTCAACGGCATCCTGTTCACCACCTCCAGGTAATGCATCCAAGCACATCCTCTCAACACATCCTACAGTAACCTTCACAATAGTTAAGCCCCGTCTGCAGTAACCTTCACAATATTTAAGCCCCGTCTGAAGACACAAAATGACCCCAGAGTGGAGATCTTTATTTGATATGTTTGTAACTATGTATTTTAGATTTGATGTTTGTAACTATGTATTTTAGATTTGATATGTTTGTAACTATGTATTTTAGATTTGATATGTTTGTAACTGTGTATTTTAGATTTGATATGTTTGTAACTATGTATTTTAGATTTAATATGTTTGTAACTGTGTATTTTAGATTTGCTATGTTTGTAACTGTGTATTTTAGATTTGATATGTTTGTAACTATGTATTTTAGATTTGATATGTTTGTAACTATGTATTTTAGATTTGATATGTTTGTAATTATGTATTTTAGATTTGATATGTTTGTAACTGTGTATTTTAGATTTGCTATGTTTGTAACTGTGTATTTTAGATTTGATATGTTTGTAACTATGTATTTTAGATTTGATATGTTTGTAACTATGTATTTTAGATTTGATATGTTTGTAACTGTGTATTTTAGATTTGATATGTTTGTAACTATGTATTTTAGATTTGATATGTTTGTAACTATGTATTTTAGACTGTGCTTCAGGTCTGGTCTGTGTCTCCTCCTTCATCCTGGGGTCCTGGACACGAATCCTAGCCTTCCATGACAAAGGGAAACTTTTGAGGGATCCATCTGCATGTAGTGAGTGTCAGAAATTCCCCCCCCCCCACCCCCACCGCAGTGGGAAATGTAACAGCACTACCTAGATAGGACCTGGCAGGCTCAATTCAAAATTATTAAAACTGCAGACACAAAATATTTCTAGAAAATGTCATTCTTGTTCACACATCTGGGCCCTCACCAGTGCTACATGGTTCGTGTACTGTGATAAATTTCTCCTTGTGTGATCTTTGGAGATATCTGTGTGCAATAAAAGTGACCCTTGATCTAAAATCAAACCAAGCCAAACCAAACCAACAAGTGGTCACCACCAATGTTAGCAGGACGGTCTCCACCTGCCCCAGACAATATCCCCGCACTCCACCTGAGAGACACCTGCCCCAGACAACATCCCCACACTCCACCTGAGAGACACCTGCCCCAGACAACATCCCCACACTCCACCTGAGAGACACATGCCCCAGACAACATCCCCACACTCCACCTGAGAGACACCTGTCCCAGACAACATCCCCACACTCCACCTGCCCCAGACAACATCCCCGCACTCCACCTGCCCCAGACAACATCCCCACACTCCACCTGCCCCAGACAACATCCCCGCACTCCACCTGCCCCAGACAACATCCCCGCACTCCACCTGCCCCAGACAACATCCCCACACTCCACCTGAGAGACACCTGCCCCAGACAACATCCCCACACTCCACCTGCCCCAGACAACATCCCCGCACTCCACCTGCCCCAGACAACATCCCCACACTCCACCTGAGAGACACCTGCCCCAGACAACATCCCCACACTCCACCTGAGAGACACCTGCCCCAGACAACATCCCCACACTCCACCTGAGAGACACCTGTCCCAGACAACATCCCCACACTCCACCTGCCCCAGACAACATCCCCACACTCCACCTGAGAGACACCTGTCCCAGACAACATCCCCACACTCCACCTGAGAGACACCTGTCCCAGACAACATCCCCACACTCCACCTGCCCCAGACAACATCCCCACACTCCACCTGAGAGACACCTGTCCCAGACAACATCCCCACACTCCACCTGAGAGACACCTGTCCCAGACAACATCCCCACACTCCACCTGCCCCAGACAACATCCCCACACTCCACCTGAGAGACACCTGTCCCAGACAACATCCCCACACTCCACCTGAGAGACACCTGCCCCAGACAACATCCCCACACTCCACCTGAGAGACACCTGTCCCAGACAACATCCCCACACTCCACCTGAGAGACACCTGTCCCAGACAACATCCCCACACTCCACCTGAGAGACACCTGCCCCAGACAACATCCTCACACTCCACCTGAGAGACACCTGTCCCAGACAACATCCCCACACTCCACCTGAGAGACACCTGTCCCAGACAACATCCCCACACTCCACCTGAGAGACACCTGTCCCAGACAACATCCCCACACTCCACCTGCCCCAGACAACATCCCCACACTCCACCTGAGAGACACCTGTCCCAGACAACATCCCCACACTCCACCTGCCCCAGACAACATCCCCGCACTCCACCTGCCCCAGACAACATCCCCACACTCCACCTGAGAGACACCTGCCCCAGACAACATCCCCACACTCCACCTGAGAGACACCTGCCCCAGACAACATCCCCACACTCCACCTGAGAGACACCTGCCCCAGACAACATCCCCACACTCCACCTGAGAGACACCTGTCCCAGACAACATCCCCACACTCCACCTGAGAGACACCTGCCCCAGACAACATCCCCACACTCCACCTGAGAGACACCTGTCCCAGACAACATCCCCACACTCCACCTGAGAGACACCTGCCCCAGACAACATCCCCACACTCCACCTGAGAGACACCTGCCCCAGACAACATCCCCACACTCCACCTGAGAGACACCTGCCCCAGACAACATCCCCACACTGACCCCGCCCACAGATTAGCTGGCAGTCTGTGCACTGAGCTGTGTTGTTCTTGGGGTAGGCTGAACGTTGTTTAAAAGATATACATTCAGTAAATGAGCACACAGATTTCTCAGAATGATGCTCCCACACATACACACCCCACATTTGCTTGTCATCCTCCAGGCTGTTCTACGTGGGTGGCAGAGAAGGACACATGCCCCAGATCCTCAGCATGGTTCAGATCCAGAGACTGACTCCCATGCCTGCCTGCTTGTTTATGGTAGGTTCATTATGTCTAAACTGTTATATTCATTGTTTCTTGATTGTTATATTCATTGATTGTTTATGGTATGTTTATTGTGTCTAAACTGTTATATTCATTGCTTGTTTATACTAAATTCATTGTTTGTTTTGTCCATGTTTCTCATCCATACAGCAGTACTGGGTGCGGTTCAGTTTGATTCTTGGCTCTATTATGATGTGTAATATGGCCATTTCAGGATACGATTGGTCAGAAGGCTGAAGGGTGTTTGCCATGGCATCTCTTTATCTCTCCAGAATGTTCCAGTTTAATATGTCCCCAGGAACCGACAATAAGATTATCCCTCTGTAATTTACACACCACTGTAACGTAGGCACCTCTGTAAGTCTCCCATGTTTGGCAGCCTCACCAGATACCCTTCTCTCTGTAAGTCTCCCATGTTTGGCAGCCTCACCAGATACCCTTCTCTCTGTAAGCCTCCCATGTTTGGCAGCCTCACCAGATACCCTTCTCTCTGTAAGCCTCCCATGTTTGGCAGCCTCACCAGATACCCTTCTCTCCAGTCTTTCTCAGTATTTCTTCAGTCTCCCAGACTCCCAAAAAATAATTTGTGCAGTCATCCATGAGAAGTTATAAAATCATCATGGGCAGAGAAACAAACATGGGAGGGGAAGCTGAGGAGGGAACCTGAGAAGTGCAAGGGAACATGCAGCAGAAATATTCAGGACAACTCTGAATATCCAGAGAGAAAGAACAGTTTGTCATTTAATGACCGTACAGGTTTCGGGAAATATGCACATAAAACATGAGTATTTCCACAGAGAGTTCACAGATGATTAGAAGACTGATAATTGTGTGACTCTGTTGTTGATGTTTCAAGGAGCTCTCTCTCTGACAATTGTGTGACTCTGCTGTTGATGTTTCAAGGAGCTCTCTCTGACAATTGTGTGACTTGTTGATGTTTCAGTAATCTCTCTCTGACAATTGTGTGACTTGATGTTTCAGGAAGCTCTCTCTGACAATTGTGTGACTTGTTGATGTTTCAGTGATCTCTCTCTGACAATTGTGTGACTTGATGTTTCAGGAAGCTCTCTCTGACAATTGTGTGACTTGTTGATGTTTCATGGAGCTTTATCTGACAATTGTGTGACTAGTTGATGTTTCAGGGAGCTCTCTCTGACAATTGTGTGACTAGTTGATGTTTCAGGAAACTCTCTGTGACAATTGTGTGACTTGTTGAAGTTTCAGGGAGCTCTCTCTGACAATTGTGTGACTAGTTGATGTTTCAGGAAGCTCTCTCTGACAATTGTGTGACTCTACTGTTGATGTTTCAGGGAGCTCTCTCTGATAATTGTGTGACTCTACTGTTGATGTTTCAGGGAGCTCTCTCTGACAATTGTGTGACTCTACTGTTGATGTTTCAGGGAGCTCTCTCTGACAATTGTGTGACTCTACTGTTGATGTTTCAGGGAGCTCTCTCTGACAATTGTGTGACTCTACTGTTGATGTTTCAGGAAGCTCTCTCTGACAATTGTGTGACTTGTTGATGTTTCATGGAACTGTCTCTGACAATTGTGTGACTTGTTGATGTTTCATGGAGCTGTCTCTGACAGTTGTGTGACTTGATGTTTCAGGGTGCCCTCTCGCTGCTATACCTGGCCTCATCAGACATCTACGCCCTCATTAACTACGTGGGGTTTGCGACCTGGTTGTCTATCGGTATGGCTATTATAGTCTTGCTGTACTTGCGATGGAAGAGGCCAGACATGCACAGACCAATCAAGGTATTCAGAATAGAGAAAGTGTTAATTACCCAGACACTAATCAGTGTGTACACACCCCTCTATTTTATTTAATCACCCAGAAACTAATCAATGTGTACACATCCCTGTATTTTATTTAATTACCCAGACACTAATCAGTGTGTACACAGCCCTCTGTTTTATTTAATTATCCAGACACTAATCAGTGTGTACACAGCCCTCTGTTTTATTTAATTATCCAGACACTAATCAGTGTGTAACATCCCTCTATTTTATTTGCCTTTGACACTGGCCAGCTCCGTGGTGAAGAAGTAACGGATGCAATGTGTAATCCTTATACCATGGTCGAAACACAGCTGCAGGAGATTTGGCATCAGACCACTTTGTGATGGTTTTCATACAATGGTATGCGTACAGGTCTTTCAGAAAGCAATGACAAACTACTAATGTAAACTTGCCAAGAACCACAAGCAGCCAAAAAATTCTGGGGTTGACTGCAATGTCCTGTAAAGGATATGCAACTAACTTTCTCACAAAGAACTTTCTAGTTGTACGGTTATCAGGTTTACTCAATGTTATTATATGCAGCGCCTAAGTCTGAGAATGGAGGTGGAGGCGATTACTGCAGCTTTCCGCTGGTTGAACAAACTGTATGCACATGTGGTGATTGTAACAGATTCACAGAGTATGCTGGCAAAGGTGAAGACTGGCTTGCTTCATGATGAATGGCTTGCATCGATTCAGAAGTCGCGGGTTGTGAGCATTCGCTGGAACTTTTCTCCAGGACACGCTGATGTGGTTGGAAATAAACAAGCAGACAGAATGGCTGGTTCTGCATCACTAAGTAGTGTTTTGGTGCATGATAAGGCAGATGTGGCGAAGGCCCTCTGGGAGTGCGTGAATAATGCAAAATATATATGCTATCATGGTCTAGAGAGAATACAGCAGCAGGGCGTGGTCAGGGGATCTGATTGATAGTCGTCACTCAGAGGTAAAGCCAGATGGACATATAATATATTGCTACAGGCACTATTAGTATTAGAACTCTACGCTGGCTGTTGACGATAAGGACTGAGCTCTTATGGGAATGCCCTGACTGCAGTGATGTCGGTTCTTGATTCAACTCAAGGCTCATTTCTCTATCCCAGAACTTATGGTGTGCCCCATGATTTTCATGTGTTTTCTCCTCACAATTGTCAAGGGCGATCTTCTGACACTTCATTCAGCTCTCGATACCTTGGCATTTATTTTCTTCTCTATCCATAATATTCACAACATTCTTCTCTGTCCATGATATTCTCAACATCCGTCCCTGTCCATGATATTCTCAACATTCTTCCCTATACATGAAATTCTCATTTCTGTCTGTCCACGATATTCTCAACATTTCTGTCTGTCCACGATATTCTCAACATTTCTGTGTGTCCACGATATTCTCAACATTTCTGTCTGTCCACGATATTCTCAACATTTCTGTCTGTCCACGATATTCTCAACATTTCTGTCTGTCCACGATATTCTCAACATTTCTGTGTGTCCACGATATTCTCAACATTTCTGTGTGTCCACGATATTCTCAACATTTCTGTCTGTCCACGATATTCTCAACATTTCTGTTTGTCCACTATATTCTCAACATTTCTGTCTGTCCACGATATTCTCAACATTTCTGTCTGTCCACTATATTCTCAACATTTCTGTCTGTCCACGATATTCTCAACATTTCTATCTGTCCACGATATTCTCAACATTCTTGTATGAAAACTAATGCAAGCGGTCTGTTATCAAATCACCCACAGCTGTGTTTCAAACGTGGTTTGTGGGATCTCAAAATGCATTCGAAACTCCTCCACCACAGTGCTGCCAATATACATAGGGAGGCCAAAATAGACACAGGGAGGCCAAAATATACTTTTTTTTTGGGTTTGCATATCTTTAACAGGACATCGATGACAACATCAGCATCTTTCAGCTGATTGTTGATTTCTTGGCAAGATTATGCTCAGTAGTTTGCCATTGCTTTCTGAGCGACCGGCTCACATACCCCATAAGTTACAGACACGGAGAGAACCGCTACGGATTCTCGTACAACGTCACATTACTTACAAGAGTATACAAGATTACGGAGAAAAGTTGTGTAACCTCTAGACCAGGGAGACCGGCAAAATATACATCAATCAATCAATCATGTGCCATGCCGGAAAACGTGGGCGGTCATGACTCGCCATTTCACTCGATCACCAGCATATATACATAGGGAGGCCAAAATATACATAGGGAGACCAACATTTTTTCGCATATCCTATTACAGGACATTGCTGTCAACATCAGCATTTTACCGCTGTTGTTGATTTCTTGGCAAGATTACGCTCAATAGTTTCAAAATAGGCATAGGGAGACCAGAACAGACATCTTCTTCTTCTTCAGCGTTCCGAGCCATTGAGGTTCTTTGCTGCAAATACAATCCGTCTCCATTCGTCTCTCTGGTGGACCTTCTCTTGCCAGTCGTTGATTCCAAGTGCTTGTAGGTCTGTACATGTATTATCTCTCCACCGCCTTCTTGGTCTACCTCGGGGTCTGCGGTCATTTATTTCCTGAGTGTAAGCGAGTTTTGTTTCCCTATTATCTTCTATTCTTTCTATATGCCCCAGCCATTGTAGTCTATTAGCCTTCATGATACCAGTGATTAGCGGGGACTTAAACAGATCATAAATGTCTTTGTTACTTCTTCTTTTCCACTCTCCACTTTGTGTATCCCTAATTGGTCCAAAGATGCGTCTTAAAATTTTGTTCTCAAAGGTTTGTATCAAGGCTTCGTCTCTTTTCGTTGTACTCCAGGTTTCAGAGCCATACAGCACAACTGGTCTGATCAGCGTTTTGTATATTGTGATTTTGGTGTTACGAGATAGCGCCTTTGATTTTAGTAGATGTTGTAGTGCATAGTATATCTTATTTCCAGAGTTGATTCTAGTTTGTATTTCTTCCCTTATGATGTTGGAGCAGTTGAAGATTGTACCCAGGTATTTGTATGTTTCCATTCTTTTAATGGTCATATTATCTATTTGTATGTGGCCAGAGCTTTTAGCCATTCCGTCTCTTGAAATTACCATATATTCTGTCTTATCTTGGTTGATAACCAGCCCCATCTGTTGGGCTTTTTCCTTTAAGTGAGTCAATATTTCCAATGTCTTTTGTTCACTTTGCCCTATAATATCTATATCATCTGCATAACCAAGCAGCTTGGATGTTCCTCCAATATCACATTCCTCCTTTACCTTCCTTACAACTTTCTCTAGAGCCAGATTGAAGAGTAGCGGCGATAGTGCATCACCCTGTTTCAAGCCAGATGTTATTTGGAAGGGGTCTGATTTCCTACCTTTATATGTTACTATATTATAAGTATCTTCCATGCATAGTCTGGTCATGTTGATTAACTTCCTTGGTATTCCAAATTCCTGCATAGCATTCCATAGACTATTCCTATGGACACTATCATAAGCCTTTTTAAAATCCACAAAAATGTTATGGAGATCTCTTTTATATTCCCAATGTTTCTCGGCTATTTGTCGTAAGATAAATATCTGATCTATTGTTGATCTGTTTTGTCTAAAACCCGCCTGGTAGTCACCTAATATGTCTTCTGAATATGGTTTTAGTCTATTTAGTAATACTGCGGATAGTATCTTATAGCTTGTGGACAGTAGTGATATTCCTCTATAATTTCCACATTGGAACTTGTCTCCTTTCTTAAAAATAGGTATCAATAATGACTCTTTCCAGTCATGGGGTAATTCTTCTGTCCTCCAGATTTTTATTATTAGTTTGTATAGCTTTAGATGTAATGCATGGCCACCTGCCTTTATAAATTCAGCAGCAATTCCATCAGTCCCAGTTGCCTTATTGTTTTTAAGTCGTGTGATTACATATAGGATTTCTTTAAATGTAGGTTCTTCAATTTGTGGTTCGCATGTTAGAACCTATTCCTGTGGGAAAATGTTACTACAGACGTAGGGAGACAAAAATAGATAGAGACTAAAATAAAGATAGGAAGACCCAAGAAAAGCTCCAAATAAGAGCATCAGGGAAAGAAAGAAGTGAAACATGAAGGCATGAAGCTACAACAGATTGTGTGTGCCAGGAGGGTGGGACCTAGGTGACTAGGACCTGTGGTACAGCAAAATGAAATAGAAGTCCCCAACATCACGTGGTTAAGCCAAGTGCTTCACACTACACAGGTAGTAGGTTGTTTTTGGACTCCATCAATTTGGTCGGAAGTGTTTCCTGACCTCGTGCTACAAAGGTCGTAGGTTGTTTTTGGACTCCATCAATTTGGTCGGAAGTGTTTCCTGACTTCGTGCTACAAAGGTCGTAGGTTGTTTTTGGACTCCATCAATTTGGTCGGAAGTGTTCCCTGACCCACCTGAATATCATGGCTGGTGCTGCGGAGCTCATCTTCTGTGACCAGAAAACCCAGCCATGTGGGATAGAACTCGGTGCAATGAAGTCACTCCTGTTGCCTTGAACAAGTCAGCAGTTGTTACAGCCAAGATTGTTGTATATGTTCATTCATGTCCCCAAGTTGCCTTGAACAAGTCAGCAGTTGTTACAGCCAAGATTGTTGTATATGTTCATTCATGTCCCCAAGTTGCCTTGAACAAGTCAGCATTGTTACAGCCAAGATTGTTGTATTTGTTCATTTATGTCCCCAGGTTGCCTTGAACAAGTCAACAGTTGTTACAGCCAAGATTGTTGTATATGTTCATTCATGTCCCCAAGTTGCCTTGAACAAGTCAGCATTGTTACAGCCAAGATTGTTGTATTTGTTCATTTATGTTCCCAAGTTGCCTTGAACAAGTCAGCAGTTGTTACAGCCAAGATTGTTGTATATGTTCATTCATGTCCCCAGGTTGCCTTGAACAAGTCAGCATTGTTACAGCCAAGATTGTTGTATTTGTTCATTTATGTTCCCAAGTTGCCTTGAACAAGTCAGCAGTTGTTACAGCCAAGATTGTTGTATATGTTCATTCATGTCCCCAGGTTGCCTTGAACAAGTCAACAGTTGTTACAGCCAAGATTGTTGTGTATGTTCATTCATGTCCCCAGGTTGCCTTGAACAAGTCAGCAGTTGTTACAGCCAAGATTGTTGTATAGGCTATGTTCATTCATGTCCCCAGGTTGCCGTGAACAAGTCAACAGTTGTTACAGCCAAGATTGTTGTGTATGTTCATTCATGTCCCCAGGTTGCCTTGAACAAGTCAACAATTGTTGCCAGATTGTTGCATGTTCATTCCTGTCCCCAGGTTGCCTTGAACAAGTCAACAGTTGTTGCTAGATTGTTGTATATGTGCATTCCTCTCCCCAGGTTGCCTTGATCTGGCCAATCATATACACAATTGTCACAGTGTACCTGGTCATTCTACCGCTGTATGCCAGCCCCAGGGAGACAGGTACGTCTACTTAACATCTGCTCAACTCTCTGGACAGTGTGCTTGCTCGTGTCTGTGGGCATCTGTCCCACTAATTGACATAAGAGAACTGCTTGATGGGAATAGTTGATGTTTTGGGAGATTTGAATGAAAGAAAGAGATGGGGTGTGGAAAGGGGGAGACTGGTAGAAGAAATACAGAGGAGGAAAGAGAGTATGTATGTTCAGAGACGGAAAGAGAGTGTGTGTTGACTGTTTGCAAGAGAAAGCTGATTATGTAACAGAGAGATAGAGAGACACAGAGAGAGAGAGAGAGAGAGAGAGAGAGAGAGAGAGAGAGAGAATAGATTATTTGGGAGAGAGCTGTTTGACACAATGAGCTGACTGTTCACCTGGAAAGGACCGAGACATCCGTCCCCAACACAGAATCTAGACCGCAATAAGGCAGTGACTGTGTTCTATTGAAAGTAAAAACTGGGCAGTCAGCTCCGTGACAACCACATACCGCACAAACAGGCACATCTGTGCTATGTTCTAAATATAGAATTGATGTGTTGCAGGAATTGGTCTGGCCATCATCTGCACCGGCGTGCCAGTCTACGTCATCTTCGTGGCCTGGAAGTCCAAGCCCAGGGTCTTCACCAACTTCATGGGTAAGAGCATCACACACTTCATCTCATACAGTGGGGTTTCTGTGGTTGGACCGTGACTGGCTGGAATCAAGTTGAGATGATCATTTACAGTGGAAAGTCCGTCAGAAGACAATGATTGACTGCAATTATAGTTGACATGTTTATCACCTACTGTTAGAACCCTGGTAATGTTTATCATGGTTAGCTTTCCTTACAACGGTATGGTGTTGTCCTTCCTCACAACGGTACGGTATTGCCCTTCCTCATTATTGCCTGTCCTTCCTCAGTGTCCATACAACTGTCATGGTCTCTGTCCATCCTTACAACAGTACGATATTGTCCTTCCTCATTATTGCCTGTCCTTCCTCAGTGTCCATACAACTGTCATGGTCTCTGTCCATCCTTACAACGGTACGGTATTGTCCTTCCTCATTATTGCCTGTCCTTCCTCAGTGTCCATACAACTGTCATGGTCTCTGTCCATCCTTACAACAGTACGATATTGTCCTTCCTCATTATTGCCTGTCCTTCCTCAGTGTCCATACAACTGTCATGGTCTCTGTCCATCCTTACAACGGTACGGTATTGTCCTTCCTCATTATTGCCTGTCCTTCCTCAGTGTCCATACAACTGTCATGGTCTCTGTCCATCCTTACAACAGTACGATATTGTCCTTCCTCATTATTGCCTGTCCTTCCTCAGTGTCCATACAACTGTCATGGTCTCTGTCCATCCTTACAACGGTACGGTATTATCCTTCCTCATTATTGCCTGTCCTTCCTCAGTGTCCATACAACTGTCATGGTCTCTGTCCATCCTTACAACAGTACGATATTGTCCTTCCTCATTATTGCCTGTCCTTCCTCAGTGTCCATACAACTGTCATGGTCTCTGTCCATCCTTACAACGGTACGGTATTGTCCTTCCTCATTATTGCGTCCTTCCTCAGTGTCCATACAACTGTCATGGTCTCTGTCCATCCTTACAACAGTACGATATTGTCCTTCCTCATTATTGCCTGTCCTTCCTCAGTGTCCATACAACTGTCATGGTCTCTGTCCATCCTTACAACAGTACGATATTGTCCTTCCTCATTATTGCCTGTCCTTCCTCAGTGTCCATACAACTGTCATGGTCTCTGTCCATCCTTACAACGGTACGGTATTATCCTTCCTCATTATTGCCTGTCCTTCCTCAGTGTCCATACAACTGTCATGGTCTCTGTCCATCCTTACAACAGTACGATATTGTCCTTCCTCATTATTGCCTGTCCTTCCTCAGTGTCCATACAACTGTCATGGTCTCTGTCCATCCTTACAACGGTACGGTATTGTCCTTCCTCATTATTGCGTCCTTCCTCGGTGTCCATACAACTGTCATGGTCTCTGTCCATCCTTACAACAGTACGATATTGTCCTTCCTCATTATTGCCTGTCCTTCCTCAGTGTCCATACAACTGTCATGGTCTCTGTCCATCCTTACAACAGTACGATATTGTCCTTCCTCATTATTGCCTGTCCTTCCTCAGTGTCCATACAACTGTCATGGTCTCTGTCCATCCTTACAACGGTACGATATTATCCTTCCTCATTATTGCCTGTCCTTCCTCAGTGTCCATACAACTGTCATGGTCTCTGTCCATCCTTACAACAGTACGATATTGTCCTTCCTCATTATTGCCTGTCCTTCCTCAGTGTCCATACAACTGTCATGGTCTCTGTCCATCCTTACAACGGTACGGTATTGTCCTTCCTCATTATTGCCTGTCCTTCCTCAGTGTCCATACAACTGTCATGGTCTCTGTCCATCCTTACAACAGTACGGTATTGTCCTTCCTCATTATTGCCTGTCCTTCCTCAGTGTCCATACAACTGTCATGGTCTCTGTCCATCCTTACAACAGTACGGTATTGTCCTTCCTCATTATTGCCTGTCCTTCCTCAGTGTCCATACAACTGTCATGGTCTCTGTCCATCCTTACAACAGTACGATATTGTCCTTCCTCATTATTGCCTGTCCTTCCTCAGTGTCCATACAACTGTCATGGTCTCTGTCCATCCTTACAACGGTACGGTATTATCCTTCCTCATTATTGCCTGTCCTTCCTCAGTGTCCATACAACTGTCATGGTCTCTGTCCATCCTTACAACAGTACGATATTGTCCTTCCTCATTATTGCCTGTCCTTCCTCAGTGTCCATACAACTGTCATGGTCTCTGTCCATCCTTACAACGGTACGGTATTATCCTTCCTCATTATTGCCTGTCCTTCCTCAATGTCCATACAACTGTCATGGTCTCTGTCCATCCTTAAAATTGGTGCCTCAGAGGCAAGTTCAAGCCTGATCTCAGTGGCAGGCCAAATGGTTACTGCTGGACTAGCAGTCCTGCCTAGTCTTCATGAGACGATACACTCAAATAATTGAATCATTCATACCCCAGTTACTGGTACAGGACCGTTGGCAAGCACAGCCTGACACTCAGAGAAAGAGAATGTGTTTTTTTAATGTTGTTTAGCACATACAATGACACATCAAAAGCTGGCCGAGGCCATCGCCATTCATATACACAAATCAATTTTGTGTAAACAAAAGAATGGTTTAAAATTACTGTGGTAGACAATTACTGAAAGAGGCTAATGAAACTATAGCATTCTATACAACAACAACGAGGCAAACAGCTTTCTTTGGTCATGTGATGAGAAGAGAGGCGTTGGAAAACATTGTGACAACTGGAAAGATCAAGTGGAAGAGAGGCAGACCAAGAGAAATGATGCTGCATTGATTGAGATGGTGGCAAGGAGGAATATCATCAGCAGAGTTGATCCAGAACACCAAAGACAGAGATTTGTGGAGAGCCATGAATGCCTACGCCAGCTAGCAGGGCACTTGATGATGATGATGATGAGACAATTCAAATTTAATGTGTGAATTTGTGTGCTGTTTGTTTCAGCTTGAAGGATTTATCTAATCACTTTAGTTTATGTTGTCAAAATATGTCAGGCAATAAATCGCGCAAATCTACGGTTTGTGTCTTCATTGTTCAAATCCACTATAGGAAACCATTGTTTTGAAGTTACTGGTTTCTGAGACAATTTCCTGTAAGAAGCTGATGACAAAGCCTGTCTTTCAACAATACATCTTGTCTTCTCTGAGACAATTTCCTGTAACAAGCTGATGACAAAGCCTGTCTTTCAACAACACATCTTGTCTTCTCTGTTCCTGTAACAAGCTGATGACAAAGCCTGTCTGTCAACAACACATATTGTCTTCTCTGAGACAATTTTCTGTAACAAGCTGATGACAAAGCCTGTCTTTCAACAACACATGTTGTCTTCTCCACAGATTCTATGACCCTGCTGCTGCAGAAGTTCTTCATGGTTGTGCCGGAGGCAAAGAAGGTCATATAGAGGCAGGAGATGGACAGATGAGACCTCGGTCAAGATATAGAGGCAGGAGATGGACAGATGAGACCTCAGTCAAGATATAGAGGCAGGAGATGGGACAGATGAGACCTCAGTCAAGATATAGAGGCAGGAGATGGGACAGATGAGACCTCGGTCAAGATATAGAGGCAGGAGATGGGACAGATGAGACCTCGGTCAAGATATAGAGGCAGGAGATGGGACAGATGAGACCTCAGTCAAGATATAGAGGCAGGAGATGGGACAGATGAGACCTCGGTCAAGATATAGAGGCAGGAGATGGGACAGATGAGACCTCGGTCAAGATATAGAGGCAGGAGATGGACAGATGAGACCTCGGTCAAGATATAGAGGCAGGAGATGGGACAGATGAGACCTCGGTCAAGATATAGAGGCAGGAGATGGACAGATGAGACCTCAGTCAAGATATAGAGGCAGGAGATGGGACAGATGAGACCCCGGTCAAGATGACCACTCAGTAGCAGTAAAGATAGTCAGTGTTGAATTAGAGGTGTACGACAGGAGGTCAAGCTACTCCAGTGTGGCAGACCACAAGGACAACCACTTGTGTGTAGCAGACTTACATCCAAGTCAGAAGACAGATGAAGGGACCTTCACATTTGAAGCAGACTCCGGCTACACGAGAGTTGTCAACACAACACTGCTACAGACGAGTTGTCAACACAGCACAGCTACACAAGTGTCACAGAACCGCCAGGTTGAATGTTTTCAGATATAATGGTCATCATTGTTCCAGGAAGGCGCATCTCTGTTGACCTGTGTACAGATTTTACAGCCTTATAAATTTATGAGTCCTGGATGTTACAACCTGCTCAGTTGTTGAGTGCTGGATGTTACAGCCTGCTCATTTGAGTACTAGATGTTACAACTTGCTCAGTTATTGAGTACTGGATGTTACAATCTGCTCAGTTGAGTATTGGAAGTTACAGCCTGCTCAGTTGTTGAGTGCTGGATGTTACAACCTGCTCAGTTATTGAGTGCTGGATGTTATATTCTGTTCAGTTAGTGAGTACTGGATGTTACAACCTGCTCAGTTATTGAGTGCTGGATGTTACAACCTGCTCAGTTATTGAGTACGGGATGTTACAATCTGTTCAATTGTTAAGTGCTGGATGTTACATTCCGTTCAGTTAGTGAGTACTGGATGTCACAACCTGCTCAGTTATTGAGTTGGATGTTAAAACTTGTTTTGAATTAAAATCGGTAGAAAATTTATACTTGGGTAAATGATTCCCACTGGATTTTGATGTTGGGTGTTACAAGCAGCAGATGTTGACTAGATATTTAATGTTAGAATTTTCAGATGTTAGATGTTACAGCTGTGGATTCATAATTATAGATGTCCTGTGGTGGAGCCTGCATGAAAGATGGCAATTATTGTGTGTTCTTGCAAGGTGATTGTCCAATAGCCCTGTGTTTGTGTGTGTGTGGTCTGTGCCAGAAGAATCAGGTATCTATGTCACAACCATTCTTCTTTGATTGTAACATCCTCAATGCTGCTGTTGCAGGTACATGTCTCTGCTTTCAGTTCCCCATTGGACAACTGATTAATGTCCTCATACCTTGTGTCCCTGACACCTGGTGCAGTTTTGGTTTGTCAACCATAGTGCGGACTTGATCTCAGTCACACTCAAGTAGACTTCTTCCATTGCTGATATCATAGTGGACTGGTTTTGGTTGTTTCATCCATTTCCAGAGTTTAACTGCGAGTATTGCCAGTGACAGGTCAAGGTCACTACCACAATCAGCACAGTGGAGTTTTGGTGATTGGTTCTCCAGCACTGTTGTATTATTGTACCCTATTGGGTGATTGTACCCTGTTGGGTTCCTGCTATTTATGTCCAGCAATGTCCTGCTAGCCTTCTAGGATGTTGTTCAAACATTGGCTCCCATCAGTTCATGTTCAAACATTGGCTCCCATCACTTCATGTTCAAACATTGGCTCCCATCAGTTCATGTTCAACTCTGGCTCCCATCAGTTCATGTTCAAACATTGGCTCCCATCAGTTCATGTTCAACTCTGGCTCCCATCAGTTCATGTTCAAACATTGGCTCCCATCAGTTCATGTTCAACTCTGGTTCCCATCAGTTCATGTTCAAACATTGGCTCCCATCACTTCATGTTCAACTCTGGCTCCCATCAGTTCATGTTCAAACATTGGCTCCCATCAGTTCATGTTCAACTCTGGTTCCCATCAGGTCATGTTCAATCATTGGCCCCCATCACTTCATGTTCAAACATTGGCTCCCATCAGTTCATGTTCAACTCTGGCTCCCATCAGTTCATGTTCAAACATTGGCTCCCATCAGTTCATGTTCAACTCTGGTTCCCATCAGTTCATGTTCAACTCTGGTTCCCATCAGTTCATGTTCAAATATTGGCTCCCATCACTTCATGTTCAAACATTGGCTCCCATCACTTCATGTTCAACTCTGGCTCCCATCAGTTCATGTTCAAACATTGGCTCCCATCAGTTCATGTTCAACTCTGGTTCCCATCAGTTCATGTTCAAACATTGGCTCCCATCAGTTCATGTTCAACTCTGGCTCCCATCAGGTCATGTTCAAACATTGGCTCCCATCAGTTCATGTTCAACTCTGACTCCCATCACTTCATGTTCAAACATTGGCTCCCATCAGGTCATGTTCAAACATTGGCTCCCATCAGTTCATGTTTAAACATTGGCTCCCATCACTTCATGTTCAACTCTGGCTCCCATCAGGTCATGTTCAAACATTGGCTCCCATCAGGTCATGTTCAAACATTGGCTCCCATCAGGTCATGTTCAAACATTGGCTCCCATCAGTTCATGTTCAAACATTGGCTCCCATCAGTTCATGTTCAAACATTGGCTCCCATCAGTTCAAGTTCAAACATTGGCTCCCATCAGTTCATGTTCAAACATTGGCTCCCATCAGTTCATGTTCAAACATTGGCTCCCATCAGTTCATGTTCAACTCTGGCTCCCATCAGGTCATGTTCAAACATTGGCTCCCATCACTTCATGTTCAAACATTGGCTCCCATCAGTTCATGTTCAACTCTGGCTCCCATCAGTTCATGTTCAAACATTGGCTCCCATCAGTTCATATTCAACTCTGGCTCCCATCAGTTCATGTTCAAACATTGGCTCCCATCAGTTCATGTTCAACTCTGGTTCCCATCAGTTCATGTTCAAACATTGGCTCCCATCACTTCATGTTCAAACATTGGCTCCCATCAGTTCATGTTCAACTCTGGCTCCCATCAGTTCATGTTCAAACATTGGCTCCCATCAGTTCATGTTCAACTCTGGCTCCCATCAGTTCATGTTCAAACATTGGCTCCCATCAGTTCATGTTCAAATATTGGCTCCCATCACTTCATGTTCAAACATTAGCTCCCATCACTTCATGTTCAACTCTGGCTCCTATCACTTCATGTTCAAACATTGGCTCCCATCACTTCGTGGTAATATGCTGCACGTGGTCTAAACAAGGAATTAAAACTCCTAAACATAAACACATAAGTGTAAAATATAGAAGTTATAAACATTTCAACCAAAACGCATTTTTACAGGACTTGCTCAGTTCACCTCTAGACAATGTTTATCAGCTTCCTGACCCGGATGACGCTCTGGAATTCTGGATGAAAACATTTATTGATGTTTTTGATAGACATGTGCCAATGAAGGAAGTTCGAGTAAAACACCACGTCAAGCCACCTTGGATCACCCAGGAAATACTTGAAATTATGAGAGACAGAGATAAAGCACATAAAAAGCGGGATCTCAGCGCATACCGTACTCTTAGAAACAAAGTTCAATATACCATACGACGGGAAAAGAAAAATTACTTTAAGAACTTAGTAATGGATAAAACAAATAGTAAGGATATATGGAAGGCAATTAACACCTTGACAAACAAGTATAACTTCCGAAATTCTTTACCATCAAATCATATTACATGCGACCAATTCAGTAATTTTTTTTCAAACTGACATAGACCAGTTGAAGGCTTCAATACCTAATTCTCCTTGCAACTTATCTTTACTGTCATCGTTTTGCGAGAATAGATGCTCCCGCGATATTCTTTCCGACATACCGCTAATGACAATCACTGAAGTATTCACTTACCTCAGTAACCTAAAAAACACAACCTCATCTGGGTTAGATGGAATCAGCAACCGGATTCTCCGTTGTGCTGCGCCAGTGATCTGTATATCACTAACCTATGTATATAATCAGTGTCTCACCAAAGGCCACTTTCCATCAGCTCTCAAAATCGCTAAAGTGTACCCTCTTCTTAAATCTGGTTCATTGGACAATGGTCTCCCGAACAATTACAGACCCATTTCCTTACTATCATCACTATCTAAGCCACTAGAAAAACACATCCATAAAGTAACATTACAGTATTTAGTTCGCAACAAGCTTATTGTTGACAGCCAATCAGGATTTCGACCAAAATATTCTTGCCATACGGCCCTAACAAACATGATAGAAAATTGGCACCAGAATATAAACAACAACAGTCTATGTGGAACTGTGTTTATTGATTTCAAGAAAGCATTTGATATGATAGACCATGTTATTTTAATTAAAAACTTGAGACAATGAAAATTGGCCCTAATGTAGTCACTCTAATATCATCTTTTCTATCAAACAGAAAGCAAGTAGTATCACATAATAAATCTCTGTCTCAAACCACTACCTTCAATATTGGAGTACCGCAAGGCTCTATTCTTGGCCCTCTATTGTTTGCCATATATATTAACGATCTACCTTTGCATCTTTCGTCGTCCTGCGATCTATTTGCAGACGACTGTACAGTGTACACAAACGCTGAAAACTGTATTTTACTGGAGTCGTCTTTACAACAAGAATTAAATAATGTAGTTAGGTGGAGCTATTCAAACCGTATGCAAATTAACATCACTAAAACAAAATCAATGTTACTAACAACCAGACAAAGACTTCAAACTCTAAGCTCACACACATCACTTCAACTTCACATCGATAACATGCCAGTAGAAAGTGTAATTGAGCACAAAACATTAGGCCTAATCATTGATAGAAACCTAACCTTTAATTCCCACGTTCAAGCGCTCATTAAACAAACAGCGAAAAAAGTCTACCAACTCGCCAAAATTAAAAACTTCCTTGATGAGGACACAAGGAAACTATTCTATACTTCTCATATACAGACACACTTTGACTACTGCTCTACAATCTGGGACGGTTGTTCTAATTCAAACACCAAGCGACTTTACTCACTCCAGAAACGGGCCATGAGTCTAATTTATAGCAAACATTTATCTGACAATCCTAGCCTGTATAAACGCCTTCAGTTACTACCACTCCGCAAACGCCTGCTTTTCAATAAAGCTAAACTAATTCACAAAATCCTGCATCGGAATGCCCCAAATTACCTTTGGCCATTGTTTAAATATAATGCTAGACACAGTAAACGTTTAAATATATTACACATTCCGAAGCCTAGGATTGACTTATACAAAACAAGCTTAACGTACTCTGCAGCTCAGCTGTGGAACAATCTTCCACAAGAAATCAAAGACATCACCAATCCCTATAATCGCAAATTACTCGAACACTATCTCAGTACGGATTATCTTCCCCCTTAATAATAGAGATAATAATAATAATAACAAAACCCTAGTATAACAGCCAGTCCCCTTTTGGTAGGCCAGTATATTCCACATGGCTAATAACAAGTGTCAGACTATTATCTAATATTACTGTGTCGTGTAGTTTTGATGTTCGCATTTTGCCCATGCCTTTATAATGCATATCTTTTATATTGTTGCTGTTCTCTGTTAGCCTTAAATGATGTGTGAATGAAATAATGTATGAAAGAGAGTGATAGAAGGGCAGAATGTTAGACGGGCCTGCGTGCCCAATTCTTAACCCTTTGAAAATAAAGTTTGTTCGTTCGTTCGTTCGTTCATGTTCAACTCTGGCTCCCATCAGTTCATGTTCAAACATTGGCTCCCATCAGTTCATGTTCAACTCTGGTTCCCATCAGTTCATGTTCAAACATTGGCTCCCATCAGTTCATGTTCAACTCTGGTTCCCATCAGTTCATGTTCAAACATTGGCTCCCATCAGTTCATGTTCAACTCTGGCTCCCATCAGGTCATGTTCAAACATTGGCTCCCATCAGTTCATGTTCAACTCTGGCTCCCATCAGTTCATGTTCAAACATTGGCTCCCATCAGTTCATGTTCAACTCTGGTTCCCATCAGTTCATGTTCAAACATTGGCTCCCATCAGTTCATGTTCAACTCTGGTTCCCATCAGTTCATGTTCAAACATTGGCTCCCATCAGTTCATGTTCAACTCTGGCTCCCATCAGGTCATGTTCAAACATTGGCTCCCATCAGGTCATGTTCAACTCTGGCTCCCATCAGTTCATCCCGCCCCATGTTGGTTACCCGCCCTGTGTCTTCCCACCGCCAGTGTTTCTGCTGTTGCCTCCACGCCCACTGTGACACTGACATCTCACATTACCATGACACTGTCATGTGTCCTGCCATTGTCAATAGTTGTATGAAGTATGTCAGGACATGACTGAGTGTCCTTCTCTACAGACACTGTTAATGATGCATGCACTAATAACATTACTTGTTTTTTTCCAGTACTGGAAACTAAATGCTCCAGCTTTAGCTTTTCACAGTTGGTTGTTTCAGCTGCAGCTGTGAATCTTGGCTATTACAGCTACGACTTGTGAATGTTGGATGTTGTAGATATAACATCTGCACTGTTGGATGCTACAGCTGTAGAATCTGAACAATGGACATGGAGTGCAAATAGAGACACTGACTGGTAAAGACTGAGCCCATTTCAAGGTTGTGATTAGTGCTTGTAGCAGTTGTCTGCCACGTCCAATAGTGTCTGCATACATCCGTGTGGTGTCCGCACACGTCCATGACTGCTCCATTTATTTACAATTCTTCCATCTTGCTGCTGCTACTGATAGACTGATCAGTGACACATCGTCTCACCCACTGATACATCACTAGTTGCCACATGTTTCATGTTAGTGTGTAGCATCGCTGTGTGTGTAGACTAGAAATATTACTCGTTAGTTAAGTCACATTCACTCATATTATAAACCATGTTTGTCACAATCACTCATATTGTAAACCATGTTAGTCACATTCACTCATACTGTCATGTAAATGTAGATGTGATATGTTCATGTCTCAACTGACATGATGTACTAGCATTGTGGTTAGCTCACATGCTTACCGACCAGTGCTCCTGGTTCAGCTCCCAGTACAGGCAGGTTTTTGTCCCTGGGCCTGTGTGGATCTGTGGCCGACCCAGCCTTGTGTACTGGACAGATTTCTCAGAGACGGTCAATGACGCCAACTAAACACTGACCATGTCACTCCTGGTCTCATGGTCAAGACATCTCGCAACAGATCTCCTGGCGTGCTGGGAATTGTTCAGGGCTGTACATCTGACATAAAGGTCAAGACAATCTCAAAACAGATTTCTTGACGTGCTGGGAATTGTTCAGACATGAACATCTGACACAAAGATCAAGACAATCTCACAACAGATCTCCTGACGTGCTGAGAATTGTTCAGAGATGAACATATGACATGAAGGTGGCCAGTTGCTGCCTTCACCCAGGCATGATGACTACACATACTAGCAGACACAAGATGTGACATGATGACTACACATACTAGCAGATACAAGATGTGACATGATGACTACACATACTAGCAGACACAAGATGTGACATGATGACTACACATACTAGCAGACACAAGATGTGACATGATTACAGCCACAGCTCCAGCTTTCACCATTTCCACAGAGCAGAAATAATGTGAACAAAATTTATCGTGAGCATGCCGGCCTATGTAACCTGCCTGCCTTGTCTCTCTCCTCTCATACACCACTTCATGCTCACACTTCGTATAAGACTGATGTTAAACAATAACCGACATTATATAAGCATTATAAACACACAGAACATATACATCACTTCATGCTCACACCTCGTAGTCGTATATGGCATTATAAACACACAGAACATATACATCACTTCATGCTCACATCTCGTATATGGTATTATAAACACACAGAACATATACATCACTTCATGCTCACACCTCGTATATAGCATTATAAACACACAGAACATATACATCACTTCATGCTCACACCTCGTATATAGCATTATAAACACACAGAACATATACATCACTTCATACTCACACCTCGTATATAGCATTATAAACACACAGAACATATACATCACTTCATACTCACACCTCGTATATGGCATTATAAACACACAGAACATATACATCATTTACTAGAGGACCAAATGATTATCCCCATACCAGTGCACAAACATCTCTCTACATGTCCTGTCTCTGGTAATAAGAATACAGGAAATATACAGTAAACAAGATAGGAGAGTGCTTTCTATTCTACATTTATGTTAAGGGAGTAGATCTGTACTGAGATCGTATTGACCTAACTTATGATTGTATATATAAGGGTTGATGACATCTATGGAAGATTGTTCCACGTTTGACCTAAGATAATGATTGTACATATAGGGGTTGGTGGAATCTGTGGAAGATTGTTCCACAGTTGACCTAAGATAATGATTGTACATATAGGGGTTGGTGATATCTATGGAAGATTGTTCCACAGTTGACCTAACTTATGATTGTTCATATAGGGATTGGTGGGATCTTTGGAAGATAGTTCCACGGTTGAGCTGTGGAGTACACTCTGTTTGTTTGATAGAAGTCTATTCTATGGTTGGGGATATGTAGAGTGTTTAGATGTCTGCTACATCTTGTACAAGATTATGCTTAACCAATGGCCAAAGGTAATTTGGAGCACTTTGAGATTTGAATGTTTGTGAACTAATGTGACTGTGTTAAGAATCAGTGTTCATATCTTGGTAATAGTTGCGGACATTTGTGTAGATTCCAATGTCCACTTTCCTGTGTGTGATGACCATTTGTGTAGATTCCAATGTCCACTTTCCTGTGTGTGATGAACATTTGTGTAGATTCCAATGTCCACTTTCCTGTGTGTGATGAACATTTGTGTAGATTCCAATGTCCACTTTCCTGTGTGTTATGAATGACAGCTGCAACATGTTTCTGCAGTCAGTAAAATGGCTGAATGATTGCACCGGAGCAACCGTGCCAGACTGTGGAGCATAGTCTTTGTGTAAGTGTATCTGGGACATGACAGCAGCCCCGGTTCTATTACTGTGTGTGTGTGTGTGTGTGTGTGTGTGTGTAAGTGTATCTGGGACATGACAGCAGCCCCGGTTCTATTACTGTGTGTGTGTGTGTGTGTGTGTGTAAGTGTATCTGGGACATGACAGCAGCCCCGGTTCTATTACTGTGTGTGTGTGTGTGTGTGTGTGTGTGTGTGTAAGTGTATCTGGGACATGACAGCAGCCCCGGCTCTATTACTGTGTGTGTGTGTGTGTGTGTAAGTGTATCTGGGACATGACAGCAGCCCCGGTTCTATTACTGTGTGTGTGTGTGTGTGTGTGTGTGTGTGGAGCATTGTCTTTGTGTAAGTGTATCTGGGACATGACAGCAGCCCGGCTCTATTACTGTGTGTGTGTGTGTGTGTGTGTGTGTGTAAGTGTATCTGGGACATGACAGCAGCCCCGGTTCTATTACTGTGTGTGTGTGTGTGTGTGTGTGTGGAGCATTGTCTTTGTGTAAGTGTATCTGGGACATGACAGCAGCCCCGGCTCTATTACTGTGTGTGTGTGTGTGTGTGTATCTGGGACATGACAGCAGCCCCGGCTCTATTACTGTGTGTGTGTGTGTGTGTGTGTGTGTGTGTGGAGCATTGTCTTTGTGTAAGTGTATCTGGGACATGACAGCAGCCCCGGCTCTATTACTGTGTGTGTGTGTGTGTGTGTGTGTGTGTGTGTGTAAGTGTATCTGGGACATGACAGCAGCCCCGGTTCTATTACTGTGTGTGTGTGTGTGTGTGTGTGTGTGTAAGTGTATCTGGGACATGACAGCAGCCCCGGTTCTATTACTGTGTGTGTGTGTGTGTGTGTGGAGCATTGTCTTTGTGTAAGTGTATCTGGGACATGACAGCAGCCCCGGCTCTATTACTGTGTGTGTGTGTGTGTGTGTGTGTGTGTGTGTGGAGCATTGTCTTTGTGTAAGTGTATCTGGGACATGACAGCAGCCCCGGCTCTATTACTGTGTGTGTGTGTGTGTGTGTGTGTAAGTGTATCTGGGACATGACAGCAGCCCCGGCTCTTTTACTGTGTGTGTGTGTGTGTGTGTGTGTGGAGCATTGTCTTTGTGTAAGTGTATCTGGGACATGACAGCAGCCCCGGCTCTATTACTGTGTGTGTGTGTGTGTGTGTGTGTGTGTGTGTGTGTGTATCTGGGACATGACAGCAGCCCCGGCTCTATTACTGTGTGTGTGTGTGTGTGTGTGGAGCATTGTCTTTGTGTAAGTGTATCTGGGACATGACAGCAGCCCCGGCTCTATTACTGTGTGTGTGTGTGTGTGTGTGTGTGTGGAGCATTGTCTTTGTGTAAGTGTATCTGGGACATGACAGCAGCCCCGGCTCTATTACTGTGTGTGTGTGTGTGTGTGTGTGTGTGTGTGTGTGTGTGTGTAAGTGTATCTGGGACATGACAGCAGCCCCGGTTCTATTACTGTGTGTGTGTGTGTGTGTGTGTGTGTGTGTGGAGCATTGTCTTTGTGTAAGTGTATCTGGGACATGACAGCAGCCCCGGCTCTATTACTGTGTGTGTGTGTGTGTGTGTGTGTGTGTGTGTGTGTGTGTGTGTGTGTAAGTGTATCTGGGACATGACAGCAGCCCCGGCTCTATTACTGTGTGTGTGTGTGTGTGTGTGTGTGTGGAGCATTGTCTTTGTGTAAGTGTATCTGGGACATGACAGCAGCCCCGGCTCTATTACTGTGTGTGTGTGTGTGTGTGTGTGTGTGTGTGTGTGGAGCATTGTCTTTGTGTAAGTGTATCTGGGACATGACAGCAGCCCCGGCTCTATTACTGTGTGTGTGTGTGTGTGTGTGTGTGTGTGTGTAAGTGTATCTGGGACATGACAGCAGCCCCGGCTCTATTACTGTGTGTGTGTGTGTGTGTGTGTGTGTGTGGAGCATTGTCTTTGTGTAAGTGTATCTGGGACATGACAGCAGCCCCGGCTCTATTACTGTGTGTGTGTGTGTGTGTGTGTGTGTGTGTGTGGAGCATTGTCTTTGTGTAAGTGTATCTGGGACATGACAGCAGCCCCGGCTCTATTACTGTGTGTGTGTGTGTGTGTGTAAGTGTATCTGGGACATGACAGCAGCCCCGGTTCTATTACTGTGTGTGGTGTGTGTGTGTGTGTGTGTGTGTGTGTGGAGCATTGTCTTTGTGTAAGTGTATCTGGGACATGACAGCAGCCCCGGCTCTATTACTGTGTGTGTGTGTGTGTGTGTGTGTAAGTGTATCTGGGACATGACAGCAGCCCCGGTTCTATTACTGTGTGTGTGTGTGTGTGTGTGTGTGGAGCATTGTCTTTGTGTAAGTGTATCTGGGACATGACAGCAGCCCCGGTTCTATTACTGTGTGTGTGTATCTGGGACATGACAGCAGCCCCGGTTCTATTACTGTGTGTGTGTGTGTGTGTGTGTGTGTGTGTGTAAGTGTATCTGGGACATGACAGCAGCCCCGGTTCTATTACTGTGTGTGTGTGTGTGTGTGTGTGTGTAAGTGTATCTGGGACATGACAGCAGCCCCGGTTCTATTACTGTGTGTGTGTGTGTGTGTAAGTGTATCTGGGACATGACAGCAGCCCCGGTTCTATTACTGTGTGTGTGTGTGTGTGTGTGTGTGTGTGTGTGTGTGTGGAGCATTGTCTTTGTGTAAGTGTATCTGGGACATGACAGCAGCCCCGGTTCTATTACTGTGTGTGTGTGTGTGTGTGTATCTGGGACATGACAGCAGCCCCGGTTCTATTACTGTGTGTGTGTGTGTGTGTGTGTGTGTGTGTGTGTAAGTGTATCTGGGACATGACAGCAGCCCCGGTTCTATTACTGTGTGTGTGTGTGTGTGTGTGTGTGTGTGTAGCATTGTCTTTGTGTAAGTGTATCTGGGACATGACAGCAACCCCGGCTCTATTACTCTGTGTGTGTGTGTGTGTGTGTGTGTGTGTGTGTGTGTGGAGCATTGTCTTTGTGTAAGTGTATCTGGGACATGACAGCAGCCCCGGCTCTATTACTGTGTGTGTGTGTGTGTGGAGCATTGTCTTTGTGTAAGTGTATCTGGGACATGACAGCAGCCCCGGCTCTATTACTGTGTGTGTGTGTGTGTGTGTATCTGGGACATGACAGCAGCCCCGGCTCTATTACTGTGTGTGTGTGTGTGTGTGTGTGGAGCATTGTCTTTGTGTAAGTGTATCTGGGACATGACAGCAGCCCCGGCTCTATTACTGTGTGTGTGTGTGTGTGTGTATCTGGGACATGACAGCAGCCCCGGCTCTATTACTGTGTGTGTGTGTGTGTGTATCTGGGACATGACAGCAGCCCCGGCTCTATTACTGTGTGTGTGTGTGTGTGTGTGTATCTGGGACATGACAGCAGCCCCGGCTCTATTACTGTGTGTGTGTGTGTGTGTATCTGGGACATGACAGCAGCCCCGGCTCTATTACTGTGTGTGTGTGTGTGTGTGTTGTGTTGTGGAGCATTGTCTTTGTGTAAGTGTATCTGGGACATGACAGCAGCCCCGGCTCTATTACTGTGTGTGTGTGTGTGTGTGTGTGTGTGTTTGTGTGTGTGTGGAGCATTGTCTTTGTGTAAGTGTATCTGGGACATGACAGCAGCCCCGTTTCTATTACTGTTGTGTGGTGTGTGTGTGTGGAGCAATTGTCTTTGTGTAAGTGTATCTGGGACATGACAGCAGCCCCGGCTCTATTACTGTGTGTGTGTGTGTGTGTGTGTGTGTGTGGGAGCATTGTCTTTGTGTAGTGTATATGGGACATGACAGCAGCCACGGCTCTATTACTGTGTGTTGTGTGTGTAAGTGTATCTGGGACATGACAGCAGCCCCGGCTCTATTACTGTGTGTGTGTTTGTATCTGGGACATGACAGCAGGCCCCGGCTCTATTACTGTGTGTGTGTGTGTGTGTGTATCTGGGACATGACAGCAGCCCCGGCTCTATTACTGTGTGTGTGTGTGTGTGTGTGTGGAGCATAGTCCTTTGTGTAAGTGTAATCTGGGACATGACAGCAGCCCCGGCTCTATTACTGTGTGTGTGTGTGTGTGTGTATCTGGGACATGACAGCAGCCCCGCTCTATTACTGTGTGTGTGTGTGTGTGGAGCATAGTCTTTGTGTAAGTGTATCTGGACATGACAGCAGCCCCGGCTCTATTACTGTGTGTGTGTGTGTGTGTGTGTGTGTGTGTGTGTGTGTGTGGAGCATTGTCTTTGTGTAAGTGTATCTGGACATGGACAGCAGCCCCGGCTCTATTACTGTGTGTGTGGTGTGTGGTGTGTGTGTGGAGCATTGTCTTTGTGTAAGTGTATCTGGACATGACACGCAGCCCCGGCTCTATTACTGTGTGTGTGTGTGTGTGGAGCAGTGTCTTTGTGTAAGTGATATCTGGGACATGACAGGCAGCCCCGGCTCTAGTTACTGTGTGTGTGGTGTGTGTGGTGTGTGGAGCATTGTCTTTGTGTAAGGTGTATCTGGGACATGACAGCAACCCCGGCTCTATTACTGGTGTGTGTGTGTGTGTGTGTATATCTGGGACATGACAGCAGCCCCGGCTCTATTACTGTGTGTGTGTGTGTGTGTGTGTGGGAGCATTGTCTTTGTGTAAGTGTATCTGGGACATGACAGCAGCCCCGGCTCTATTGACTGTGTGTGTGTGTGTGTGTGTGTGTGTGGAGCATTGTCTTTGTGTAAGTGTATCTGGGACATGACAGCAACCCCGGCTCTATTACTGTGTGTGTGTGTGTGTGTTTGTGTGTGTGTGTGTGTGTGGAAGCATTGTCTTTGTGTAAGTGTATCTGGACATGACAGCAGCCCCACGGCTCTATTAATGTGTGTGTAGTGTGTGTGTATCTGGGACATGACAGCAGCCCCGGCTCTATTACTGTGTGTGTGTGTGTGGTGTGGTATCTGGGACATGACAGCCAGCCACCGGCTCTATTACTGTGTGTGTGTGTGTGTGTGTGTGTGTGTATCTGGGGACATGACAGCAGCCCCGGCTCTATTACTGTGTGTGTTGTGTGTATCTGGGAGACATGACAGCAGCCCCGGCTCTATTACTGTGTGTGTGTGTGTGTGTGTTGTGTGGAGCATTGTCTTTGTGTAAGTGTATCTGGGACATGACAGCAGCCCCGGCTCTATTACTGTGTGTGTGTGTGTGTGTGGAGCATAGTCTTTGTGTAAGTGTATCTGGGACATGACAGCAGCCCCGGCTCTATTACTGTGTGTGTGTGTGTGTTGTGTGTGTGTGGAGCATTGTCTTTGTGTAAGTGTATCTGGGACATGACAGCAGCCCCGGCTCTATTACTGTGTGTGTGTGTGTGTGTGTATCTGGGACATGACAGCAGCCCCGGCTCTATTACTGTGTGTGTGTGTGTGTGTGTGTGTATCTGGGACATGACAGCAGCCCCGGCTCTATTACTGTGTGTGTGTGTGTGTGGTGTGTGTAGTCTGGGACATGACAGCAGCCCCGGCTCTATTACTGTGTGTGTGTGTGTGTGTGTGTATCTGGGACATGACAGACAGCCCCGGTTCTATTACTGTGTGTTGTGTGTGTGTGGAGCATTGTCTTTGTGTAAGTGTATCTGGGACATGACAGCAGTCCCGGCTCTATTACTGTGTGTGTGTGTAAGTGTATCTGGGACATGACAGCAGCCCCGGCTCTATTACTGTGTGTGTGTGTAAGTGTATCTGGGACATGACAGCAGCCCCGGTTCTATTACTGTGTGTGTGTGTGTGTGGAGCATTGTCTTTGTGTAAGTGTATCTGGGACATGACAGCAGCCCCGGTTCTATTACTGTGTGTGTGTGTGTGTGGAGCATTGTCTTTGTGTAAGTGTATCTGGGACATGACAGCAGCCCCGGCTCTATTACTGTGTGTGTGTGTAAGTGTATCTGGGACATGACAGCAGTCCCGGCTCTATTACTGTGTGTGTGTGTGTGTGTGTATCTGGGACATGACAGCAGCCCCGGCTCTATTACTGTGTGTGTGTGTGTGTGTGTGTGTGTATCTGGGACATGACAGCAGCCCCGGCTCTATTACTGTGTGTGTGTGTGTGTGTGTGTGTATCTGGGACATGACAGCAGCCCCGGCTCTATTACTGTGTGTGTGTGTGTGTGTGTATCTGGGACATGACAGCAGCCCCGGCTCTATTACTGTGTGTGTGTGTGTGTATCTGGGACATGACAGCAGCCCCGGCTCTATTACTGTGTGTGTGTGTGTGTGTTTGTGTATCTGGGACATGACAGCAGCCCCGGCTCTATTACTGTGTGTGTGTGTGTGGAGCATTGTCTTTGTGTAAGTGTATCTGGGACATGACAGCAGCCCCGGCTCTATTACTGTGTGTGTGTGTGTGTGTGTGGAGCATAGTCTTTGTGTAAGTGTATCTGGGACATGACAGCAGCCCCGGCTCTATTACTGTGTGTGTGTGTGTGTGTGTGTGTGTGGAGCATTGTCTTTGTGTAAGTGTATCTGGGACATGACAGCAGCCCCGGCTCTATTACTGTGTGTGTGTGTGTGTGTATCTGGGACATGACAGCAGCCCCGGCTCTATTACTGTGTGTGTGTGTGTATCTTGGACATGACAGCAGCCCCGGCTCTATTACTGTGTGTGTGTGTGTGTGTGTATCTGGGACATGACAGCAGCCCCGGCTCTATTACTGTGTGTGTGTGTGTGTGTGTGTATCTGGGACATGACAGCAGCCCCGGCTCTATTACTGTGTGGTGTGTGTGTGTGTGTGGAGCATTGTCTTTGTGTAAGTGTATCTGGGACATGACAGCAGCCCCTGCTCTATTACTGTGTGTGTGTGTGTGTGTGTGTATCTGGGACATGACAGCAGCCCCGGCTCTATTACTGTGTGTGTGTGTGTGTATCTGGGACATGACAGCAGCCCCGGCTCTATTACTGTGTGTGTGTGTGTGTGTGTATCTTGGACATGACAGCAGCCCCGGCTCTATTACTGTGTGTGTGTGTGTGTGTGTGTATCTGGGACATGACAGCAGCCCCGGCTCTATTACTGTGTGTGTGTGTGTGTGTGTGTGTGTGTGTGTGGCATTGTCTTTGTGTAAGTGTATCTGGGACATGACAGCAGCCCCGGCTCTATTACTGTGTGTGTGTGTGTGTGTATCTGGGACATGACAGCAGCCCCTGCTCTATTACTGTGTGTGTGTGTGTGTATCTGGGACATGACAGCAGCCCCGGCTCTATTACTGTGTGTGTGTGTGTGTGTGTGTGTATCTGGGACATGACAGCAGCCCCGGCTCTATTACTGTGTGTGTGTGTGTGTATCTGGGACATGACAGCAGCCCCGGCTCTATTACTGTGTGTGTGTGTGTGTGTGTGTATCTGGGACATGACAGCAGCCCCGGCTCTATTACTGTGTGTGTGTGTGTGTGTGGAGCATTGTCTTTGTGTAAGTGTATCTGGGACATGACAGCAGCCCCGGCTCTATTACTGTGTGTGTGTGTGTGTGTGTGTGTGTGTATCTGGGACATGACAGCAGCCCCGGCTCTATTACTGTGTGTGTGTGTGTGTGTGTGTGTATCTGGGACATGACAGCAGCCCCTGCTCTATTACTGTGTGTGTGTGTGTGTGGAGCATTGTCTTTGTGTAAGTGTATCTGGGACATGACAGCAGCCCCGGCTCTATTACTGTGTGTGTGTGTGTGTGTGTGTATCTGGGACATGACAGCAGCCCCGGCTCTATTACTGTGTGTGTGTGTTTTTGGAGCATTGTCTTTGTGTAAGTGTATCTGGGACATGACAGCAGCCCCGGCTCTATTACTGTGTGTGTGTGTGTGTGTGTGTGTGTGTGTATCTGGGACATGACAGCAGCTCCGGCTCTATTACTGTGTGTGTGTGTGTGTATCTGGGACATGACAGCAGCCCCGGCTCTATTACTGTGTGTGTGTGTGTGTGTGGAGCATTGTCTTTGTGTAAGTGTATCTGGGACATGACAGCAGCCCCGGCTCTATTACTGTGTGTGTGTGTGTGTGTGTGTATCTGGGACATGACAGCAGCCCCGGCTCTATTACTGTGTGTGTGTGTGTGTGTATCTGGGACATGACAGCAGCCCCGGCTCTATTACTGTGTGTGTGTGTGTGTGTGTGTGTGTATCTGGGACATGACAGCAGCCCCGGCTCTATTACTGTGTGTGTGTGTGTGTGTGTATCTGGGACATGACAGCAGCCCCGGCTCTATTACTGTGTGGGTGTGTGTGTGTGTGTGTGTGTGTGTGTGTAGCATTGTCTTTGTGTAAGTGTATCTGGGACATGACAGCAGCCCCGGCTCTATTACTGTGTGTGTGTGTGTGTGTGTGTGGAGCATTGTCTTTGTGTAAGTATCTGGGACATGACAGCAGCCCCGCTCTATACTGTGTGTGTGTGTGTGTGTGTATCTGGGACATGACAGCAGCCCCGGCTCTATTACTGTGTGTGTGTGTGTAAGTGTATCTGGGACATGACAGCAGCCCCGGCTCTATTACTGTGTGTGTGTGTGTGTGTGAGCATTGTCTTTGTGTAAGTGTATCTGGGACATGACAGCAGCCCCGGCTCTATTACTGTGTGTGTGTGTGTAAGTGTATCTGGGACATGACAGCAGCCCCGGCTCTATTACTGTGTGTGTGTGTGTGTGTGTGTGGAGCATTGTCTTTGTGTAAGTGTATCTGGGACATGACAGCAGCCCCGGCTCTATTACTGTGTGTGTGTGTAAGTGTATCTGGGACATGACAGCAGCCCCGGCTCTATTACTGTGTGTGTGTGTGTGTGTGTGTGTGGAGCTTGTCTTTGTGTAAGTGTAATCTGGGACATGACAGCAGCCCCGGCTCTATTACTGTGTGTGTGTGTGTGTATCTGGGACATGACAGCAGCCCCGGCTCTATTACTGTGTGTGTGTGTGTGTGTGTATCTGGGACATGACAGCAGCCCCGCTCTATTACTGTGTGTGTGTGTGTGTGTATCTGGGACATGACAGCAGCCCCGGCTCTATTACTGTGTGTGTGTGTGTGTGTGTGTATCTGGGACATGACAGCAGCCCCGGCTCTATTACTGTGTGTGTGTGTGTGTGTGTGTGTAGCATTGTCTTTGTGTAAGTGTATCTGGGACATGACAGCAGCCCCCGGCTCTATTACTGTGTGTGTGTGTGTGTGTGTGTGTGTGTGTAAGTGTATCTGGGACATGACAGCAGCCCCGGCTCTATTACTCTGTTGTGTGTGTGGTGTGTATCTGGGACATGACAGCAGCCCCTGCTCTATTTACTGTGTGTGTTGTGTGTGTGTGTGTGTGTAAGTGTATCTGGGACATGACAGCAGCCCCTGCTGTATTACTGTGTGTGTGTGTGTGTGTATCTGGACATGACAGCAGCCCCGGCTCTATTACTGTGTGTGTGTGTGTGTGTGTAAGTGTATCTGGGACATGACAGCAGCCCCGGCTCTATTACTGTGTGTGTGTGTGTGTGTGTGTATCTGGGACATGACAGCAGCCCCTGCTCTATTACTGTGTGTGTGTGTGTGTGTGTGTGTGTGTGTGTGTGTGTGTAAGTGTATCTGGGACATGACAGCAGCCCCTGCTCTATTACTGTGTGTGTGTGTGTGTGTAAGTGTATCTGGGACATGACAGCAGCCCCTGCTCTATTACTGTGTGTGTGTGTGTGTGTAGTGTATCTGGGACATGACAGCAGCCCCGGCTCTATTACTGTGTGTGTGTGTGTGTGTGTGTATCTGGGACATGACAGCAGCCCCTGCTCTATTACTGTGTGTGTGTGTGTGTGTATCTGGGACATGACAGCAGCCCCGGCTCTATTACTGTGTGTGTGTGTGTGTGTGTGTATCTGGGACATGACAGCAGCCCCGGCTCTATTACTGTGTGTGTGTGTGTGTATCTGGGCATGACGCAGCCCCGCTCTATTACTGTGTGTGTGTGTGTGTATCTGGGACATGACAGCAGCCCCGGCTCTATTACTGTGTGTGTGTGTGTGTGTGTGTATCTGGGACATGACAGCAGCCCCGGCTCTATTACGTGTGTGTGTGTGTGTGGTGTATCTGGGACATGACAGCAGCCCCGGCTCTATTACTGTGTGTGTGTGTGTGTGTGTATCTGGACATGACAGCAGCCCCGGCTCTATTACTGTGTGTTGTGTGTGTGTGTGTGTGTGTGTAGCATTGTCTTTTGTGTAAGTGTATCTGGGACATGACAGCAGCCCCGGCTCTATTACTGTGTGTGTGTGTGTGTGTGTGTGTGTGTGTGTGTGGAGCATTGTCTTTGTGTAAGTGTATCTGGGACATGACAGCAGCCCCGGCTCTATTACTGTGTGTGTGTGTGTGTGTATCTGGGACATGACAGCAGCCCCTGCTCTATTACTGTGTGTGTGTGTGTGTGTGTGTATCTGGGACATGACAGCAGCCCCTGCTCTATTACTGTGTGTGTGTGTGTGTGTGTGTGGAGCATTGTCTTTGTGTAAGTGTATCTGGGACATGACAGCAGCCCCGGCTCTATTACTGTGTGTGTGTGTGTGTGTGTATCTGGGACATGACAGCAGCCCCTGCTCTATTACTGTGTGTGTGTGTGTGTGTGTGTATCTGGGACATGACAGCAGCCCCGGCTCTATTACTGTGTGTGTGTGTGTGTGTGTGTATCTGGGACATGACAGCAGCCCCGCTCTATTACTGTGTGTGTGTGTGTGTGTGTATCTGGACATGAACAGCCCCGCTCTATACTGTGTGTGTGTGTGTGTGTGTGTGTATCTGGGACATGACAGCAGCCCCGGCTCTATTACTGTGTGTGTGTGTGTGTGTGTGTGTGTATCTGGGACATGACAGCAGCCCCGGCTCTATTACTGTGTGTGTGTGTGTGTGTATCTGGGACATGACAGCAGCCCCGGCTCTATTACTGTGTGTGTGTGTGTGTGTGTATCTGGGACATGACAGCAGCCCCGGCTCTATTACTGTGTGTGTGTGTGTGTGTGTGTGTGTAGCATTGTCTTTGTGTAAGTGTATCTGGGACATGACAGCAGCCCCGGCTCTATTACTGTGTGTGTGTGTGTGTGTGTGTGTGTGTGTGTGTGGAGCATTGTCTTTGTGTAAGTGTATCTGGGACATGACAGCAGCCCCGGCTCTATTACTGTGTGTGTGTGTGTGTGTATCTGGACATGACAGCAGCCCCTGCTCTATTACTGTGTGTGTGTGTGTGTGTGTGTATCTGGGACATGACAGCAGCCCCTGCTCTATTACTGTGTGTGTGTGTGTGTGGAGCATTGTCTTTGTGTAAGTGTATCTGGGACATGACAGCAGCCCCTGCTCTATTACTGTGTGTGTGTGTGTGTGTATCTGGGACATGACAGCAGCCCCGGCTCTATTACTGTGTGTGTGTGTGTGTGTGTGTGTATCTGGACATGACAGCAGCCCCGGCTCTATTACTGTGTGTGTGTGTGTGTGTGTGTATCTGGGACATGACAGCAGCCCCTGCTCTATTACTGTGTGTGTGTGTGTGTGTGTATCTGGGACATGACAGCAGCCCCTGCTCTATTACTGTGTGTGTGTGTGTGTGTGTGTGTATCTGGGACATGACAGCAGCCCCTGCTCTATTACTGTGTGTGTGTGTGTGTGTATCTGGGACATGACAGCAGCCCCTGCTCTATTACTGTGTGTGTGTGTGTGTGTGTATCTGGGACATGACAGCAGCCCCTGCTCGATTACTGATGTGTGGTGTGTGTGTAAGTGTATCTGGGACAGTGACAGCAGCCCCCTGCTCTATTACTAGTGATGTGTGGTGTGGAAGTGTATCTGGGACATGACAGAGCCCCTGACCTCATATTACTGTGTGTGTGGTGTGGGTGTATCTGGGACAATGACAGCAGCCCCTGCTACGAGTACGTGTGTGGTGTGTGTGTTGGGAACATGACAGCCCTGCTCTATTACTGTGTTGTTTGTGTGTGTGTATCTGGGACATGAACAGCAGCACCCCGGCCTCTATTACTGTGTGTGGTGTGTGTGGTGTGTGTGTGTGTGTGTATCTGGACATGACAGCAGCCCCTGCTCTATATAATGTGTGCTGTGTGATGTGTATATGGTACATGACAGCAGCCCCTGCCGCTAAGTACTGTGTGTGTGCGTGTGTTGTATCTGGGAACATGACAGCAGCCCCGGCGCTATTACTAAGTGTGTGTGGTGTGTAAGTGTATCTGGGACATGACAGCAGCCCCTGCTCTATTACTGTGTGTGTGTGGGTGTGTGTGTGTGTGTGTGTGTAAGTGTATCTGGGACATGACAGCAGCCCCGGCTCTATTACTGTGTGTGTGTGTTGTGTGTGTGGAGCATTGTCTTTGTGTAAGTGTATCTGGGACATGACAGCAGCCCCGGCTCTATTACTGTGTGTGTGTGTGTAAGTGTATCTGGGACATGACAGCAGCCCCGGCTCTATTACTGTGTGTGTGTGTGTGTGTGTGTGGAGCATTGTCTTTGTGTAAGTGTATCTGGGACATGACAGCAGCCCCGGCTCTATTACTGTGTGTGTGTGTGTGTATCTGGGACATGACAGCAGCCCCGGCTCTATTACTGTGTGTGTGTGTGTGTGTGTGTGTGTATCTGGGACATGACAGCAGCCCCGGCTCTATTACTGTGTGTGTGTGTGTGTGTATCTGGGACATGACAGCAGCCCCGGCTCTATTACTGTGTGTGTGTGTGTGTGTGTATCTGGGACATGACAGCAGCCCCGGCTCTATTACTGTGTGTGTGTGTGTGTGTGTGTGTGTGTAGCATTGTCTTTGTGTAAGTGTATCTGGGACATGACAGCAGCCCCGGCTCTATTACTGTGTGTGTGTGTGTGTGTGTGTGTGTGTGTGGAGCATTGTCTTTGTGTAAGGTGTATCTGGGACATGACAGCAGCCCCGGCTCTATTACTGTGTGTGTGTGTGTGTGTGTATCTGGGACATGACAGCAGCCCCTGCTCTATTACTGTGTGTGTGTGTGTGTGTGTGTATCTGGGACATGACAGCAGCCCCTGCTCTATTACTGTGTGTGTGTGTGTGTGTGTGTGTGTGTGTGGAGCATTGTCTTTGTGTAAGTGTATCTGGGACATGACAGCAGCCCCTGCTCTATTACTGTGTGTGTGTGTGTGTGTGTATCTGGGACATGACAGCAGCCCCGGCTCTATTACTGTGTGTGTGTGTGTGTTGTATCTGGGACATGACAGGCAGCCCCGGCTCTATTACTGTGTGTGTGTGTGTGTGTGTGTGTATCTGGGACATGACAGCAGGCCCCTGCTCTATTACTGTGTGTGTGGTTGTGTGTGTATCTGGGACATGACAGCAGCCCCTGCTCTATTACTGTGTGTGTGTGTGTGTGTGTATCTGGGACATGACAGCAGCCCCTGCTCTATTACTGTGTGTGTGTGTGTGTGTATCTGGGACATGACAGCAGCCCCTGCTCTATTACTGTGTGTGTGTGTGTGTGTGTATCTGGGACATGACAGCAGCCCCTGCTCTATTACTGTGTGTGTGTGTGTAAGTGTATCTGGGACATGACAGCAGCCCCTGCTCTATTACTGTGTGTGTGTGGTGTGTGTGTGTATCTGGGACATGACAGCAGCCCCTGCTCTATTACTGTGTGTGTGGTGTGGTGTATCTGGGACATGACAGCAGCCCCTGCTCTATTACTGTGTGTGTGTGTGTGTGTATCTGGGACATGACAGCAGCCCCGGCTCTATTACTGTGTGTGTGTGTGTGTGTGTGTGTGTGTGTGTGTATCTGGGACATGACAGCAGCCCCTGCTGCTATTACTGTGTGTGTGTGTTGTGGTATCTGGGGACATGACGCAGCCCCTGCTCTAATTACTGTGTGTTGTGTGTGTGTGTGTGTATCTGGGACATGACAGCACCCCTGCTCTATTACTGTGTGTGTGTGTGTAGAGTGATATCTGGGACATGACAGCAGCCCCTGCTCTATTACTGTGTGTGTGTGGGTGTGTGTGTGTGTGTGTGTGTGTGTAAAGTGTATCTGGACCATGACAGCAGCCCCGGCTCTATACTGTGTGGTGTGTGTGTGTGTGTGTGGAGCATTGTCTTTGTGTAAGAGTGTATCTGGGACATGACAGCAGCCCCGGCTCTATTACTGTGTGTGTGTGTGTAAGTGTATCTGGGACATGACAGCAGCCCCGCTCTATTACTGTGTGTGTGTGTGTGGAGCATTGTCTTTGTGTAAGTGTATCTGGAGACATGACAGCAACCCCGGCTCTAGTACTGTGTGTGTGTGTGTGTGTGTATCTGGGACATGACAGCAGCCCCTGCTCTATTACTGTGGTGTGTGTGTGTGTGTGTGTGTAAGTGTATCTGGGACATGACAGCAGCCCCTGCTCTATTACTGTGTGTGTGTGTGTGTGTGTGTGTGTGTGTGTGTAAGTGTATCTGGGACATGACAGCAGCCCCTGCTCTATTACTGTGTGTGTGTGTGTGTGTGTGTAAGTGTATCTGGGAACATGACAGCAGCCCCTGCTCTATTACTGTGTGTTGTGTGTGTGTGTGTGTGTGTATCTGGGACATGACAGCAGCCCTGCTCTATTACTGTGTGTGTGTGTGTGTGTGTGTGTAAGTGTATCTGGGACATGACAGCAGCCCCTGCTCTATTACTGTGTGTGTGTGTGTGTTGTGTAAGTGTATCTGGGACATGACAGCAGCCCCTGCTCTATTACTGTGTGTGTGTGTGTGTGTAAGTGTATCTGGGACATGACAGCAGCCTCTGCTCTATTACTGTGTGTGTGTGTGTGTGTGTGTGTGTGTGTGTGGAGCATTGTCTTTGTGTAAGTGTATCTGGGACATGACAGCAGCCCCGGCTCTATTACTGTGTGTGTGTGTGTGTGTGTATCTGGGACATGACAGCAGCCCCGGCTCTATTACTGTGTGTGTGTGTGTGTGTATCTGGGACATGACAGCAGCCCCGGCTCTATTACTGTGTGTGTGTGTGTGTATCTGGGACATGACAGCAGCCCCGGCTCTATTACTGTGTGTGTGTGTGTGTGTATCTGGGACATGACAGCAGCCCCGGCTCTATTACTGTGTGTGTGTGTGTGTGTGTGTGGAGCATTGTCTTTGTGTAAGTGTATCTGGGACATGACAGCAGCCCCGGCTCTATTACTGTGTGTGTGTGTGTATCTGGGACATGACAGCAGCCCCGGCTCTATTACTGTGTGTGTGTGTGTGTGTGTGTGTGTGTATCTGGGACATGACAGCAGCCCCGGCTCTATTACTGTGTGTGTGTGTGTGTGTGTGTGTGTGTCTGGAGGTTGCAAGAAGTGAAATGTGTGTGGAGGTGGCATGAAATGAAGTGTGTGTGGAGGTAGCATGAAGTGAATATGTGCGTGGAGCTGGCATGAAGTGAAGTGTGTGTGGCGCTGGCAAGAAGTGGAGTGTGTGGAGATGGCATGAAGTGAAGTGTGTGTGGAGGTAGCATGAAGTGAATATGTGCGTGGAGCTGGCATGAAGTGAATATGTGCATGGAGCTGGCATGAATTGAAGTGTGTGTGGCGCTGGCAAGAAGTGGAGTGTGTGGAGATGGCATGAAGTGAAGTGTGTGTGGAGATGGCATGAAGTGAAGTGTGTGTGGCGCTGGCAAGAAGTGGAGTGTGTGGAGATGGCATGAATTGAAGTGTGTGTGGCAATGGCAAGAAGTGGAGTGTGTGGAGATGGCATGAAGTGAAGTGTGTGTGGCGCTGGCAAGAAGTGGAGTGTGTGGAGATGGCATGAAGTGAAGTGTGTGTGGCGCTGGCAAGAAGTGGAGTGTGTGGAGATGGCATGAAGTGAAGTGTGTGTGGCGCTGGCAAGAAGTGGAGTGTGTGGAGATGGCATGAAGTGAAGTGTGTGTGGCGCTGGCATGAAGTGAATGTATGGACATCGCCACATGTATTTGATGTGATCATTCAGTAGAAACAGATTTGTATAGATAAATGTATTCTAGCATGTACAGTAGACTTCACAGAGATTTACGTGTGTTGTTATATTTGACAAATATAGTTGTTATATAATAAATCAGGCCTTTGTTTGTCAATACTGTTGCAGAAACAATGATATATCAACCAGGTATTTATCTTGTACAGCTCTGAAGATGTGTCTTGTGTTTTCAATTGTTTATTCACTGCTCCAGCACATGTTCATTTACTCAAAGCTTGTTCAGAAATCCAGCGCTGATGTGTGCTTATAAAGGGAATATGTAGACAATAAACACCGACGCTGTAACTGAAGCTCTTCAAACATGGATCTATCAGTGAACTGGAAGAACATCATGGCAGGAGGAGAAAGTAGACACACAAGTTGTACAGACATTGGGATTGAACAACAGTCACGGTCTGACAGTTCAGGTACTCCGGCCAGAGAGAGACAGCTGCTTATAATTACGGGACGTGCTGGAGGAAGTATGCAAGTGGAAGACAATGTTATGTGTGGTTTAACAACATAAAGAGATTGACTGGAAGAAGCCTGTTTGAGGGCACTGTGACAACACAGTACACACAGCGTGGATGACTCACTACAGTGTGAGTATCCAGCGACTTACATAGGTAGAACGGAACGACAATCAGCAATTTGAGAAGCTAACCATATACCAGTGTGGGTGGAAATGAGAGTAAATCAGTCTTCTGGAATTCCTATGCAGTTGACAGGTCATAAAATGTAGAATCTGATCATCATGGAACATTTGCTTATTAGCAATCATAGAGTTAATAAACAAAACTCATTTCATATACTGCATTCAATGAACAATAATAGATTGCTCTTATACATCAAGGCAATTTCAGTTTTTACTGTGCAAAAAAAAAGGACCATGTTTAATCTGATGACTTTCATGGGGTTAATGTCAACATTCCAACAATATCAGTGACCATGCACTTAGTATTTTAGCAAAATCATTGTTCATTCATTCACAACAAATGATATATAACTCTGCAGTGTGCACCTGATGAGATGCAGCGACATATGTCAGACAAGAAATGGTGCAATATTTTGTTTGATTATGTGGTTGTTTCGGGATTTGAAATTTAAATATTGAGCACAACCCACTACTGGCAACGCCGATCGCATTCTGGTATGAACCTAAGGCCTATCCACGTCAATATGGAAGCACTATACTCGAGTTTCGCCCTCATTTGAGCTCGTCAGTAGTGCATATCCCTGACCGGATCCGGAAACAGTCCCGGATCACGCGTGTGAAGCGGGTGTGTAACCACGCAGCACACACTGGACACACCAATATAACACAACGCTACCCATCGTAGGCTATGCTCAAGATTGCCCAATCGCCGTGACCGACGTCCGTCAATCGAAGGGTCCCATCGATTGACGGACGTCGGTCACGGCGATTGGGCAATCTTGAGCATAGCCTACGATGGGTAGCGTTGTGATATTCTGTTGTGATAATTTGGTGTGTCCAGTGTGTGCTGCGTGGTTACACACCCGCTTCACACGCGTGATCCGGGACTGTTTCCGGATCCGGTCAGGGATATGCACTACTGACGAGCTCAAATGAGGGCGAAACTCGAGTATAGTGCTTCCGTATTGACGTGGATAGGCCTTAGGTTCATACCAGAATGCGATCGGCGTTGCCAGTAGTGGGTTGTGCTCAATATTTAAATTTCAAATCCCGAAACAACCACATAATCAATTGATTATTGCTCACTGGATTTAGGAGGCCTGGTGTTCCTTGCCAGTGAGAAGTCCTGATCGTTCGGGTCCCATCGATTGACGGACGTCGGACACGGCGATTGGGCAATCTTGAGCATAGCCTACGATGGGTAGCGTTGTGATATTCTGTTGTGATAATTTGTTGTGTCCAGTGTGTGCTGCGTGGTTACACACCCGCTTCACACGCGTGATCCGGGACTGTTTCCGGATCCGGTCAGGGATATGCACTACTGACGAGCTCAAATGAGGGCGAAACTCGAGTATAGTGCTTCCGTATTGACGTGGATAGGCCTTAGGTTCATACCAGAATGCGATCGGCGTTGCCAGTAGTGGGTTGTGCTCAATATTTAAATTTCAAATCCCGAAACAACCACATAATCAATTGATTATTGCTCACTGGATTTAGGAGGCCTGGTGTTCCTTGCCAGTGAGAAGTCCTGATCGTTCGGGTCCCATCGATTGACGGACGTCGGACACGGCGATTGGGCAATCTTGAGCATAGCCTACGATGGGTAGCGTTGTGATATTCTGTTGTGATAATTTGGTGTGTCCAGTGTGTGCTGCGTGGTTACACACCCGCTTCACACGCGTGATCCGGGACTGTTTCCGGATCCGGTCAGGGATATGCACTACTGACGAGCTCAAATGAGGGCAAAACTCGAGTATAGTGCTTCCGTATTGACGTGGATAGGCCTTAGGTTCATACCAGAATGCGATCGGCGTTGCCAGTAGTGGGTTGTGCTCAATATTTAAATTTCAAATCCCGAAACAACCACATAATCAATTGATTATTGCTCACTGGATTTAGGAGGCCTGGTGTTCCTTGCCAGTGAGAAGTCCTGATCGTTCGGGTCCCATCGATTGACGGACGTCGGACACGGCGATTGGGCAATCTTGAGCATAGCCTACGATGGGTAGCGTTGTGATATTCTGTTGTGATAATTTGGTGTGTCCAGTGTGTGCTGCGTGGTTACACACCCGCTTCACACGCGTGATCCGGGACTGTTTCCGGATCCGGTCAGGGATATGCACTACTGACGAGCTCAAATGAGGGCAAAACTCGAGTATAGTGCTTCCGTATTGACGTGGATAGGCCTTAGGTTCATACCAGAATGCGATCGGCGTTGCCAGTAGTGGGTTGTGCTCAATATTTAAATTTCAAATCCCGAAACAACCACATAATCAATTGATTATTGCTCACTGGATTTAGGAGGCCTGGTGTTCCTTGCCAGTGAGAAGTCCTGATCGTTCGGGTCCCATCGATTGACGGACGTCGGACACGGCGATTGGGCAATCTTGAGCATAGCCTACGATGGGTAGCGTTGTGATATTCTGTTGTGATAATTTGGTGTGTCCAGTGTGTGCTGCGTGGTTACACACCCGCTTCACACGCGTGATCCGGGACTGTTTCCGGATCCGGTCAGGGATATGCACTACTGACGAGCTCAAATGAGGGCAAAACTCGAGTATAGTGCTTCCGTATTGACGTGGATAGGCCTTAGGTTCATACCAGAATGCGATTGGCGTTGCCAGTAGTGGGTTGTGCTCAATATTTAAATATTTTGTTTGTGGATTCTGTTTAATACACAATAATCAGACAAGTTCCATCTTCACAATATACATCACATATCACATCACACCACAACCCCAGATCCTGGCTCGTCTTGTCAGAAACTTCACTCACTGAAGTGTATATATCCTGTTGAGTGTGTGTTGAGAGAGAACATATCACACTTCAAATATACAGCCATGTGTTTTCTTAACATTTCACATATGTAATCAGTGGATTGAGAGTGGGTTTACAGGTTTCAGCAGGGGAGGAGGGGGTACTACAGTAAAAGGTGAGGTGTGGTTTTTGGCTAGGGTCACAGATCTTACCATGAATTAACAAATCAGTATCAAAGAATATTTCTCCGGGCTGAAAGATGTACAGACACGATACAAGATGTGTAAAAACACAACATTCTTTCCCCTTGCTAGCCATTTTCTTCTGAACTATGACGTCGTCATCACTTATTCACAAACCTTATGCAAATGCCAGATATTGAGCCCACTTGCCTGAGCTCATCTGTTCAAATCCTCACGGAGGCACATTATGTAACTTGGACCTGGGCTCCTAAACTAACCCAGCCTAACATGTGTAGCAGACAGTTCTGGGAAGACAAGGTGGCCAGCCTGACACTGATGACATGATCCAGTGAACGTCAGCTGGTCGGTACAATGACAGGGCTAGCACTATACTGCCAGTACAGCTCCAGGCCTTTCACACTGTCCTGTACTCACACAGCTGGTCTGTATGACAGGGCTAGTACCATACTGCCAGGCGTGTCACACTGTCCTGTACTCACACAGCTGGTCTATACGTCAGGGCTAGTACCATACTGCCAGGCGTGTCACACTGTCCTGTACTCACACAGCTGGTCTGTATGACGGCTAGTACCATACTGCCAGGCATGTCACACTGTCCTGTACTCACACAGCTGGTCTGTACAATGACAGGGCTAGTACCATACTGCCAGGCATGTCACACACTGTCCTGTACTCACACAGCTGGTCTGTATGACAGGGCTAGTACCATACTGCCAGGCATGTCACACTGTCCTGTACTCACACAGCTGGTCTATATGACAGGGCTAGTACCATACTGCCAGGCATGTCACACACTGTCCTGTACTCACACAGCTGATCTGTATGACAGGGCTAGTACCATACTGCCAGGCCTTTCACACTGTCCTGTACTCACACAGCTGGTCTGTACAATGACAGGGCTAGTACCATACTGCCAGGCATGTCACACACTGTCCTGTACTCACACAGCTGGTCTGTACAATGACAGGGCTAGTACCATACTGCCAGGCGTGTCACACACTGTCCTGTACTCACACAGCTGGTCTATACGACAGGGCTAGTACCATACTGCCAGGCATGTCACACACTGTCCTGTACTCACACAGCTGGTCTGTACAATGACAGGGCTAGTACCATACTACCAGGCGTGTCACACACTGTCCTGTACTCACACAGCTGGTCTATACGACAGGGCTAGTACCATACTGCCAGGCATGTCACACACTGTCCTGTACTCACACAGCTGGTCTGTACAATGACAGGGCTAGTACCATACTGCCAGGCATGTCACACTGTCCTGTACTCACACAGCTGGTCTGTATGACAGGGCTAGTACCATACTGCCAGGCATGTCACACACTGTCCTGTACTCACACAGCTGGTCTGTATGACAGGGCTAGTACCATACTGCCAGGCATGTCACACTGTCCTGTACTCACACAGCTGGTCTATATGACAGGGCTAGTACCATACTGCCAGGCGTGTCACACACTGTCCTGTACTCACACAGCTGGTCTGTACAACGACAGAGCTAGCACCATATTGCCAATAGAGTTCCAGGCGTGTCGTACTGTCCTGTACTCACACAACTGGTACAGCTCCAGGCATGTCGTACTGTCCTGTACTCTCACAACTGGTACAGCTCCAGCCATGTCACACTGTCCTGTACTCACACAACTGGTACAGCTCCAGCCATGTCACACTGTCCTGTACTCACACAACTGGCACAGCTCCAGCCATGTCACACTGTCCTGTACTCACACAACTGGTACAGCTCCAGTCATGTCACACTGTTCTGTACTCACACAACTGGTACAGCTCCAGCCATGTCACACTGTCCTGTACTCACACAACTGGCACAGCTCCAGCCATGTCACACTGTCCTGTACTCACACAACTGGCACAGCCCACCAGCATCACAGTCTGGCAACTTCTTCAGACCAAAAGCCTATTGTATAAGCACAAGCTGGCAACATATGAAGCCACGCCCTCAAGCCTTGTGCCATACAAGCATCACCCATGGCAATTCACAGACATGAAGACTGAATGCTGTGGGCAGATATCACTCCAGCAATTCACAGACGTGAAGACTGAATGCTGTGGGCAGATATCACTCCAGCAACTCACAGATGTGAAGACTGAATGCTATGGGGAGATATCACTCCAGCAATTCACAGACGTGAAGACTGAATGCTGTGGGGAGATAACTCCAGAACCTTTAATGAGTATTGTTCTCCTGAACTTGACCTCCTATACTTGCTATTGTCAAATGTTTGTAGTTCTAGAAGTCACGTCTGTGCCAGCAACACTCCAGCTGATGACAACAATGTGCCCTATTCACAAGAAACTTCTGCGGTGGAGAACATCACGAACAGTTCAGGTAGTCGATGATAGTCTGTCTCATGTCTGGTGGCTCTGTTGTAGTTTCTGAATGATCCTTGTTAATGTGGGCCTCCTCGCTTACTGCGTGGGCTGTAACAGCAAGAGACAAACATAGATCAGATGTTTCACTGATGAATGGTTAGCAGAAATAAATGGTTAGTTTGTCCCTGACAGACACATTAATTAGCCTGTTCCATGTTTTGCTCCTCATCTGAGCTATAGTGCTTCGGCTGTTCTAGCTGTTGCCATTGTCTGTGTCTGCAGGTCATGTATGTTCACATCTGAGCTATAGTGCCACGGCTGTCTGTGTCTGCAGGTCATGTATGTTCACATCTGAGCTATAGTGCTTCGGCTGTCTGTGTCTGCAGGTCATGTATGTTCACATCTGAGCTATAGTGCTTTGGCTGTCTGTGTCTGCAGGTCATGTATGTTCACATCTGAGCTATAGTGCCACGGCTGTCTGTGTCTGCAGGTCATGATGTTCACATCTGAGCTGTAGTGCTTCGGCTGTTCTTACTGTTGCCATTGTCTGTGTCTGCAGGTCATGTATGTTCACATCTGAGCTGTAGTGCTTCGGCTGTCTGTGTCTGCAGGTCATGATGTTCACATCTGAGCTATAGTGCTTCGGCTGTCTGTGTCTGTAGGTCATGATGTTCACATCTGAGCTGTAGTGCTTCGGCTGTCTGTGTCTGCAGGTCATGATGTTCACATCTGAGCTATAGTGCTTCGGTTGTCTGTGTCTGTAGGTCATGATGTTCACATCTGAGCTGTAGTGCTTCGGCTGTTCTTACTGTTGCCATTGTCTGTGTCTGCAGGTCATGATGTTCACATCTGAGCTATAGTGCTTTGGCTGTTCTTACTGTTGCCATTGTCTGTAGGTCATGATGTTCACATCTGAGCTGTAGTGCTTCGGCTGTCTGTGTCTGTAGGTCATGTATGTTCACATCTGAGCTGTAGTGCTTCGGCTGTTCTTACTGTTGCCATTGTCTGTGTCTGTAGGTCATGTATGTTCACATCTGAGCTGTAGTGCTTCGGCTGTCTGTGTCTGCAGGTCATGATGTTCACATCTGAGCTGTAGTGCTTCGGCTGTTCTTACTGTTGCCATTGTCTGTAGGTCATGATGTTCACATCTGAGCTGTAGTGCTTCGGCTGTCTGTGTCTGTAGGTCATGTATGTTCACATATGAGCTATAGTGCTTCGGCTGTCTGTGTCTGTAGGTCATGTATGTTCACATCTGAGCTATAGTGCTTCGGCTGTCTGTGTCTGTAGGTCATGTATGTTCACATCTGAGCTATAGTGCTTTGGCTGTTCTTACTGTTGCCATTGTCTGTAGGTCATGATGTTCACATCTGAGCTGTAGTGCTTCGGCTGTCTGTGTCTGTAGGTCATGTATGTTCACATCTGAGCTATAGTGCTTCGGCTGTCTGTGTCTGTAGGTCATGTATGTTCACATCTGAGCTGTAGTGCTTCGGCTGTTCTTACTGTTGCCATTGTCTGTGTCTGCAGGTCATGTATGTTCACATCTGAGCTATAGTGCTTCGGCTGTCTGTGTCTGTAGGTCATGTATGTTCACATCTGAGCTATAGTGCTTCGGCTGTTCTAACTGTTGCCATTGTCTGTGTCTGCAGGTCATGATGTTCACATCTGAGCTGTAGTGCTTCGGCTGTCTGTGTCTGTAGGTCATGTATGTTCACATCTGAGCTATAGTGCTTCGGCTGTCTGTGTCTGTAGGTCATGTATGTTCACATCTGAGCTATAGTGCTTCGGCTGTCTGTGTCTGTAGGTCATGTATGTTCACATCTGAGCTATAGTGCTTCGGCTGTTCTAGCTGTTGCCATTGTCTGTGCCTGCAGGTCATGTATGTTCACACCGGAGCTGTACATGAATCATTAAAAAAAAAACAAGAAGTAGATTGTGAGTGTTACTAAATTACGATTACAAGAAACAACAAATTGGACATTGCGGCCAAAGCCTTCGTCAGCACAGGACAAACACACAACTACATGAAACACACTACATGACAATATTCATTCATTAGCATGTCCTTTGCAGAACCTCGCTCCCACAACAACCTTCCGGAAAACTTCTCGATCACAAGCAAAATATCCTGTGTCCAATACACCCATCTGGAGATCATCCGCCACATCCTGCACCCATCTTCTCTTTGGCCTTCCTCTTCCTCTCTTCCTAGGCATACACCCCTCCATTATTGTTCTCTCCAAACTTTCATGACATTTCAAGTGACCAAAAAATATCATTTTCTTTGTTTTATCGTCTATAATAGCCAACCCTCTTCAATATTCAGCTCTTGAAGTATGGATGCATATTAAGGATACTAATCTGTAGCTGTATCCTTGTTTGGAGCGACTGACGCTTTAGATGAATATCAGTGGATTGTATGAACCGGATGTATGGTCTATGGATCAAAGGTCAATACCGTCAGAAGCTCAGGTATTGGCTAAGCCACCTGGTGGGAGGACAGGCGGGAAGTGGACGAGAGTGGAGAGGCGCCCATGTGGAGCGGAAGTGAAAATTGGGATTGGCGAAGATGTCACGGACGCAGTTCGTAATTTCTCGCTCTGCGCTCGAAACACAGCTGCGGGCAGCCTGGATGCAGACCGCCATTGCGTTGGTCCTCACAGAATGGCATGAGTGCCGGTCGCTCAGAAAACAATTAAAAACCACCGAACGCAAACCTGCCAAGAAATCCCAAACGGCAAAATTAATGCTGGGGTTGACTGCGACTTCCTGCAAAGGACGTGCAACTACCTTTTAGTAGACTGTAAAACTATTGGGTGGGAGGGGTGGGGGTTAGGAAGTTAAATGAAACTGTGTTGGACATTGAGGTTGTGAATGGAGAGTGAACCCAACTGGAAGATGAGACGGTTTTCCAATGTCTTACGATCCCGTTCGTGGAATGCGCACTATTTTATCGCTGTGACCTGTATGTCAGCCACGCCACAGTGGTCAGGACTGTTGAAGTGCATGAATACTGGTTTCTGGGCGCTACTGTTGATATCAGAAAGGTGTTGTCTAAATCTGTCAGCCAGACGTAGACCTGTCCTATCGTTATATCTCATGCCACAACGTGTGCAAGCAATCGCGTAGATAACGTTGCGACTCGTGCATGAGAAACCCTCACGGATGTGGAAAGTCGTCTTAGGGAATGCCAGACTCTGGGTTTGAAGTACATGTGGGCAGGTCTTACAACGCGATCAAAGACAAACCACTGTGCCTGGAAGAGATTTGTGAAGTTGGGGTAGGCTGCTATGGACCAGCACATCCCTGAGGTTACGATCCCGCCTGTACGCCACCAGGGGGGCCTCTGAGAAGACATCGCGAAGTGGTCGGGTCTGCCTGGAGAATGGAAAGATGTCTCAGGAGGATATTCTTGGCAGCAATATTATGGGGATGGGAGGTTAGTGAAAGTATAGGTCTATTATTTCGTGGTTTCGGCCTGGAGGAGAGAGCCTCGGCACGACTGATAGACTGGCAGCGGTGAAGAGCTGTAGACAGAACATTCTCAGGATAGCCACTAAGGCGGAAGAAATCCAAATTTCGTGGGCTTTTTGATGGAAGTTGTTATTATCCTGACAAAGCCGTCGGAGACGTAACAGTTTGGAGAAAGGAATAGACCCCTTACAAGAGGGAGGGTGAGAGGAGATATAGAGAAGGAATGCATTGCGAGTCAGTTGGTTTATAATAAACCGTCGTGCATAGACCTGCAGAACCTAAAGAGACTGTTAGGTCTAAAAAAATTGACAGGTCGACGAGGAGAATGGTAGAGGTGAGTCTGATGATGGGATGAAAGTCGGAGAAAAAGGCAATGAAGTTCTGGAGGTCAGACAGGGGTATGTCTGAAACACTGAAGTAGTCATCGATGTACCTCCTGTAAAGCTCTGGGAGCCTACCGGTGTATTGACTCCATACCTGGTGTTCCAGATAGCCCATGAACAGACAGACATAACTCGGACCCATCTTAGTGCCTATGGCCACTCCGCTAATCTGGTCAAAATAGTCCCCATTAAACTCAAATGAATTGAGGTTATGGACTAACTCTTCGAAGTGCTTCGGCTGTTCTAGCTGTTGCCATTGTGTCTGCAGGTCATGCATCATTACATCTGAGCTATAGTGCGTCATGTATGATCACATCTGGGCAATGTTAGCTGCATACTGACATCATGAAGACATATAACTGGCAGGGCAGGCAGAGACATTCATGTCCACACACACAGTCCCCAACATCCATATTGTCTTGGCCACATGACACCACCAGATGATGGCAGATGTCAGACATCAAGAGAATCCTTGGCCACATGACACCACCAGATGATGGCAGATGTCAGACATCAAGAGAATCCTTGGCCACATGACACCACCAGATGATGGCAGATGTCAGACATCAAGAGAATCCTTGGCCACATGACACCACCAGATGATGGCAGATGTCAGACATCAAGAGAATCCTTGGCCACATGACACCACCAGATGATGGCAGATGTCAGACATCAAGAGAATCCTTGGCCACATGACACCACCAGATGATGGCAGATGTCAGACATCAAGAGAATCCTTGGCCACATGACACCACCAGATGATGGCAGATGTCAGACATCAAGAGAATCCTTGGCCACATGACACCACCAGATGATGGCAGATGTCAGACATCAAGAGAATCCTTGGCCACATGACACCACCAGATGATGGCAGATGTCAGACATCAAGAGAATCCTTGGCCACATGACACCACCAGATGATGGCAGATGTCAGACATCAAGAGAATCCTTGGCCACATGACACCACCAGATGATGGCAGATGTCAGACATCAAGGGAATCCTTGGCCACATGACACCACCAGATGATGGCAGATGTCAGACATCAAGAGAATCCTTGGCCACATGACACCACCAGATGATGGCAGATGTCAGACATCAAGAGAATCCTTGGCCACATGACACCACCAGATGATGGCAGATGTCAGACATCAAGAGAATCCTTGGCCACATGACACCACCAGATGATGGCAGATGTCAGACATCAAGAGAATCCTTGGCCACATGACACCACCAGATGATGGCAGATGTCAGACATCAAGAGAATCCTTGGCCACATGACACCACCAGATGATGGCAGATGTCAGACATCAAGAGAATCCTTGGCCACATGACACCACCAGATGATGGCAGATGTCAGACATCAAGGGAATCCTTGGCCACATGACACCACCAGATGATGGCAGATGTCAGACATCAAGGGAATCCTTGGCCACATGACACCACCAGATGATGGCAGATGTCAGACATCAAGAGAATCCTTGGCCACATGACACCACCAGATGATGGCAGATGTCAGACATCAAGAGAATCCTTGGCCACATGACACCACCAGATGATGGCAGATGTCAGACATCAAGAGAATCCTTGGCCACATGACACCACCAGATGATGGCAGATGTCAGACATCAAGAGAATCCTTGGCCACATGACACCACCAGATGATGGCAGATGTCCAGACATCAAGAGAATCCTTGGCCACATGACACCACCAGATGATGGCAGATGTCAGACATCAAGAGAATCCTTGGCCACATGACACCACCAGATGATGGCAGATGTCAGACATCAAGAGAATCCTTGGCCACATGACACCACCAGATGATGGCAGATGTCAGACATCAAGAGAATCCTTGGCCACATGACACCACCAGATGATGGCAGATGTCAGACATCAAGGAGATCCTTGGCCACATGACACCACCAGATGATGGCAGATGTCAGACATCAAGGGAATCCTTGGCCACATGGACACCACCAGATGATGGCAGATGTCAGACATCAAGAGAATCCTTGGCCACATGACACCACCAGATGATGGCAGATGTCAGACATCAAGAGAATCCTTGGCCACATGACACCACCAGATGATGGCAGATGTCAGACATCAAGAGAATCCTTGGCCACATGACACCACCAGATGATGGCAGATGTCAGACATCAAGAGAATCCTTGGCCACATGACACCACCAGATGATGGCAGATGTCAGACATCAAGAGAATCCTTGGCCACATGACACCACCAGATGATGGCAGATGTCAGACATCAAGAGAATCCTTGGCCACATGACACCACCAGATGATGGCAGATGTCAGACATCAAGAGAATCCTTGGCCACATGACACCACCAGATGATGGCAGATGTCAGACATCAAGAGAATCCTTGGCCACATGACACCACCAGATGATGGCAGATGTCAGACATCAAGAGAATCCTTGGCCACATGACACCACCAGATGATGGCAGATGTCAGACATCAAGAGAATCCTTGGCCACATGACACCACCAGATGATGGCAGATGTCAGACATCAAGAGAATCCTTGGCCACATGACACCACCAGATGATGGCAGATGTCAGACATCAAGAGAATCCTTGGCCACATGACACCACCAGATGATGGCAGATGTCAGACATCAAGAGAATCCTTGGCCACATGACACCACCAGATGATGGCAGATGTCAGACATCAAGAGAATCCTTGGCCACATGACACCACCAGATGATGGCAGATGTCAGACATCAAGAGAATCCTTGGCCACATGACACCACCAGATGATGGCAGATGTCAGACATCAAGAGAATCCTTGGCCACATGACACCACCAGATGATGGCAGATGTCAGACATCAAGAGAATCCTTGGCCACATGACACCACCAGATGATGGCAGATGTCAGACATCAAGAGAATCCTTGGCCACATGACACCACCAGATGATGGCAGATGTCAGACATCAAGAGAATCCTTGGCCACATGACACCACCAGATGATGGCAGATGTCAGACATCAAGAGAATCCTTGGCCACAATGACACCACCAGATGATGGCAGATGTCAGACATCAAGAGAATCCTTGGCCACATGACACCACCAGATGATGGCAGATGTCAGACATCAAGAGAATCCTTGGCCACATGACACCACCAGATGATGGCAGATGTCAGACATCAAGAGAATCCTTGGCCACATGACACCACCAGATGATGGCAGATGTCAGACATCAAGAGAATCCTTGGCCACATGACACCACCAGATGATGGCAGATGTCAGACATCAAGAGAATCCTTGGCCACATGACACCACCAGATGATGGCAGATGTCAGACATCAAGAGAATCCTTGGCCACATGACACCACCAGATGATGGCAGATGTCAGACATCAAGAGAATCCTTGGCCACATGACACCACCAGATGATGGCAGATGTCAGACATCAAGAGAATCCTTGGCCACATGACACCACCAGATGATGGCAGATGTCAGACATCAAGAGAATCCTTGGCCACATGACACTACCAGATGATGGCAGATGTCAGACATCAAGAGAATCCTTGGCCACATGACACACCAGATGATGGCAGATGTCAGACATCAAGAGAATCCTTGGCCACATGACACTACCAGATGATGGCAGATGTCAGACATCAAGAGAATCCTTGGCCACATGACACCACCAGATGATGGCAGATGTCAGACATCAAGAGAATCCTTGGCCACATGACACTACCAGATGATGGCAGATGTCAGACATCAAGAGAATCCTTGGCCACATGACACCACCAGATGATGGCAGATGTCAGACATCAAGAGAATCCTTGGCCACATGACACCCACCAGATGATGGCAGATGTCAGACATCAAGAGAATCCTTGGCCACATGACACCACCAGATGATGGCAGATGTCAGACATCAAGGGAATCCTTGGCCACATGACACCACCAGATGATGGCAGATGTCAGACATCAAGAGAATCCTTGGCCACATGACACCACCAGATGATGGCAGATGTCAGACATCAAGGGAATCCTTGGCCACATGACACCACCAGATGATGGCAGATGTCAGACATCAAGAGAATCCTTGGCCACATGACACCACCAGATGATGGCAGATGTCAGACATCAAGAGAATCCAATGGCTATCGTTGTTTTCTACATCTAAAGTGTTCCCCAACATGTGAAGTATTGCCACAACATGTGAAGTATTGCCACAACATGTGAAGTATTGCCACAACATGTGAAGTATTGCCACAACATGTGAAGTAGTTTTCTTTTTTGAAAAATTTTCCTCTTAAACTGCAGCAGCGTGAGGCCATGCGTTGTCGTGCAGGACAATGACGCCACTGGTGGGCATTCCACGCCTTTTGTTTTGGATCGACCGACGAAGCTTCTTCAGTGTTTCATAATAAACTTCTGATGTTACTGTGGTCCCTAGTGTCATGAATTTCATCAACAAAATGCCCTTGCGGTCCCAGAACACTGTAACCATCATTTTTCATTGCAAAAATGTTTGCTTGAATTTGTTGGGGCTTGTTTAGAGAATGAGTATGCATCCAATGTTTTGACTGTTCCTTTCTCTGCATTCACGAAAGTGAACCTCATGTCTCGTCCCAGTCACTATTCTGTTCGAGAAATGCATCCCCCTCTTCCCAGTAGCGCAGAAGGAACTGTCAAAGCTGAGCCCATTCTTTGAGCTTTGTGAACGTCAGTCAGATTGCTTTGGCTACCCACCGTGAACAGAATTTGTGGTAACCTTACCTCTCTGTGACAGTTCAAAACAGACTAGTCTAGAAATTTGTGGAAATTCTGTAGAAAGATCTGAAATTGTGAAACAGGCGCTTTTCCACTTACGACTTGGTCGACTTTTTGAATGAGCTCATCTGTCACACATGAAGGTCATTCCTTGTCACCCTCATCATGCACATCTTTATGCCCATCTCTGAATTTCCTGCACTAATCCCTCACAGAACTGTCACTTATAACGTTATCATCGTACACACAACACAATCAACGATGAAACTCTGCCACATTTTGACCTTCTGCTTGAAGAAAACAAATTACACCACAAATTTCAGCTGGCGGGAATGGCAATAACAGTGTCCATGTTTATTTGTTCGTGATTTGTGAACCACTGAACAAATGCGAATGTAGGTTGATGTGTAGTGAGCTAAAAGACTACTGAGTGATGCAAACAATGAACGGTGTCGCTATGTCAACAGTTTATTTTTATCAGCCACTCTGAGGTTGATTTTGGAATAGCCCTCATATACAGAAGTTCAGAAAAATATATATGTATGTTTTATAGACTATAAGAAAGCTTTTGACAGAGTACAACATGATTACATACCTTCAAGATATAGGAGTAGGCTGAAAGGACATCAGACTTATTAGTAACTTGTACTGGGAACAAGTGATGACAATTGGATGTGGAAATAAAAAAAAAGTAATACAGCATTACTAGCAGAAATCGCGCAAGAGTTACAAAAGCCTAGTGGAACAAATAAACAGGCTTAGTGTAGAATGTGGGTTAGATAAAAAAAATGAAAAACTATGATACTTAGCAGTGGAAAGGAAAGCTCATCATTGAACATCACAGTAAATGGGAGATACTAGAACAAGTAACCCATTTCTCCTATCTTGAACATGTAACAGATGATGGCAGAAGTGAAACAGAAATCAAAAAGAGAATAGAATTGGCCAAAAATGCTTTCAGCATCATGAAATCAGTATTAATGTCTAGAGAGATTAGCAACGCATTAAAGATGAGAATGGTCAAATGTTATGTATTTTCAACACTACTATACAGCATGGAAGCCTGGACAATGAACAAGGAATTAGAAAGTCGAACAGAGGCCCTGGAGATGTGGATGTACAGAAGAATATCAATCAATCAATCAATCATGTGCCATGCCGAAAAGCGTGGGCGGTCATGACTCGCCATTAGAAGAATATATATATATAAAATATTTTATGGAAACAAACACAATCAAATACAGAGGTTCTAGAAAAACTGAGAATAAAAAGAGAGTTGATGAAAGAAATAAAGACACAAGCAAAATATTCACTCTTATAAAACCATCAAGGAGAGTAAGTTTGAAGGCAAGCAAGCAAGAGGCAAACAATGATACAAGTAGGATCTTTTCCTTCTGTGTTCATCCGGAGTTTTTTTTTCAGACGTGATTGCGATGTGCCTGTTTACAGCAGATCTGCGTTCTTGCACCGTTAGGCAGACACATGCGACTTCTGCAGGCATTTGTTGACTGGGTTAACCTTCCCGGGGGTTTCGTAAGACGTTTGACTCTCACTGTTGTGTTATTCCCCCAACCCAGCTGGCCCATTTAAAACAGCCGAAGACATAACAGTTAGCCCTCAAAGGAAGGCAGGGGCAGACCATGGGCATTCCGCCATCCAAGGCGGCTTCCATAATTGCAGAGCCGACACAAAGCGCTCTGATGCTGGGCTCACCCAAGGAATCGTCACGTCCTGCACATGGCTGCTTAGCCTCACTTCCGTATATTGGGCCCTCCGTTCACCATAGGCTGTGCCTCCGGAAACCAGAAGAATGCAGTCTGCAGATAACATCCACACTGTGAGCTTTCGATTCAGACTTTCCACGTAATGGATTTGCTATCCAAGCAATATTCAATTTTGTACCATTGGGACGCTTTTTCCATCTTTGATGACGCCCACACAATGAGCTTTTGATTTGGACTTTCCGTGTAATGGATTTGCTATCCAAGCAATATTCAATTTTGTACCATTGGGACGCTTTTTCCATCTTTGATGATGCCACACAATGAGCTTTTGATTTGGACTTTCCGTGTAATCGATTTGCAAACCAAGCAATATTATACAAGTGGGATGATAACACCAAGAGATGGACGAACAGCAATTTGACAGAATGTACAGTCAGGACGAGAGACAGACAGTGTTGCAGACAACCTTCACTGTGGAGAGGGAAGCTGAGTGACATTAAAAAATGAGAAGAGGACAAAACTCACACAGGCAAGAGCTCAGACGTTGATTGGACATGTGTATGGTCTCCACAGTTTCCTGTATCAGCTTCAGATCTTGTACACAAGCCTCTCTCTGAAACACGGATACAAGACAACATTGCTTCTGTCTCCATCATACATAAAACATAACATATACACATGGACCTTCCTGTCTATTATAGATACAACATATCATACACATGGACCTTCCTGTCTATTATAGATACAACATACACACAGGGACCTTCCTGTCTGTTATAGATACAACATATCACACACAGAGTATTCCTGTTAATTATAGATACAACATCATACACATGGACCTTCCTGTCTATTATAGATACAACATACACACAGAGTATTCCTGTTAATTATAGATACAACATCATACACATGGACCTTCCTGTCTATTATAGATACAACATACACACAGAGTATTCCTGTTAATTATAGATACAACATCATACACATGGACCTTCATGTCTATTATAGATACAACATACACACAGAGTATTCCTGTTAATTATAGATACAACATCATACACATGGACCTTCCTGTCTATTATAGATACAACATACACACAGAGTATTCCTGTTAATTATAGATACAACATCACACACATGGACCTTCCTGTCTATTATAGATACAACATACACACAGAGTATTCCTGTTAATTATAGATACAACATCACACACATGGACCTTCCTGTCTATTATAGATACAACATACACACAGAGTATTCCTGTTAATTATAGATACAACATCACACACATGGACCTTCCTGTCTATTATAGATACAACATACACACAGAGTATTCCTGTTAATTATAGATACAACATCACACACAGGGACCTTCCTGTCTATTATAGATACAACATACACACAAGAGTATTCCTGTCAATTATAGATACAACATCACACACAGGGACCTTCATGTCAAATATAGATACAACATATCACACACAGAGTGTTCCTGTTAATTATAGATACAACATCACACACAGGGACCTTCATGTCAAATATAGATACAACATACACACAGAGTATTCCTGTTAATTATAGATACAACATCACACACAGGGACCTTCATGTCAAATATAGATACAACATATCACACACAGAGTATTCCTGTCAATTATAGATACAACATCACACACATGGACCTTCCTGTCTATTATAGATACAACATACACACAGAGTATTCCTGTTAATTATAGATACAACATCACACACAGGGACCTTCCTGTCTATTATAGATACAACATACACACAAGAGTATTCCTGTCAATTATAGATACAACATCACACACAGGGACCTTCATGTCAAATATAGATACAACATATCACACACAGAGTATTCCTGTTAATTATAGATACAACATCACACACAGGGACCTTCATGTCAAATATAGATACAACATACACACAGAGTATTCCTGTTAATTATAGATACAACATCACACACAGGGACCTTCATGTCAAATATAGATACAACATATCACACACAGAGTATTCCTGTTAATTATAGATACAACATCACACACAGGGACCTTCATGTCAAATATAGATACAACATACACACAGAGTATTCCTGTTAATTATAGATACAACATCATACACATGGACCTTCCTGTCTATTATAGATACAACATACACACAGAGTATTCCTGTTAATTATAGATACAACATCATACACATGGACCTTCCTGTCTATTATAGATACAACATACACACAGAGTATTCCTGTTAATTATAGATACAACATCACACACATGGACCTTCCTGTCTATTATAGATACAACATACACACAGAGTATTCCTGTTAATTATAGATACAACATCACACACATGGACCTTCCTGTCTATTATAGATACAACATACACACAGAGTATTCCTGTTAATTATAGATACAACATCACACACATGGACCTTCCTGTCTATTATAGATACAACATACACACAGAGTATTCCTGTTAATTATAGATACAACATCACACACAGGGACCTTCCTGTCTATTATAGATACAACATACACACAAGAGTATTCCTGTCAATTATAGATACAACATCACACACAGGGACCTTCATGTCAAATATAGATACAACATATCACACACAGAGTATTCCTGTCAATTATAGATACAACATCACACACAGGGACCTTCATGTCAAATATAGATACAACATATCACACACAGAGTATTCCTGTTAATTATAGATACAACATCACACACAGGGACCTTCATGTCAAATATAGATACAACATACACACAGAGTATTCCTGTTAATTATAGATACAACATCACACACAGGGACCTTCATGTCAAATATAGATACAACATATCACACACAGAGTATTCCTGTCAATTATAGATACAACATCACACACATGGACCTTCCTGTCTATTATAGATACAACATACACACAGAGTATTCCTGTTAATTATAGATACAACATCACACACAGGGACCTTCCTGTCTATTATAGATACAACATACACACAAGAGTATTCCTGTCAATTATAGATACAACATCACACACAGGGACCTTCATGTCAAATATAGATACAACATATCACACACAGAGTATTCCTGTTAATTATAGATACAACATCACACACAGGGACCTTCATGTCAAATATAGATACAACATACACACAGAGTATTCCTGTTAATTATAGATACAACATCACACACAGGGACCTTCATGTCAAATATAGATACAACATATCACACACAGAGTATTCCTGTCAATTATAGATACAACATCACACACAGGGACCTTCCTGTCTATTATAGATACAACATATCACACACAGAGTATTCCTGTTAATTATAGATACAACATCATACACATGGACCTTCCTGTCTATTATAGATACAACATACACACAGAGTATTCCTGTTAATTATAGATACAACATCATACACATGGACCTTCCTGTCTATTATAGATACAACATACACACAGAGTATTCCTGTTAATTATAGATACAAGATCATACACATGGACCTTCCTGTCTATTATAGATACAACATACACACAGAGTATTCCTGTTAATTATAGATACAACATCACACACATGGACCTTCCTGTCTATTATAGATACAACATACACACAGAGTATTCCTGTTAATTATAGATACAACATCACACACATGGACCTTCCTGTCTATTATAGATACAACATACACACAGAGTATTCCTGTTAATTATAGATACAACATCACACACATGGACCTTCCTGTCTATTATAGATACAACATACACACAGAGTATTCCTGTTAATTATAGATACAACATCACACACAGGGACCTTCCTGTCTATTATAGATACAACATACACACAAGAGTATTCCTGTCAATTATAGATACAACATCACACACAGGGACCTTCATGTCAAATATAGATACAACATATCACACACAGAGTATTCCTGTTAATTATAGATACAACATCACACACAGGGACCTTCATGTCAAATATAGATACAACATACACACAGAGTATTCCTGTTAATTATAGATACAACATCACACACAGGGACCTTCATGTCAAATATAGATACAACATATCACACACAGAGTATTCCTGTCAATTATAGATACAACATCACACACAGGGACCTTCCTGTCTATTATAGATACAACATACACACAAGAGTATTCCTGTCAATTATAGATACAACATCACACACAGGGACCTTCCTGTCTATTATAGATACAACATCACACACAGGGACCTTCCTGTCTATTATAGATACAACATACACACAAGAGTATTCCTGTCAATTATAGATACAACATCACACACAGGGACCTTCCTGTCTATTATAGATACAACATACACACAGAGTATTCCTGTCAATTATAGATACATCATCACACACAGGGACCTTCCTGTCTATTATAGATACAACATACACACAGAGTATTCCTGTTAATTATAGATACAACATCACACACAGGGACCTTCATGTCAAATATAGATACAACATATCACACACAGAGTATTCCTGTCAATTATAGATACAACATCACACACAGGGACCTTCCTGTCTATTATAGATACAACATACACACAAGAGTATTCCTGTCAATTATAGATACAACATCACACACAGGGACCTTCCTGTCTATTATAGATACAACATACACACAGAGTATTCCTGTCAATTATAGATACATCATCACACACAGGGACCTTCCTGTCTATTATAGATACAACATACACACAGAGTATTCCTGTTAATTATAGATACAACATCACACACAGGGACCTTCATGTCAAATATAGATACAACATATCACACACAGAGTATTCCTGTCAATTATAGATACAACATCACACATAGGGACCTTCCTGTCTATTATAGATACAACATACACACAAGAGTATTCCTGTCAATTATAGATACAACATCACACACAGGGACCTTCCTGTCTATTATAGATACAACATACACACAGAGTATTCCTGTCAATTATAGATACATCATCACACACAGGGACCTTCCTGTCTATTATAGATACAACATACACACAGAGTATTCCTGTCAATTATAGATACAACATACACACAGGGACCTTCCTGTCTATTATAGATACAACATACACACAAGAGTATTCCTGTCAATTATAGATACATAATCACACACAGGGACCTTCCTGTCTATTATAGATACAACATCACACACAGGGACCTTCATGTCAAATATAGATACAACATCACACACAGGGACCTTCATGTCAATTACAGATACAATATATCACACATAAAGACCTTCTTGTCAATTATAGATATTTCATATCACACACAGGGACCTTCCTGTCAATTACAGATATAACATATCACACATAGAGACCTTTCTGTCAATTATAGATACAACATGTCACACACAGGGACCTTCCTGTCTATTATAGATACAACATGTCACACACAGAGTATTCCTGTCAAATATAGATACAACATCACACACAGGGACGGGACGCAGAGGTGTTTCCAAGGCACCAGGGCCAGGTTATATACTGGCCAAGACCTATTGACGCGTCCTCGTCGAGCGTCCTGGGCAACAGGTCCCTTCGGGGTCCTGGCTGAAGTCAATAGGATCGCTGATTCCTCCGAAGTCGAAGAGTGTCTGCCTGTACGGCGAGGAACCACCAGTCTGCACACCAATAAGCCAGACATGGGACAACGGATACTCACGCAAACCTCAGGTCCTGTATGACATCACACTGATGTTGGACAACAGGATGTCTTCATCCGACATACAGGACTTCGCGTTGGAGCTCAAGCCAACGAACACAAGCAAGCAAACACACAGGGACCTTCATGTCAATTATAGATACAACATGTCACACAGAGACCTTCCTGTCAATTACAGATACAACATATCACACACAGAGACCTTCCTGTCTATTATAGATACAACATGTCACACACAGAGTATTCCTGTCAAATATAGATACAACATCACACACAGGGACCTTTATGTCAATTATAGATACAACATATCATTGGCACCTTTCCGTCTTGACAGACGATAGTTTGGTACATTGTGCTTCAAAAAGGCTTAATAACTACGATCCATGGCGGTGGCGAGTGTGGCTGGTAAGGCTAATTCTTGCTGCAAATGTTTGCCCACAGTAGGTGCATGTGAAAATATGGTCATTTCCACCATTTTGCACCATCTTACGTCTCTCACGCTCTGTGTGTGCTTTATCTGCAATCATTTTCTCCTTTGTCTTTATTCCATTTCTGATAGTTTCCCTCCATGCAACACGTTCAGCGGCGATGTGCTCCCAATGTGCATTATCAATGCCTGTATCAATCATGTCCCGCTTACACACATCTTTGTATCGTAGTAGAGGCCGACCCTGAGATCTCCTACCCGTCTGTAATTCACCAAAAAAGATGTCCTTTGGTATTCTACCATCATACATCCTCCTAACGTGTCCTATCCATCTAAGTCTACGAAGACTGAGCATGGAATACACCGTCACACAACCTGATCTTTCCAATACTTCAGTATTTGTGATTTTGTCTTGCCACTTAATACCAAGTATTCTTCGCAGACACCGCATATGAAAGCTGTTTAAACGTTTCTCTTGGCGTGAGTAAGTTGTCCAGGTTTCACTGTCATAAAGAAGAGTACTAAGGACACAGGCTTGGTAGACGAGGACTTTTGTTTTGGCAGTAAGCTTCCTGTTCTCCCAGACTCTTTTTGCTAACATGTTCATTGTTGTAGCTGCCTTGCCAATCCTGATGTTGATTTCCTGATCTAGGGATAATTTGCTATTTACCACTGATCCTAGATATGTAAAATGGTCTACTATCTCCAGTTCGGCATCGTCAATAAAGATTGATGGTACACCATGTGCACCTTGTGACATAATCTGTGTCTTCTTTTTGTTAATTGTTAAACCAAATTCAGAACAAGCATTGGAGAATGCAGATAGTAGGTGTTGTAATCGCAGCATCATCCGCAAAAAGCAACTCTCTGCTTAGTACCCTGTTAATTTTGGTCTTGGCCTTCAATCTCTGAGCATTATAGAGGCCACCATCTGAGCGTGAGTGAATGTATATACCGTCATCCTGATCACGAAAGGCATATTTCAGTAGAAGTGAAAAGTATATCCCAAAGAGGGTGGGGGATAGTACACAACCTTGCTTAACTCCACTCTTGATTTCAAACTCTTCTGAAGTTGAGCCATCAAACTTGATTATACCCTTCATGCCTGTGTGGAACGATTCCACAATGAACAGAAGAGTAGGTGGGCAGCCAATCTTCTTTAGTGCTTTGAACAGACCCTCACGACTGACCAAATTGAATGCCTTTGTGAGGTCGATAAAGGCAACAAACAGTGGCTGATTTTGTTCCCGGCATTTTTCTTGCATCTGTCGCAATGCGAATATCATATCAATGGTAGACCGGTTCTGACGGAAGCCGCACTGTGATTCGGGGTAGACTTGATCTCCCAGGACTTGAAGTCTGTGCAGGACAATTCTGGCAAATACTTTCCCAACAATACACAGAAGTGAGATACCCCTATAGTTGTTACAGTCGCTCCGATCTCCCTTGTTCTTGTACAGCGTTATGATGTTTGAATCTTTGAAATCCTGTGCAACTTGTCCTTCTCGCCAGCATAGCTCTATTAGCTGGTGGATCTGTAGAGCGAGTGTGTCTTGCCCACTCCTGATCACCTCTATTGGAATCCCATCCTTACCTGGAGCCTTGCCAGATGCAAGCTCATTTATAGCACACTTAACTTCTGTTATAGTGGGAAGTGTGTCCAGGTGGTCAAGAGTTGGCAGGGCCTCTATGGCGTTGAGGGCATCATCCGCTAGCTTGGTCTCACTTGAGTAAAGCTCTAAATAGTGCTCGACCCATCTATCCATCTGCTGTTTCTTATCAGTGATGATTTCTCCAGTCAAGGTTTTCAGCGGTGCACTTCTTTTGATCATTGGACCACAGGCTTTCTTTATCCCTTCATACATGCTTCTGATGTTTCCCTTATCACTTGCGATTTGAATGGACTCACATAACTTGATCCAATAGTCATTCGCACACTGCCTGGCAGCCTTTTGTACATCCTTCCTCGCTTGCTTCAGCTCACTCAGAGTGTTACGCGTTGGTCTTTCCTTGTTTCTTAAGAAAGCTTTCTTCTTCTTATCAATCAAGGGCTGCAGTACCTGGCTGTTTGCCGCAAACCAGTCCTGCCTCTTATGATCCACAGTGCCGTAAACCCCTACCGCTGTTTCATAAATAGTTTCCTTAAGTTTACTCCATTTATCATTTACTATACAATTTTCTGATGTATCATTGAAAGCGTCTTCAAGTTGCTGTTGAAATTCAAAGCACTTTCCAGGATCGTGAGTGTTAGTAATATTAATCCTGGGGCTAGACTTGTGTTTAGCTGTGTAGATTCTCTTTGGTCTCAGTCTAATCCTTGCAACAACCAAAGAATGATCTGTATCACAGTCAGCACTGTGGTAACTTCGAGTTAATGATGTATGGTTCAGATGTTGTCTCCGTGTGATAATGAAGTCCAGCTGATGCCAATGGCTGGATCTTGGATGTTTCCATGTGACCTTATGCATCTCTTTTGTTTTAAAAAAGGAGTTTGTAATACATAGGTCATTTCTTATACAACATATCACACACAGAGTATTCCTGTCAAATATAGATACAACATCACACACAGAGACCTTCCTGTCAATTATAGATACAACATATCACATGCAGGGACCTTCCTGTCAATTACAGATACAACATATCACACACACACAGAGACCTTCCTGTCTATTATAGATACAACATGTCACACACAGAGTATTCCTGTCAAATATAGATACAACATCACACACAGGGACCTTCATGTCAATTATAGATACAACATATCACACACAGAGTATTCCTGTCAAATATAGATACAACATCACACACAGGGACCTTCATGTCAATTATAGATACAACATGTCACACACAGAGTATTCCTGTCAAATATAGATACAACATCACACACAGGGACCTTCATGTCAATTATAGATACAACATATCACACACAGAGTATTCCTGTCAATTATTGATACATGTCACACACAGAGACCTTCCTGTCAATTATTGATACATGTCACACACAGAGACCTTCCTGTTTATTATAAATACAATATATCATACACAGAGCCTTGCTGTAAATTATAAATACAACATATCACATAGTTTTCCTGGTAAATTATAGATACACTATACCACACTAATGTCTTCCTACAAATAATAAATGACGCACTGCTGAGCTGAAAGAGAAATTGTACTTGGGGAACACAAGAGTTAAAGTTAGTTGCATATCCTTTACAGGCCCTCGCAGTCAACCTCAGCATTTTTTGGCTGTTTGTGATCTCTTGGCAAGTTTACGTTCAGTAGTTTGCCATTGCATTCTGAACGACCAGTACTCATACCTGTATGAAAGCAGCGCGAGGCGGCCTGCTTCCGAATCATCCACAGTTGTACTTTGATTGCAGTATGCAGGATTGTGAATTGCACCCATGACTGCTTCGCCAGAGACCAAGGAATAAAAAGAAATACATTTGATGGTACTGATTACCACTCAGAACAAGAAAGAACAAAGAGGAAGCAACATACATCAAATTTGTACTGTAGCAATGATGTATCAAGTCGGGCCTTCACTGAACGCAAGTCTACTGGGCCGGATGTCATGTATTCGGACCTGGCCAGCTGTTTGATGTCTTCGGGGACGTCTGACACGTGCAGGGTCAAACTTTCAGCTTGTCTGTGAAGAGAACAAACACAGCAAATATTCACTGGTCACGATCAAATGTGAGATCACACAGATTATACATTCACTTGTCACGTTTAAATGTGAGATGAGATCACACAGATGATACATTCACTGGTCATGTTCACATGTGAGATCACACAGATTATACATTCACTGGTCGTGTTCACATGTGGGATCACACAGATTATACATTCACTGATCATGTTCAAATGTGAGATAACACAGATTATACATTCACTGGTCGTGTTCACATAGATTATACATTCACTGGTTGTGTTCAAATGTGAGGTGAGATCACACAGATTATACATTCACTGGTCGTGTTCAAATGTGAGGTGAGATCACACAGATTATACATTCACCGGTCGTGTTTAAATGTGAGGTGAGATCACACAGATTATACATTCACTGGTCATGTTTAAATATGAGGTGAGATCTGTACATTCTAATGCGAGATGAGATCACACAGATTATACATTCACTGATCACATTCAAGTGTGAGATGAGATCACACAGATTATACATTCACTGATCACGTTCAAATGTGAGGTGAGATCACCATTCAATCTTCGATGAATTCACAACAAGCAATGTCTTCGCATTTTCCCATTGATTTTAGATTTTTCACTCATATTTATAGGCTTTAACGGTAAATTTTTATTTGAAAAAAATCTAATTTCAACACAATACTACCAACTCTGCTAAACAGTTGTAACAAAAGAAAACATGGCACCTTGCACACTCTGACTGGTCGTCAAGGCTGGGACTTGGGAACTTCATAACGTTTTGTTGCGAACTGAACAGGCACATTCGATAATAGCATAACAACCACGAGCAGAGTTAATTATCGCACACTGACAGGCCGCTCCGAGTACATTTTTGAAATTATTAAAATATATTATATTAAATAACGAGGCCTTGCGTGCCACTTTCTGACATCTGGCGGGCCACAAGTGGCCAGCGGGCCGCGGTTTGGAAACCTCTGGGTTAGATGGCTACTAGTCGCTTAAATAAAGCCCCTTCTAAAGCTGGAACATAAAAACTGGTTTGTGCTGTAGCAGTCCATGTCATACATGCACGTAAAAGAAATAATTGTCAGAAAAACAAGCTTACAGCCCGGATGACTCTTCCTGTTGCTCATAGTCGTGGAGAAGGTCAGTCCACTGCTGGCATTCTTCATTTAACCTGAGAGACAGAAGTCAAACATACTTAATTACAGCGTCTGCTGGGAGGTCACAGTTAACACCACCATCCTGTGTTCACAGACAAGAGGACTGTTCAGTGGTGACCCGTTGAGTTGTTCACTAAAATGTTCAACTACTGTTCGGTGGTAACCCTGTTGAGTTGTTCACTAAAATGTTCAACTGTTGTTCTGTGGTGACCTGTTCAGTTGTTCACTAAAATGTTCAACTGTTGTTATGTGCTGATCTGTTCACTAAAATGTTCAACTGTTGTTCTGTAGTGACCTGTTGAGTTGTTCACTAAAATGTTCAACTACTGTTCGGTGGTAACCCTGTTGAGTTGTTCACTAAAATGTTCAACTGTTGTTCTGTGGTGACCTGTTCAGTTGTTCACTAAAATGTTCAACTGTTGTTCTGTGCTGACCTGTTCACTAAAATGTTCAACTGTTGTTCTGTGGTGACCTGTTGAGTTGTTCACTAAAATGTTCAACTCTTGTTCTGTGGTGACCTGTTCAATAAAGTGTTCAACTGTTGTTCTGTGCTGATCTGTTCACTAAAATGTTAAACTGTTGTTCTGTGGTGACCTGTTGTGCTGTTCACTAAAATGTTAAACTGTTGTTCTGTGGTGACCTGTTGAGTTGTTCACTAAAATGTTCAACTGTTGAACTGTTGTTCTGTGGTGATCTGTTCACTAAAATGTTCAACTGTTGTTCTGTGGTGATCTGTTCACTAAAATGTTCAACTGTTGTTCTGTGGTGACCTGCTGTGTTGTTCACTAAAATGTTCAACTATTGTTCTGTGGTGACCTGTTCAGTTGTTCACTATAATGTTCAACTGTTGTTCTGTGGTGACCTGTTGTGCTGTTCACTAAAATGTTCAAATGTTGTTCTGTGGTGACCTGTTCACTAAAATGTTCAACTGTTGTTCTGTGGTGACCTGTTGAGTTGTTCACTAAACTTTTCAACTGTTGTTCAGTGGTGACCTGTTGAGTTGTTCACTAAACTGTTCAACTGTTGTTCTGTGGTGACCAGTTGAGTTGTTCACTAAAGTATTCAACTGTTGTTCCGTGGTGATCTGTTCACTAAAATGTTCAACTGTTGTTCTGTGGTGATCTGTTCACTAAAATGTTCAACTGTTGTTCTGTGGTGATCTGTTTACTAAAGTGTTCAACTGTTGTTCTGTGGTGACCTGTTGAGTTGTTCACTAAAATGTTCAAATGTTGTTCTGTGGTGACCTGTTGAGTTGTTCACTAAAATGTTCAAATGTTGTTCTGTGGTGACCTGTTCACTAAAATGTTCAACTGTTGTTCTGTGGTGACCTGTTCACTAAACTTTTCAACTGTTGTTCAGTGGTGACCTGTTGAGTTGTTCACTAAACTGTTCAACTGTTGTTCTGTGATGACCAGTTGAGTTGTTCACTAAAGTATTCAACTGTTGTTCTGTGGTGACCTGTTCACTAAAATGTTCAACTGTTGTTCTGTGGTGACCTGTTCACTAAAATGTTCAACTCTTGTTCTGTGGTGACCTGTTCACTAAAATGTTCAACTGTTATTCTGTGGTGACCTGTTCACTAAAATGTTCAACTGTTATTCTGTGTGTACAACATGAGTAATCATGGGCCAGAGGCTGACCTGATGACCAAGAACTGACTAACCAAGAGATGACTGGTGCAGTGACTGTCAGCACGTCACATGTGAGCACTAACCAAGAGATAACGTGTGCTATGACTGTCAGCACGTCACATGTGAGCACCAACCAGTATGGCCACAGCAGGGCTGGTATGTTCAGCTCAGCGCTTTGTGAATTAGAAAACACAAGTGGCTCTCAGACACCACAATGTAGCAACTATAATTGTGATTGTATGTGTTAAATTATTTTGGCTGTGCAGTATTTGCAAGTGTTGTTTTGTCAGAAGTATAAATTATAAACAGACATTATGTCTGGTGTGTTTCAGTCAATGGTACCCTCACAAGTCAGTTGATGTAATCACACGTCCCAGTTCACTCAATCAGCTGTTGGCAATGTCCAGTCCCATCTCTATCACTGTCAGCTCTCAACACACAGACATATCCTGATTGCTAAACACACACACAGACACATTTTGATTGCTAAACACACATAAACAGCAGGAAAGAACAGCATGACAACTCACACTGCAATCTGCCGCCTCATCTTTGCCACAATATCGTCCATATGTATGTTGACTGGGTTCGGCAGCAAACTGCAGAAATTCAACAAAGAAGTGCATTAAGAAAACATTAACAACGACAACTGTGATCCTGCATTCAGTACAGCATGACTCAGATATGGGAAGTTTACTGGAAGTTTCCACTCTCTTGTACCTGTGTATCATTGATCATTCATGTGAGAAGTTTACTCAAAGCTTCCACTCTCTTGTACCAGTGTATCGTTGAGCATTCCTGTGAGGAGTTTACTCAGTTTCCACTCTCTAGTACCAGTGTATCATTGAGCATCCACGTGAGAAGTTTACTCAGTTTCCACTCTCTTGTACAGGTGTATCATTGAGCATTCCTGTGAGAAGTTTACTCAAAGTTTCCACTCTCTTGTACCAGTGTATCATTGATCATTCCTGTGAGAAGTTTACTCAGTTTCCACTCTCTAGTACCAGTGTATCACTGATCATCCATGTGAGAAGTTTACTCAGTTTCCACTCTCTTGTACAGGTGTATCATTGAGCATTCCTGTGAGGAGTTTACTCAAAGTTTCCACTCTCTAGTACCAGTGTATCATTGAGCATTCCTGTGAGAAGTTTACTCAAAGTTTCCACTCTCTTGTACCAGTGTATCATTGATCATCCATGTGAGAAGTTTACTCAGTTTCCACTCTCTTGTACAGGTGTATCATTGAGCATTCATGTGGTAAGTGTCCACTCTCTTGTACCTGTGTATCATTGATCATTCATGTGAGAAGTTTACACAAAGCTTCCACTCTCTTGTAGCAGTGTATCATTGAGCACTCCTGTGAGAAGTTTACTCAAAGTTTCCACTCTCTTGTACCAGTGTATCATTGAGCATCCATGTGAGAAGTTTACTCAAAGTTTCCACTCTCTTGTACCAGTGTATCATTGAGCATTCCTGTGAAAAGTTTACTCAATGTTTCCACTCTTGTACCAGTGTATCATTGAGCATTCCTGTGAGAAGTTTACTCAAAGTTTCCACTCTCTTGTAGCAGTGTATCATTGAGCATTCATGTGAGAAGTTTACTCAAAGTTTCCACTCTCTTGTAGCAGTGTATCATTGAGCATTCATGTGAGAAGTTTACTCAAAGTTTCCACTCTCTTGTAGCAGTGTATCATTGAGCACTCCTGTGAGAAGTTTACTCAAAGTTTCCACTCTCTTGTACCAGTGTATCATTGAGCACCCATGTGAGAAGTTTACTCAAAGTTTCCACTCTCTTGTACCAGTGTATCATTGAGCATTCCTGTGAAAAGTTTACTCAAAGTTTCCACTCTCTTGTACCAGTGTATCATTGAGCATTCATGTGAGAAGTTTACTCAAAGTTTCCACTCTCTTGTACCAGTGTATCATTGAGCACTCCTGTGAGAAGTTTACTCAAAGTTTCCACTCTCTTGTAGCAGTGTATCATTGAGCATCCATGTGAGAAGTTTACTCAAAGTTTCCACTCTCTTGTACCAGTGTATCATTGAGCATTCCTGTGAAAAGTTTACTCAAAGTTTCCACTCTCTTGTACCAGTGTATCATTGAGCATTCATGTGAGAAGTTTACTCAAAGTTTCCACTCTCTTGTACCAGTGTATCATTGAGCACTCCTGTGAAAAGTTTACTCAAAGTTTCCACTCTCTTGTAGCAGTGTATCATTGAGCATTCCTGTGAAAAGTTTACTCAAAGTTTCCACTCTCTTGTAGCAGTGTTATAATTGAGCATTCCTGTGACAAGTTTACTCAAAGTTTCCACTCTCTTGTACCAGTGTATCATTGAGCATCCCTGTGTAACATGTAGGGCCAGCAATAACACAATCCCTGTTGTCCACCTGCTGCAGTTGATCATGTTTGCTTCTCGTTATGACATCATAATCATCAAATGCCATGCCAATAAGCGTGGGCGGTCAATTTTTACCATCTCACATGATCACCAGAGCCATGGATTAGCTCTGTGTTCTTGTCCAGACCATGCCACGTGGCCAAACATTCCAGGTATTTACTTCTCTGCCTTCCCCTTATTCTCTTCCCCTCAATCTTGCCAGTTGTCACCAAGTTCTTCAATTTATTTCTTCTCATAACGTGTCTAGGTTGCTAAATTGCTTCATTCGACTGCCAATTTTAGACAAGGTCTCAAGTAAACAAAAATCATCACATGAGATAACCAAAGTAAGTCATCAGACAAGAAATTAAACATAAATTAGAGAAGTAAACAAACACACCAGACACGAAAACAAAACAAAACACACACACAAAACACATCAGACTCAGAAATAAACAAGAAAGACATGGAAATCTCTGGGGAGACAAAGCAGGATCTTCAATGGACAGAATACTGTATTCAGAACACATGCGCAGTTCAAGATGAGATGAACCGTGGAATACAGCGGGTACAGAATCAGGCCAGACAAGCACATACAATCATCCACGAGGAAGAGTGCATCAGGCAATAAAACTATTCCATCAAAAGCAAACAAGGAAACAAAGAGCACCGCACCTGGCCGCCATGTTTGTGCCACTTGTCTGTGACGACTGGCCATCGGACATACTGCTCTTCTGACTGCCACTCTCTGAGCTTGTCTGACTGCCGGACTCTGAATCTGAAACAGTCATATGACAATATAGTGACAAGTGAGACACCTGTCTACACGTGATTTAGTGACAAGTGGGACACCTGTCTACATGTGATGATATAGTGATGGGTGGGACACCTGTCTACATGTGATAATATAGTGACAGGTGGGACATCTGTCTACATGTGATGATATAGTGACAAGTGGGACATCTGTCTACATGTGATGATATAGTGACAGGTGGGACATCTGTCTACATGTGATAATATAGTGACAGGTGGGACATCTGTCTACATGTGATGATATAGTGACAGGTGGGACATCTGTCTACATGTGATAATATAGTGACAGGTGGGACATCTGTCTACATGTGATAATATAGTGACAGGTGGGACATCTGTCTACATGTGATGATATAGTGACAGGTGGGACATCTGTCTACATGTGACTGATATAGTAACAGGTGGGACATCTGTCTACATGTGACAATATAGTGACAGGTGGGAGATCTGTCTACATGTGACAATATAGTGACAGGTGGGACATCTGTCTACATGTGACAATATAGTGACAGGTGGGACATCTGTCTACATGTGACAATATAGTGACAGGTGGGACATCTGTCTACATGTGACAATATAGTGACAGGTGGGACATCTGTCTACATGTGACTGATATAGTGACAGGTGGGACATCTGTCTACATGTGATAATATAGTGACAGGTGGGACATATGTCTACATGTGATGATATAGTGACAGGTGGGACATCTGTCTACATGTGATGATATAGTGACAAGTGGGACATCTGTCTACATGTGATAATATAGTGACAGGTGGGACATCTGTCTACATGTGATGATATAGTGACAGGTGGGACACCTGTCTACATGTGATGATATAGTGACAGGTGGGACATCTGTCTACATGTGATGATATAGTGACAGGTGGGACATCTGTCTACATGTGATAATATAGTGACAGGTGGGACATCTGTCTACATGTGATGATATAGTGACAAGTGGGACATCTGTCTACATGTGATGATATAGTGACAGGTGGGACATCTGTCTACATGTGATAATATAGTGACAGGTGGGACATCTGTCTACATGTGATAATATAGTGACAGGTGGGACATCTGTCTACATGTGATAATATAGTGACAGGTGGGACACCTGTCTACATGTGATAATATAGTGACAGGTGGGACATCTGTCTACATGTGATAATATAGTGACAGGTGGGACATCTGTCTACATGTGATGATATAGTAACAGGTGGGACATCTGTCTACATGTGATGATATAGTACCAGGTGGGACATCTGTCTACATGTGATGATATAGTGACAGGTGGGACATCTGTCTACATGTGATGATATAGTGACAGGTGGGACATCTGTCTACATGTGATGATATAGTGACAGGTGGGACATCTGTCTACATGTGATGATATAGTGACAGGTGGGACATCTGTCTACATGTGATAATATAGTGACAGGTGGGACATCTGTCTACATGTGATAATATAGTGACAGGTGGGACATCTGTCTACATGTGATGATATAGTGACAGGTGGGACATCTGTCTACATGTGATGATATAGTAACAGGTGGGACATGTCTACATGTGATAATATAGTGACAGGTGGGACATCTGTCTACATGTGATGATATAGTGACAGGTGGGACATCTGTCTACATGTGATGATATAGTGACAGGTGGGACATCTGTCTACATGTGATGATATAGTGACAGGTGGGACATCTGTCTACATGTGATAATATAGTGACAGGTGGGACATCTGTCTACAGGTGATAATATAGTAACAGGTGGGACATCTGTCTACATGTGATGATATAGTGACAGGTGGGACACCTGTCTACATGTGATGATATAGTGACAGGTGGGACACCTGTCTACATGTGATGATATAGTGACAGGTGGGACACCTGTCTACATGTGATGATATAGTGACAGGTGGGACACCTGTCTACATGTGATGATATAGTGAGAGGTGGGACACCTGTCTACATGTGATGATATAGTGAGAGGTGGGACACCTGTCTACATGTGATGATATAGTGAGAGGTGGGACACCTGTCTACATGTGATGATATAGTGACAGGTGGGACATCTGTCTACATGTGATGATATAGTGACAGGTGGGACATCTGTCTACATGTGATGATATAGTGAGAGGTGGGACACCTGTCTACATGTGATGATATAGTGACAGGTGGGACACCTGTCTACATGTGACGATATAGTGACAGGTGGGACATCTGTCTACATGTGACAATATAGTGAGAGGTGGGACATCTGTCTACATGTGATAATATAGTGACAGGTGGGACATCTGTCTACAGGTGATGATATAGTGACAGGTGGGACATATGTCTACATGTGATGATATAGTGACAGGTGGGACACCTGTCTACAGGTGATGATATAGTGACAGGTGGGACATATGTCTACATGTGATGATATAGTGACAGGTGGGACACCTGTCTACATGTGATGATATAGTGACAGGTGGGACACCTGTCTACAGGTGATGATATAGTGACAAGTTGGACATCTGTCTACATGTGATGATATAGTGACAGGTGGGACATCTGTCTACATGTGATGATATAGTGACAGGTGGGACACCTGTCTACATGTGATAATATAGTGACAGGTGGGACACCTGTCTACATGTGATGATATAGTGACAGGTGGGACACCTGTCTACATGTGATAATATAGTGACAGGTGGGACACCTGTCTACATGTGATGATATAGTGACAGGTGGGACATATGTCTACATGTGATAATATAGTGACAGGTGGGACATCTGTCTACATGTGATGATATAGTGACAGGTGGGACATCTGTCTACATGTGATGATATAGTGACAGGTGGGACATCTGTCTACATGTGATGATATAGTGACAAGTGGGACACCTGTCTACATGTGATAATATAGTGACAAGTGGGACACCTGTCTACATGTGATAATATAGTGACAGGTGGGACACCTGTCTACATGTGATAATATAGTGACAGGTGGGACATCTGTCTACATGTGATAATATAGTGACAGGTGGGACATCTGTCTACATGTGATAATATAGTGACAGGTGGGACACCTGTCTACATGTGATAATATAGTGACAGGTGGGACACCTGTCTACATGTGACTATATAGTGACAGGTGGGACATCTGTCTACATGTGATGATATAGTGACAAGTGGGAGACCTGTCTACATGTGATAATATAGTGACAAGTGGGACACCTGTCTACATGTGATAATATAGTGACAGGTGGGACACCTGTCTACATGTGATAATATAGTGACAGGTGGGACATCTGTCTACATGTGATAATATAGTGACAGGTGGGACATCTGTCTACATGTGATAATATAGTGACAGGTGGGACATCTGTCTACAGGTGATGATATAGTGACAAGTGGGACATCTGTCTACATGTGATGATATAGTGACAGGTGGGACACCTGTCTACATGTGATAATATAGTGACAGGTGGGACACCTGTCTACATGTGATGATATAGTGACAGGTGGGACACCTGTCTACATGTGATAATATAGTGACAGGTGGGACACCTGTCTACATGTGATGATATAGTGACAGGTGGGACATATGTCTACATGTGATAATATAGTGACAGGTGGGACACCTGTCTACATTTGATAATATAGTGACAAGTGGGACATCTGTCTACATGTGATAATATAGTGACAGGTGGGACACCTGTCTACATGTGATAATATAGTGACAGGTGGGACATCTGTCTACAGGTGATGATATAGTGACAGGTGGGACACCTGTCTACATGTGATGATATAGTGACAAGTGGGACATCTGTCTACATGTGATGATATAGTGACAAGTGAGACACCTGTCTACATGTGACTATATAATGACAGGTGGGACATCTGTCTACATGTGACAATATAGTGACAGGTGGGACACCTGTCTACATGTGATAATATAGTGACAGGTGGGACATCTGTCTACATGTGATAATATAGTGAGAGGTGGGACATCTGTCTACATGTGATAATATAGTGACAGGTGGGACATCTGTCTACATGTGATAATATAGTGACAGGTGGGACATCTGTCTACATGTGATGATATAGTGACAAGTGGGACATCTGTCTACATGTGATGATATAGTGACAAGTGAGACACCTGTCTACATGTGACTATATAATGACAGGTGGGACATCTGTCTACATGTGATAATATAGTGACAAGTGGGACATCTGTCTACATGTGATGATATAGTGACAGGTGGGACATCTGTCTACATGTGATGATATAGTGACAAGTGGGACATCTGTCTACATGTGATGATATAGTGACAAGTGGGACATCTGTCTACATGTGATGATATAGTGACAGGTGGGACATCTGTCTACATGTGATGATATAGTGACAGGTGGGACATCTGTCTACATGTGATGATATAGTGACAGGTGGGACATCTGTCTACATGTGATGATATAGTAACAGGTGGGACATCTGTCTACATGTGATAATATAGTGACAAGTGGGACATCTGTCTACATGTGATGATATAGTGACAAGTGGGACACCTGTCTACATGTGATAATATAGTGACAGGTGGGACATCTGTCTACATGTGATGATATAATGACAGGTGGGACATCTGTCTACATGTGATAATATAGTGACAAGTGGGACATCTGTCTACATGTGATGATATAGTGACAAGTGGGACACCTGTCTACATGTGAGAATATAGTGACAGGTGGGACATCTGTCTACATGTGATGATATAATGACAGGTGGGACATCTGTCTACATGTGATAATATAGTGACAAGTGGGACACCTGTCTACAGGTGATAATATAGTAACAGGTGGGACACCTGTCTACATGTGATAATATAGTGACAAGTGGGACATCTGTCTACATGTGATGATATAGTGACAAGTGAGACACCTGTCTACATGTGACTATATAATGACAGGTGGGACATCTGTCTACATGTGACAATATAGTGACAAGTGGGACATCTGTCTACATGTGATGATATAGTGACAAGTGAGACACCTGTCTACATGTGATGATATAGTAACAGGTGGGACATCTGTCTACATGTGATAATATAGTGACAAGTGGGACATCTGTCTACATGTGATGATATAGTGACAAGTGAGACACCTGTCTACAGGTGATAATATAGTGACAGGTGGGACACCTGTCTACATGTGATAATATAGTGACAGGTGGGACATCTGTCTACATGTGATAATATAGTGACAGGTGGGACACCTGTCTACATGTGATAATATAGTGAGAGGTGGGACATCTGTCTACATGTGATAATATAGTGACAGGTGGGACATCTGTCTACATGTGATAATATAGTGACAGGTGGGACATCTGTCTACATGTGATAATATAGTGACAGGTGGGACATCTGTCTACATGTGATGATATAGTGACAGGTGGGACATCTGTCTACATGTGATAATATAGTGACAGGTGGGACATCTGTCTACATGTGATAATATAGTGACAGGTGGGACATCTGTCTACATGTGATAATATAGTGACAAGTGAGACACCTGTCTACATGTGACTATATAATGACAGGTGGGACATCTGTCTACATGTGATAATATAGTGAGAGGTGGGACATCTGTCTACATGTGATGATATAGTGACAGGTGGGAGATCTGTCTACATGTGATGATATAGTGAGAGGTGGGACACCTGTCTACATGTGATAATATAGTGACAGGTGGGACATCTGTCTACATGTGATAATATAGTGACAGGTGGGACATCTGTCTACATGTGATGATATAGTGACAGGTGGGACATCTGTCTACATGTGATGATATAGTGAGAGGTGGGACACCTGTCTACATGTGATGATATAGTGACAGGTGGGACATCTGTCTACATGTGATGATATAGTGACAGGTGGGACATCTGTCTACATGTGATAATATAGTGACAAGTGGGACATCTGTCTACATGTGATAATATAGTGACAAGTGGGACATCTGTCTACATGTGATGATATAGTGACAGGTGGGACACCTGTCTACATGTGATAATATAGTGACAAGTGGGACATCTGTCTACATGTGATAATATAGTGACAAGTGGGACATCTGTCTACAGGTGATGATATAGTGACAGGTGGGACATCTGTCTACATGTGATAATATAGTGACAAGTGGGACATCTGTCTACATGTGATAATATAGTAACAGGTGGGACATCTGTCTACATGTGATAATATAGTGACAAGTGGGACATCTGTCTACATGTGATAATATAGTGACAAGTGGGACATCTGTCTACATGTGATGATATAGTGACAGGTGGGACACCTGTCTACATGTGATGATATAGTGACAAGTGGGACACCTGTCTACATGTGACAATATAGTGACAGGTGGGACATCTGTCTACATGTGATAATATAGTGACAGGTGGGACATCTGTCTACATGTGACAATATAGTGACAGGTGGGACACCTGTCTACATGTGATAATATAGTGACAGGTGGGACACCTGTCTACATGTGATGATATAGTGACAGGTGGGACATCTGTCTACATGTGATAATATAGTGACAGGTGGGACATCTGTCTACATGTGATAATATAGTAACAGGTGGGACATCTGTCTACATGTGATGATATAGTGACAGGTGGGACATCTGTCTACATGTGATGATATAGTGACAGGTGGGAGATCTGTCTACATGTGATAATATAGTGACAGGTGGGACACCTGTCTACATGTGATGATATAGTGACAGGTGGGACATATGTCTACATGTGATAATATAGTGACAGGTGGGACACCTGTCTACATGTGATGATATAGTGACAGGTGGGAGATCTGTCTACATGTGACAATATAGTGAGAGGTGGGACATCTGTCTACATGTGACAATATAGTGACAGGTGGGACATCTGTCTACATGTGATAATATAGTGACAGGTGGGACACCTGTCTACATGTGATAATATAGTGACAGGTGGGACATATGTCTACATGTGATAATATAGTGACAGGTGGGACACCTGTCTACATGTGATGATATAGTGACAGGTGGGACATATGTCTACATGTGATAATATAGTGACAGGTGGGACACCTGTCTACATGTGATGATATAGTGACAGGTGGGACATATGTCTACATGTGATAATATAGTGACAGGTGGGACACCTGTCTACATGTGATAATATAGTGACAGGTGGGACACCTGTCTACATGTGATAATATAGTGACAGGTGGGACATATGTCTACATGTGATAATATAGTGACAGGTGGGACATATGTCTACATGTGATAATATAGTGACAGGTGGGACACCTGTCTACATGTGATAATATAGTGACAGGTGGGACACCTGTCTACATGTGATGATATAGTGACAGGTGGGACATATGTCTACATGTGATAATATAGTGACAGGTGGGACACCTGTCTACATGTGATGATATAGTGACAGGTGGGAGATCTGTCTACATGTGACAATATAGTGAGAGGTGGGACATCTGTCTACATGTGACAATATAGTGACAGGTGGGACATCTGTCTACATGTGATAATATAGTGACAGGTGGGACACCTGTCTACATGTGATAATATAGTGACAGGTGGGACATATGTCTACATGTGATAATATAGTGACAGGTGGGACACCTGTCTACATGTGATGATATAGTGACAGGTGGGACATATGTCTACATGTGATAATATAGTGACAGGTGGGACACCTGTCTACATGTGATGATATAGTGACAGGTGGGAGATCTGTCTACATGTGACAATATAGTGAGAGGTGGGACATCTGTCTACATGTGACAATATAGTGACAGGTGGGACATCTGTCTACATGTGATAATATAGTGACAGGTGGGACACCTGTCTACATGTGATAATATAGTGACAGGTGGGACACCTGTCTACATGTGATGATATAGTGACAGGTGGGACATATGTCTACATGTGATAATATAGTGACAGGTGGGACACCTGTCTACATGTGATGATATAGTGACAGGTGGGACATATGTCTACATGTGATAATATAGTGACAGGTGGGACATCTGTCTACATGTGATGATATAGTAACAGGTGGGACATCTGTCTACATGTGACAATATAGTGACAGGTGGGACATCTGTCTACATGTGACAATATAGTGAGAGGTGGGACATCTGTCTACATGTGACAATATAGTGACAGGTGGGACATCTGTCTACATGTCACAATATAGTGACAGGTGGGACATCTGTCTACATGTGACAATATAGTGACAGGTGGGACATCTGTCTACATGTGACAATATAGTGACAGGTGGGACATCTGTCTACATGTGATAATATAGTGACAGGTGGGACACCTGTCTACATGTGATAATATAGTGACAGGTGGGACACCTGTCTACATGTGATGATATAGTGACAGGTGGGACATATGTCTACATGTGATAATATAGTGACAGGTGGGACACCTGTCTACATGTGATAATATAGTGACAGGTGGGACATCTGTCTACAGGTGATTATATAGTGACAGGTGGGACACCTGTCTACATGTGATGATATAGTGACAAGTGGGACATCTGTCTACATGTGATGATATAGTGACAAGTGAGACACCTGTCTACATGTGACTATATAATGACAGGTGGGACATCTGTCTACATGTGATGATATAGTGACAGGTGGGACATATGTCCACATGTGACAATACAGTGACAGAACAGTGGGACACCTGTCTACATGTGACAATATAGCTATAAAACGGTGGGACATATGTCCACATGTGACAATACAGTGACAGAACAGTGGAACACCTGTCTACATGTGACAATATAGCTATAAAACGGTGGGACATATGTCCACATGTGACAATACAGTGACAGAACAGTGGAACACCTGTCTACATGTGACAATATAGCTATAAAACGGTGGGACATATGTCCACATGTGACAATACAGTGACAGAACAGTGGAACACCTGTCTACATGTGACAATATAGCTATAAAACGGTGGGACATATGTCCACATGTGACAATACAGTGACAGAACAGTGGGACACCTGTCTATGTGTGATGATATAGTGACAAGTGGGACATCTGTCTACATGTGATAATATAGTGACAGGTGGGACACCTGTCTACATGTGATGATATAGTGACAGGTGGGACATATGTCTACATGTGATAATATAGTGACAGGTGGGACACCTGTCTACATGTGATGATATAGTGACAGGTGGGACATATGTCTACATGTGATAATATAGTGACAGGTGGGACACCTGTCTACATGTGATAATATAGTGACAGGTGGGACACCTGTCTACATGTGATAATATAGTGACAGGTGGGACATATGTCTACATGTGATAATATAGTGACAGGTGGGACATATGTCTACATGTGATAATATAGTGACAGGTGGGACACCTGTCTACATGTGATAATATAGTGACAGGTGGGACACCTGTCTACATGTGATGATATAGTGACAGGTGGGACATATGTCTACATGTGATAATATAGTGACAGGTGGGACACCTGTCTACATGTGATGATATAGTGACAGGTGGGAGATCTGTCTACATGTGACAATATAGTGACAGGTGGGACATCTGTCTACATGTGACAATATAGTGACAGGTGGGACATCTGTCTACATGTGATAATATAGTGACAGGTGGGACACCTGTCTACATGTGATAATATAGTGACAGGTGGGACATATGTCTACATGTGATAATATAGTGACAGGTGGGACACCTGTCTACATGTGATGATATAGTGACAGGTGGGACATATGTCTACATGTGATAATATAGTGACAGGTGGGACACCTGTCTACATGTGATGATATAGTGACAGGTGGGAGATCTGTCTACATGTGACAATATAGTGAGAGGTGGGACATCTGTCTACATGTGACAATATAGTGACAGGTGGGACATCTGTCTACATGTGATAATATAGTGACAGGTGGGACACCTGTCTACATGTGATAATATAGTGACAGGTGGGACACCTGTCTACATGTGATGATATAGTGACAGGTGGGACATATGTCTACATGTGATAATATAGTGACAGGTGGGACACCTGTCTACATGTGATGATATAGTGACAGGTGGGACATATGTCTACATGTGATAATATAGTGACAGGTGGGACATCTGTCTACATGTGATGATATAGTAACAGGTGGGACATCTGTCTACATGTGATGATATAGTACCAGGTGGGACATCTGTCTACATGTGACAATATAGTGACAGGTGGGACATCTGTCTACATGTGACAATATAGTGAGAGGTGGGACATCTGTCTACATGTGACAATATAGTGACAGGTGGGACATCTGTCTACATGTGACAATATAGTGACAGGTGGGACATCTGTCTACATGTGACAATATAGTGACAGGTGGGACATCTGTCTACATGTGACAATATAGTGACAGGTGGGACATCTGTCTACATGTGATAATATAGTGACAGGTGGGACACCTGTCTACATGTGATAATATAGTGACAGGTGGGACACCTGTCTACATGTGATGATATAGTGACAGGTGGGACATATGTCTACATGTGATAATATAGTGACAGGTGGGACACCTGTCTACATGTGATAATATAGTGACAGGTGGGACATCTGTCTACAGGTGATTATATAGTGACAGGTGGGACACCTGTCTACATGTGATGATATAGTGACAAGTGGGACATCTGTCTACATGTGATGATATAGTGACAAGTGAGACACCTGTCTACATGTGACTATATAATGACAGGTGGGACATCTGTCTACATGTGATGATATAGTGACAGGTGGGACATATGTCCACATGTGACAATACAGTGACAGAACAGTGGGACACCTGTCTACATGTGACAATATAGCTATAAAACGGTGGGACATATGTCCACATGTGACAATACAGTGACAGAACAGTGGAACACCTGTCTACATGTGACAATATAGCTATAAAACGGTGGGACATATGTCCACATGTGACAATACAGTGACAGAACAGTGGAACACCTGTCTACATGTGACAATATAGCTATAAAACGGTGGGACATATGTCCACATGTGACAATACAGTGACAGAACAGTGGAACACCTGTCTACATGTGACAATATAGCTATAAAACGGTGGGACATATGTCCACATGTGACAATACAGTGACAGAACAGTGGGACACCTGTCTATGTGTGATGATATAGTGACAAGTGGGACATCTGTCTACATGTGACAATATGTTTTTTGTTGTTTGTCCATCAAGAATGATTGACCATTCATTTCATCCAGTGGGGTTGAAAGTATGGAGCCGTGAGTTCTAAGATGGCTGATGAGGCCTATTGTGGCTCGAAATGTTCTTTGACAATGTGGACAAAGAATGCTTGACGTTTCTGGAGGAGGATTTCCTGTAGTTTTTTTTCTGTTCTGCCTTTTCTTCACAGCTCTTGCAGTTCTGGTTGCCTCACACATGACTGCACCCTTGCGTAATGATGCACGCCATGAATTTCGGTCTCTGGCTGCAGTCTCCCAGGTGTCATGATGAATTCCAAAAGCATTCAGTGAGATTTTCAGAGTATCTTAAAGCGTTTCCTCTGGCCGCCTTGGGAGCGTTTACCACAACTCAACTCGCAGTAAAAAATTTGTTTAGGGAGCCTGTGATCTGGCATGCGAGTCAAGTGACCAGCCCAGCGAATCTGATTCTTCATTAGTAGAGTGTGGATACTGGGCATGGACGCTCTTTCTAGGACTTCAGTGTCTGGGATCTTGTCTTGCCATTTAATCTTCAGTAGCTTCCTAAGGCAGACTGTGTGGAAGTGGTTTAATTTCCTAGCGTGTCACTGATAAACAGTCCAGGTTTCACACGCATATAGCAGTGTGGATAATACAACTGCTTTGTAGACTTTCAGCACTGATACTCTGGTCATCTAAGCCCTACCTGGGCTGGCCTCTATGGGAGAGGCACTGATACTTTGGTCATCTAATCCCTACTTGGGCTGGCCTTTATGGGAGAGGCACTGGTATAGAGGTGCCAGATACTAAAGTGCCTTTCCCAACATTTGTGTGCTGCACAGTTCTCCCTCCCCTCTCTGAGCTGAGACACTAGCGGGGTGTCGTAGTGGAGCTTCACGTCTGCAGAGTAGCACATTAGAATGTAACTAGGTCATGACTCAGCACTGCAACACCGACCAACATGACAGGCCTTGATGACATGCAACACACTCCTACCAACATGACATATGACAAACAACACATCTGCCAACACGTCATGTGATGACAAACAACACAACACCCACCAATGTGACATATCACATTCTGACAAACACAACACATCACATACACAACAGATCACCTACCAATCTGAAACGCAGAGATGACATCCCCAGTTATAGATCGCCTGTGAGTAGACAGACTTGACCGCCGCCTCTTCTGAGCCTTTCTGGACAGCTGGTCCTCCACGTGACTGGCTTCTCGTTTCATGGAGGCATCACACAGGGAGATCTGGGCTTCCCCCAGGATAGAGCTGCCGACAACGTGTCTGTGTGAGTTGTCCGAGCCCACATGTCCGTCCCCGCAGTCCATGGCTTCCATCAAACACCCGTCCAGCGGCTGGCCTGTCCAGACAGCAGCATGAACACAACATTACAGGGGATAAAAGTTCTAAAAGCTACAGGGGTTAAAAGTTCTAAAAGCTACAGGGGTTAAAGGTTATAAAAGCTACAGGGGTTAAAGGTTGACTTCACTGCTCTGGTTTATATCTCAAATGACCCAGTCTTCGTTCCACAGGGTGGCCTAACAAAAGCACTGCACACAGCAAAAACTCATTCATACCAATCCTATGCTGTCAGTGTCAATCATGGACCAACTTAACCATCCAAGACCAAGTAAGAGATGATATGGACAGACTGGAATCTACACTTTGTGTCACATACATTGAAAGGCAGAAGATCACATGGCTCAGCCAATGCAACATCATCAGTTACCAGCATTGGGGCTACACCAATGAAGATGTGATTCAAGAGCAAGACATCAGAAAAGATCATGGATTGACAACATCAAAGACAGTGTACAACAGTCACAGGGAATGACACTACCCTGTGCCACCCACAGGGCGCTGCAACATCAACTATTCTTACTCACGACAAAATCACCAACGCCACATGGCATGGACTATAAGATGTATACATTAATTACACTCTTAAATGAAACAGAAGTATATTTGACATATACATCATTTGGCATTCTTTCATGTTTGTGCGAAATATTTCTTACATTTTGGAGAAACAGTGTGAACAAGAGAAAAGAAGCAATCACTTGATACTGAAAGTGACACTCCCAGCTGACTGCTGCCATTTTCCTTTTAGTAAAAACTCTGCCGCGGAGCAAACACGGCAGGAGGCTTCTGATCGTCAGAAGGGTACCCTCTTCTCCAAGTGTTTCAGCCCATTATACCCTTAACACTCTCTAGGGGTGGGCCTGTCCGGTTCATGACTCCGGGTGTCTTTCCCCTGCCGTGCGAGATGTTCGGTCGATTTCATTGTCCTTGTGCTTGTTCCTTAGCTGTAAACATGTCTACTCTCAAGCCTCCCCTCCCTCAGAGAGGAGACTCCGTGCAGCCTGTGCTTGTTCCTTAGCTGTAAACATGTCTACTCTCAAGCCTCCCCTCCCTCAGAGAGGAGACTCCGTGCAGCCTGTGCTTGTTCCTTAGCTGTAAACATGTCTACTCTCAAGCCTCCCCTCCCTCAGAGAGGAGACTCCGTGCAGCCTGTGCTTGTTCCTTAGCTGTAAACATGTCTACTCTCAAGCCTCCCCTCCCTCAGAGAGGAGACTCCGTGCAGCCTGTGCTTGCCCCTTAGCACTTGTAGTCGTGAGCAGTCTGCTTAATCCCCAGCCACGGCCTCTATCACCTCCATACGTCTCCGATGCCATGTTCCTTCTTCGTGTCCCGTTCATGGCACCGCACTCTACTAGAAAGCCGGTTCTTCCTGTTTGTTCCTTGACCCACCTCTTGGTCTCTGCAGCTGAGTGCAACTTACGGGCGATTACCGCTCTGATGTGGATGTTGGACTTTGGCCGACATTTGCATGATTTTACTGCACTTAGATCCACCACCCTCGCTCGGAGGAAAGGCTAAAGAGTTGACATGAGAAGTTGCAAGTTCGTAGTCTTCGTTGAGAGATCGTTTGTTAGGCATTCTGCAGTTACCGCTTTTAACCACACTAGTTTCTAGACTTGTCTCACAATTCCATAGCCAGCACGAGGCCTTTTCGGCTGTCTCACAGGCTTTTGTGCCTTTTTAGCTAATAGAGCTGTGCTGGCGAGAAGGACAAGTCCCACAGGATTTCAAAGATTCAGGCATCATAACACTGTACAAGAACAAGAGGGATCGAAGTGACTGTAACAACTATAGGTGACATATGCCTGGGTCATTGACATTGAGGTGAGTGACCTGGCTACGAGAAAAACAATCAACCCAGAGAAATAATGGGGTGGGTGTGAGTGGAAGACCCCAGGGTGGATGGGAAGAAAGACAGTTTTAGGCTGGGGTGTAATGTTGTTGGGAGCCCAGGGAGGGGCTACACAGCAGGGTTAAAAGACAGTGGAAAACTTTGACTTCGCTGTGGAAGCGGAGACCGACTGAGGTTCGGTTTGTGTGAAGTCAAGGGACTTGAGGCAGTTGATGTTTAGCGCCGAGCTGATCGGTGGGCTAATACGTGGGAGTTTAGACTGACTGCGGTCAGATCTTTTGTTGTGTTGTTCTCCCAGTGGTGAATACAGGCTTGAAACCCAGTGGGGGTTGGATAGTTAATGGAGGCCTGAACCCAGAGTGGGTTTATAGTTAGGGGAGACTAGACCCAGTGTGTGGGTTGTGATGTGTGAGGTCCAGCTGTGGATAGTAGCTGGATTACCTGTCGTGTGGATTGATATGAAGCAGGCCGTGAGAAGACAGTGATGTGTACGGGTTAAATTGTGAGGAGGATATTTATATTCTATGGATTATATTGTTTCTGGATATACAGTTGTGTTCCGTTTGTCCGTGTCCTTTCTGTATTAAAGGATTATGTGCGCCAACTCAATCTTGTGTAATGACTGATGGATGTGTATTACTGGGGTGAGTTGCATTGTGAGACAGTTAGATAGCTCAATTGACACACCAGGAGCATCGTTACCTAGACAACGACCATATCACGAACTTATCATAACGAACTTCGTGAGAATAGGGATATCTCACTTCTGTGTATTGTTGGGAAAGTATTTGCCAGAATTGTTCTGCGCAGACTTCAAGTCCTAGGAGATCAAGTCTATCCCGATTGTGATGGAACCGGTCTACCATTGATATGATATTCTCATTGTGAAAAATGCAAGAAAAATGCCGTGAACAGAATCAACCACTGTTTATTGCCTTCATCGACCTCACAAAGGCATTTGATTTGGTCAGTCGTGAGGGTCTGTTCAAGGCACTAAAGAAGATTGGCTGCCCACTAACTCTTCTGTTCATTGTGGAATTGTTCCACACAGGCATGAAGGGTATAGTCAAGTTTGATGGTGCAACTTCTGAAGAGTTTGAAATCAAGAGTGGAGTTAAGCAAGGTTGTATAGTAGCTCCCACCCTCTTTGGAATATACTTTTCACTTCTACTTAAATATGCCTTTCATGATCAGGATAGTGGTATATACATTCACTCACGCTCAGATGGCGGCCTTTACAATGCTCAGAGATTGAAGGCCAAGACCAAAATTAGGAGGGTTTTAATCAGAGAGTTGCTGTTTGCAGATGATGCTGCAATTACGACCCACTCTGAGGAAGAATTACAATGTTTACTATCTGCATTCTCCAATGCTTGTTCTGAATTTGGTTTAACAATTAGCAAAAAGAAGACACAGATTATGTCACAAGGTGCACATAGAGTACCATCAATCTTTATTGACAACGCCGAACTAGAGATGGTAGACCATTTTATATATCTAGGATCAGAGGTAAATAGCAAATTATCCCTAGATCAGGAAATCAACATCAGGATTGGTAAGGCAGCAACACTGGGGGGACTGCGTCCGCCTCGAGTGCTGGAGGTCCCGGGTTCATTCCCCAGTGAGGACTGGGATTTGTTTCCCATGGACTTCTAGTAATAAAATGTCCCCAGGTCTCTGGGTAGTGAGATCGGATGCCCGTGTGTATTATTGCACATGTAAAACATCCCTTGGCAGTTGGAAATCAAAAAAGAGTAGCTTAACGGCGCTGCCTGGGCAAAATTTTTAGTTAAAAATCTACTCAAAGTATTTCAGGATCCTCACGGTGCTATGGAGTTTGTGCACTGAGCTGAGTTTCTCCAGACTCAGGTTTGAGTTAGGAGGAGAACGGAGCACTTATGGGTTAAACCCGTTTGCTGTGATGTTGATCCATTGACTAAACTAAACTAAGGCAGCAACAACAATGAACAGGTTAACAAAATGAGTCTGGGAGAACAGGAAGCTTACGGCCAAAACAAAAGTCCTTGTCTATCAAGCCTGTGTCCTTAGTACTCTTCTTTATGGCAGTGAAGCCTGGTCAACTTACACCAAGAGAAATGTTTAAACAGCTTTCATATGCGGTGTCTGCGAAGAATACTTGGTATTAAGTGGCAAGACAAAATCACAAATACTGAAGTATTGGAAAGATCAGGCTGTGTGACGGTTTGTTCCATGCTCATTCTTCATAGATGTAACAATGTAACAAACTATCGCCTGTGAAGACGGCAAGGTAACAATGATATCCAACACGGTTGTCACTGTTGTCTCTGTACGATGATGACCCCCGCCACCACCATTATCATCTTCTTTGCCAGTACCATCTTGTTTCAAATCACCACCATTATCTTTGTAACTGCTTTTGTCAATAACTATCAATATCCCAATCTTCATCTTTTTCATCGTCGCCTCATGTATCACTATCAATATCACTGACTTGATGAGGGATAGACAGATCCAGGGCCCCCAGTCGCCATGGTATCTGGTAATTGAACTAATTGTTGCCTGGAGACAGAATGTTCAATCATTTTCTTAGTTGGTATTTGCAACAATATATATATATATATATATATATATATATATATATATATATATATATATATATATATATATATATATATATATATATATATATACACACACACACACACACACACATATAATTATATTACTCGCTGTTGAGAAAATTGGGCGGGCTCCTGAATCATGTTTTAGCTCTTTGTTACTACTTGAACTTTTAATTTATCAGTATCAGTATTTTTAGTGAGATTCGAGCAACATGAACTAGCCTTTACAATTAAAATTAAACATTGATATCTTAGATTAATATCTACTCTTAGTCTTAGCAACTAAGACATTAGTTAGCATTTTCGATCTCCAATGTAAACCGAACTTCAACCAAAACGAACTTCCGCCGCATGCGCAGAAGGCTTCTGCCTTGCCACGAATCATTGCCTACAAAAGTGGCTGTTGTGTTTCTGATTGGATACCTTAAAATAACTCATAACAATCACGGACGCCATCTTAACTTCTGTAGAAAAGGTCATTCCAACTTTCTGCTCACAGCAAGTGGATGAAATCGACTTTGTTATTGAAATAATTTCAAATATTTGACATACACCGTAAGTAATTATAATTGTTTTAGTGGAAATAAGAGATATACGTTAATTTCAGTTGGATTTTCGAATTGTGCATCCAAAGATACATATATTTGGTAAGTTTCATTGAAATATACGCATTATTTCTGGTAGAAAAAAATTATTTTTGCGGACCTGATAAATTCCTCTTTGTGATTGTAAATCCACATTGTCGGCACGCACAAAAAAAATGTTTTTAGTGCAAATAATAGATATACATTAATTTTAATTGGATTTTATAATTCTGCATCAAAAGATACATATATTTGGAAAGTTTCATTGCAATATACGCATTATTTCTGGTAGAAAAAAATTATTTTTGTGGACATGATTAATTGCACTGAGATATAAAGACATCTTGCACTGAGATATAATGACGCCTTGCTCTGATGTAGACATTTTTTGCGCTGAGATTTCGTGGCCTCTAGCATTGAGATCTGATTACCCCTGGCTCTGAGATTTGATTACCTCTAGCGCTGAGATTTGATAGTTTGTAGCACTGAGATTTGATAGCCTCTAGCACTGAGATTTGCGATTGTAAATCCACATTGTCGGCACGCAAAAACAAAAGTTTCTAGTGCAAATAGTAGATATACATTAATTTTAGTTGGACTGTATAATTGTGCATCCAAAGATACATATATTTGGAAAGTTTCATTAAAATATACGCGTTATTTCTTGCAGAAAAAAAATTATTTTTGCGGACATGATTAAAATTCCTCTTTGCGATTGTAAATTCACATTGTCGGCATGCAAACAAAAAATGTTTTTAGTGCAAATAATAAATATACATTAATTTTAGTTGGACTTTATAATTGTGCATCAAAAGATACATATATTTGGAAAGTTTCATTGAAATATAAGTGTTATGTCTTGTAGAAAAACATTATATTTGCGGACATGATTAAAATTCCTCTTTGCGATTGTAAATCCACATTGTCAGCACGCCAAAAAAAAATGTTTTTAGTGCAAATAATAGATATACATTAATTTTGTTTGATTTTAGAATTGTGCATCCTAAGATACATATATTTGGAAAGTTTCATTGAATGATTCTGGGACAAATTTTACGTTCAGTAGTTTGCCATTGTGTGTTAATTTATGTATTTAACTAGTATGGTTTAATGCTTAGAAAGTAAGAAATAATAATTTATCAAATATTAGTTTAATTATGCAGCAATTGCTAACTTATGCTTATATTTCAGGAATTTCAATTTGCTCAATAGAGCTGGCACAAAAGAGTACACAGTGTGTACAAGAGGTGCAGCAAGAAACTGTGAGTACAACTGTGGTCGATCATGCTGTCTTCCTGTATTTCTTTCTGCAAATCTTTTTCATATCGTGGCCAGTCTGCAAAAGAAACTTTTTTATTTGTTAAAAATCTAATAGCAACCATACATCACTGCAATAATAATTAATTGGCGGCCATTTTTATATGCTAATTAGATAACGGTGCATACTATCTAAACAGGATATAACACGTTACATGCATTGCATCATTCCACAGAATACAAGATACAACTTGCCAGGGTTTAAAGCTAATATAAAAAATGCACGTGGTAATTAATTAATATAACAACTAATTGGCTGCCATTTTTATATGCTAATTAGATAACGTTACATCATTTTTAATAATAGATGACATGAGCAGTTAGGCTTTGCTACACCGATCACAATGATGTATGGTTGCTAGGATGTTTGTTTAAAAATAAACAAGCTACGCTAATATTCTTCTTCTTCAGCGTTCCGAGCCATTGAGGTTCTTTGCTGCAGATACAATCCGTCTCCATTCGTCTCTCTGGTTGACCTTCTCTTGCCAGTCGTTGATTCCAAGTGCTTGTAGGTCTGTATATATATTATCTCTCCACCGTCTTCTTGGTCTACATCGTGGTCTACGGTAATTTATTTCCTGAGTGTAAGCGAGATTTGTTTCCCTATTACCTTCCATTCTTTCTATATGCCCCAGCCATTGTAGTCTATAAGCCTTCATGATACCAGTGATTAGCGGGGACTTAAACAGATCATAAATGTCTTTGTTACTTCTTTTCCACTCTCCACTTTGTGTATCCCTAATGGGTCCAAAGAAGCGTCTTAAAACTTTGTTCTCAAAGGTTTGTAACAAGGCTTCGTCTCCTTTCGTTGTACTCCAGGTTTCAGAACCATACAGCACAACTGGTCTACGCTAATAAGAACATAAATTTTGATAAATTCTGCTTGACAATGAGCTGGACACGAAAAAAAGATGCCCGGAGAGATCTTTTGTTTCAATTTCTGCGGGAAATTGTATTCTATTCGAAGGGCCCTGTGAATAAACAAAGTGTCTATTCGTAGGGCCCTGTGAATAAACAAAGCGTCTATTCGCAGGGCACGGCTGGTCACGTGATTTAACGTAAGTTTGCGGCTATATTATACATTTTCGTTGATTGGAAAACGTGTCGTCAGTGGCATAGTTGATAGTGTCCCCGCCAGATGGGCGGGAGCTCGAGGTTTGTTTCCTTGCTGGACATTTTTTTTTTAATTGTTCAGCAATTAATTGGATGAAAATCAAATATCAATCGTTCGTTTCCTTGCCGGACAATGTTTTTTTTTAATTTTTCAGCAATTCATTGGGTGAAAGTCAATCCTTCATCTCTTTGGGTATTTAGAATTGTGTTGTTTAAAGTGAGTGTAATTTAGTTAGTACCAGTTTCTCCAGTATTGGTCCTCGTTGCTTTGCACTACGGCAATTCCAATACCCAACCCACACATTTTTGAGTCCCAAACGATCCGTTTTCCTTCTACCCCTTCTGGCTCCAGCCCTCTTCTTCCTTTTCCTTCCCCCCTCTCCCCTACCTCTTCTCCTCCGCTTCATTCTCTCCCCGCTGGCTGTTGTCAAAAGTATCGAGCACAAAGCACGTACTCCGTTGCTTCGGCGATAATTCTTTGTAATATTCATAGTTGGTTAGGTAGGTGGGTAGTTAGACACGAAAGTGGTTAAGTAGGCAGGTAGGCAGGCATACAGACAGGCGGACATATAGAGAGGCATACAGACATCTCTCTCTCTCTTCTTCTCTATCTCCCTCCCCCTCTCTCTTTCTTGTCTTTATCACTTTTTTATGTCTTTCAACACATCTTTCTCATATCTCTGTCTCGCACACTATCTTCATTATCTATCTCTCTCTTCTCAATCCGCTTCACATATACCAGGTTTTCCTGCACTTTATATGCGTAGCATTTCCTTGTTTATTTGTTAATTCTTAAACTCGCCTGATATTTAAACAGCCATACTTCAACTAAGTATAAAGTATCGATTCATAGGGCCCTGTGAATAAACAAAGCGTCTATTCGCAGGGCCGGCCTGCGAATAAACAAATGGTCTATTCGCAGGGCCCTGCGAATAGACTCTCCCATTTCTGCGTTTACAATCACGACACTCAAAGATGCATATCTTCGCTTCTAATTGACATGCATGCATCATCTTGGTACCGTTAGATTCGGTTTCTCAAGGCCTATCTTTCGGTGGTGGTCCCATTAGTAAATACTCAATTTTAAAATCTGATGGGGCATGCTAGCCACTAGTCTAATGTCTAAGATAATGTGCGTCATAACGTCATTGGAAAACACGACACATCGGACATGATGGCATCGAAGTCGTTACGGAGATGGCACCCGTGCTGATAGTATAGTGTAAGCACAGAGGAACCAGTCCGTGTCAATTGTCTGTTGTATTGGGTGTGTGGAGTTAGTTCACAACACGGTACAGCAAACACAAGAAGACTCACAAGTTCGAGAAGTTACAAGTCCTGCCTCAAATCCCCCAACAACGAAGAGTTCCAAGTTCAAGTCTGCCGCTGTTTTCTCCTTCCGGTTGTGGCCAGGTCAGCGGCCGTGGCGGGTCTCTCTCGCTCATAGTTGCCATTCTAGATATTTTATATCCAGATATAGAGGTTTTTGCCGGCATCTGGATACCGTTTTCTGACGTTTGGATGCTGGATGCAATTCTAGATACTTTTCATTCTCATGTCTCTCATGTCTCATCATGTTCCTCTTGTACCTTGCGGTGTCGAGGTGAAGTATAAACTTCGTGAGAGTGCCCGGTTATGGGCTTCGTATATCGACATTCCCATGGATTCTGCTATTCCCTCCGTCCAACGTTTACGTGGTCGGCCTCTTCCTCTGTTTCCATCTGGTCTGTACATCATTGCTTGTTGTGGCATGCTGTTGACTGGTAACCTACTTGCATGGCCAAACCATTTGACTTGCTGCTTTCTAATAAAATCTAGTGCTGCTTTAACCCCTACTTTAGTCCTGATTTCTTCATTTCTGATCTTATCTCTTCTTGATACGTTGAGTATTCTTCTCAGGAACCTCATTTCTGTTGTTGTGATTTTTCTTTTCTCTTTTTCTGTCATTGTCCAGGTTTGGCATTGGTAGCATAGAGTTGGTAGGAAGATTGTGTTGTAAAGTGCTTTCTTAGTAGTTATTGATACATGTTTGTTCTTTAGTATTGGTGCCATTTGTCCAATGAGTTGATTTGCCTTATTGCACCTATTTTCGATCTCGTCTTCTGATCTGCCATTTGATGATATTATACTTCCTAGGTACTTGAAACTCTTTACTTGTTTCAAGGGATGTTCGTTTAGGTGAATTGTTGCTGTTTGTTCTTCTTTAGTTATAGTCATTACCTCTGTTTTGCTTGTGCTAATTTTCATGTTATGTTCCCTACACATTTCGTTTAGACTATTCATGTGGTCTTGTAATTCAGCTTCTGATTTTGCTATTAGTGCTTGGTCGTCCGCAAACAGGAGTTCTCTAATGGTTAGATTTGCAGATGGTTCTTCTTCTGTGTTCTCGTCATGCGGTATTCTTGCTGTCTCTGCTTGGCTGGTTTCTTTACATATGTTGTCTATATATGTTATGAACAAGAGAGGGGACAGGACACAACCTTGTCGTACTCCAGATCTTATGGTGAAGGGTTCTGAGTGTCCTCCAGTTGCTCTCACTATGCATTCACTGTTGTTGTATAAACTTCTACATAGGTTTGTTAGATGTGTACTCACTCCATATTGTTTAAGGATTTCCCACAGCTTGTTTCTATCTACCCTATCAAATGCCTTTTCTTGGTCGACAAAGGCTAAGTAGAGTGTTTCATTGAATTCGATTGATTTTTCTATAAGTTGTCTAAGAGCAAAAATGGCAGTCTGTGCATCCTTTGTTTTTCCTAAATCCAAGTTGCGTTTCGCTTAGCTGGGGTTCTAAAGTAGTTCGTAATCTTTTTTCAAGAATTTTGCTAAATATTTTCCCAGTATGACTCAACAGTGAAATGCCTCTGTATTGTGTGCAATCTCTTTTGCTGCCTTTGTTTTTCCAAATTGGGATAATTATGGCATTTCCCCAGTCTCGTGGTGTCTGTTGTTCTACCCAAACATGGTTGAATAGTCTATGTAGCCAAGCTGTTCCTACTTCTCTTGCTGCTTTAATTAGTTCATTTGGTATTTCATCCTGTCCCTGGTGATTTGTTCAATGGGGCTAATCTGATGGCTTCTATAATTTCTTCTTTTAGTATGTCTGGTTCTAGTTCTTCGGTGACATCTGTGTAGGTCTCTTGAATTCCTGTGACATCTGATGGGATGTTGAGAAGTTGTTCGAAATACTGCTTCCATCTTATTAGGATCTGTTTTTGTTCACTTATTGGTTCTCCATTTTCGCTGTTAATTATTTCAGTTGGGTCAAAGGGTTCTCCTCTGGTTCGCATTGCACTTATCTTTTTGTAGAAGTTTCTAGTTGCCTCCTTGTAGTTTTTATTTAGGGTTTCTCCATACTCTTCCCAGTCTTTTTGTTTTTCCCTCTTTACTATTCTACTCACATGTCTTCTCGCTATTCTGTATTCTCTGTAATCACATTCCTGTTTGCTCTTCAACCACTTTTTATATTTTTCCTTTTTTTCTTTTACCGCTTTCTTTACTTCTGCGTTCCACCAACTTGTTATTTTCTTTATCCGTGTTTTGCGTTTTTTCGTGGTTCCACATGTTATTTTTGCAGTATTTAAAATGCTTGATTTGAACATCTCCCATTCTTCTTCCACTGTTTTTCTTTCTGTAGGTAATTTTACAAAGAGTTCAGTTAGTTCTTTCTCATAATTTTCCCTTACTGCCTCGTCTTTAAGGTTTTTTAAGTTTACTGATTCGCATGGCATGTATTTTCCTGCTCTTTGTTTTCTTCTTCTGATGGTTCTTATTGTGGCAACGACTGCTTTATGATCTGTGTTTATACTGAAATTGGGCACTGCCCTTGCATCTAATATATTTCTCTTTCTGTTATTTCTTGTTAATATAAAATCAATTTGGCTTTTAGTATCTAGATTGTTCCATTTATACCAGGTGTATACTTGCGAATCTTTATGTTTATAGAATGTGTTTGTTATATAGAGGTCGTGTTGGCTGCAAAGCTCTATCAGTCTACTTCCGTTATCATTCCTTTCATTTTGCTGATCTCCAAATGCTCCCAGATGTTTTTCTATGCCCACTCTGTTATGTCCTAGTCTTGCATTGAAGTCTCCCATAACTATGATGTTGTCCTGCTTATCTATTTTGTTTAGCACATCATGTATGTCTTCGTAGAAGTCCTCGCATTCTTGCTCATTATTGTTTGCATTACATGGTGCGTATATCTGTACATATGTTGTAATTGTTTGTTCTTTTATTCTCACTGTTATGATTCTTTCTGATATATATTTTATTTCTAGTATTCCTCTTGCTAGCCGTGGTTCGATGACTATTCCCACACCGTGTCTTGCCCTTTCTTGCTGTTCTACTCCAGAGTAAACAAACGTGTAACTGCGGTGGAGCTCCTTGCATCCTTTCCCCTTTGTTCTGGTGTCCGCTATTCCCATCAGTCCAATTTTCCTCTCTCCATTGTTTCTATAAGCTCTTCTTCTTTACTATTGAAACCACAGACGTTCATTGTGCCTATTTTTTGAATCGCTGATCTATCTCGTAGTCCATTAACATTGCCGGGTCGATAGCCGTTTGGGTCAGTCCGTTTATACTTCTTGGTTTTTCTACGAGCAGTATGAAGATCCCCTGCCGGCTTGCTAGGCCAGTCGCAGGTTTAGGACACTAATCTGACCACAGGGAGTCCATCCCCTATGGCGAGCCATAGCCCCGTTAGCCCATGACCTCGCGGTCATGGTTGCCCGGTCTGCACCACTTGGAGGTGGGGGTTGACTTGTGTAGTCTGCGGGTCATCGGCAGGCTACTAATTTTCGCTCTTCACCCCTCCTGGGAGAGGCTAGCCGATCCTAACCCTGCTGGCTGCAGGGCCAGGCGCATTCCACACCTTACAGACAGAGTCGGATATTTTGAATACTTTCTAGATTTTACTTTTCTTTCGGTGTCATTTACCCATTTTATGTTTGGTCTGGACGCGCGTAAATTATGGTAATTGCCATTATTTAAACTTTGAACTGACTTGGGTCAACGCTCAACAATCTGGCAATCAATCAATCATGTGCCATGCCGGAAAGCGTGGGCGGTCATGATTCGCCATTTCACTCGATCGCCAGAGTCGTGGATCAGCTCAATGTTCCTGTCTCGTCCATGCCATGTGGCCAAGCCATCCAGGTATTTTCCTCTCGGTCTTCCTCTTGGTCTGTTCCCTTCGATCTTGCCAGCTGTCACTAAGTTCTCCAGTCCATTTCTTCTCATAACATGTCCAACAAATTTTGACTGTCTACGTCTAATGTCTCTAATCAATCTACGATTTTCATTTGTCTGGTAATGAGTAAAACGGCGCATAAATTATAATAACATTATTTGAACTGTGAACACTGTGCTGCAACTTACTGCTGTAATGCCGACTTTGTGATTCTTTTCACGTGAATTTGGTTGCAACTGGTACAGATAATGCCTCGATAATGCAGCTAGCATTATCACATGCCTCATCAGAATGTTTACTAAGGAATTTGCAATTCCTTATTGCTGAAAAACATAACTGGTTCTCCAAATCATCTGTCAGACAACAGCAATAACAATTTACATAAAGCATTAAATGATAGTTCCTCACCACTGAAAATTCTGTCATATTGCAAAACTAGATGGTTATCAATTCAACCAGCTGTTGAAGTAACTGTGAACCAATGGTTGGAGTTGAAGACACACTTCGAAATAACAAGACAAAATGAAAAGTGCTACACAGTTGAAATACTATATGGAAAAATACAGTGATGAAAAAAAGTTTGGCATTCCTTCTCTTTTTACAACCCATTTTAAGTGAAGTGCAAAAAGTTAATAAACTATTTGAATCTCAAAATGTTGATAAAGTTTAATTACTTGACGACCTCACTTTGCTATTTCATTCAATTGGTAAAAGACTTATATTGCCAACTTGTAAAGCTGACTTGTTCACTTGCACTATAGAGAGCTATTTGGCTCCTAAGCCATACCTAGGATACCAAATCGAATCAAAAATTGATGGTTTAAAAACAAAAGGACTGTTTACAGAAAATGAAGAGAACTTAAGAAAGCGCTGTCAAGATTTTCTTGTCTCATTATTCAATCAACTGAAGCAGAGACTTCTTGAAAATTTAGATGTATTGAAAAATATTTAATTCTTTTCTATTAACAACCAGCCAGTAAAAAACATACCTAAATATTATCAAGTTATTAAATTTTTATGGGCTACTGATAATAGTGTGGCGGAAGCAGAATATTAGTTTTTTATTTTTATTTTGTGCATATCCCTTACTGGACGTTGCAGTCAACATCAGCATTTTTCAGCTGCTGTTGATGTGCTAGGCAAGATTACGCTCAGTAGTTTGCCATTGCTTTCTGAGCGACCGGTTCACATACCCCTTAAATTACCAGCGCGGCTCGAACCGCTGCCGGTTCGGGTGCAGCTGCGTTACTGACGAGAATATACGGGATAACGGCGACAGCCGTAAACTTTTCGCCAGGGAGAGCGGCAGTCACATCAATACATATGTAATTTCTTACTTTCTCAATCTGGATATTTTTCCTAGATACTTTCCAACGAAATCTAGATATTTATGGATGTTGTTTGGGCCATTTCTAGATACTTTTGGTGGAAAAAAAAAGTGGCAACCCTGCGGCCTCGCTGTATTTTAACTCCTTCCCTCCCAGACCATTGATCTAACACGTTTTTTTTTTATTTTTGCATGTCTTTCCACGGGATGCCGCAACCAGATACAGCATTTGTTAGCTTTTTGTGAGTTTGCCATTGAATTCTGAACGGCTGACTTTCATACTGTACCAGGAAGAAGAATATAATTAAAGGATAGGAGGACATAGTTTCCGATTCTTAGGTGCTCAAAGACGAAGAAGCGCAACACTGACTTTTAGTGGGCCAGAGAAGAAAAAGATAATCAGAAGAAAGAGAAAAAAGAGCACTTTATATATTCTCCCCAGTTAACAAAAAAAAAAAAATTAAAAAAATAAAGGGATAGAGAGTTAGACAGAAGATTTCAGGAGTTCTTAGCGGGGAACAAACAAGGACTAACATTACTAGAACAACAAAAACTAAACATAATACAACAACAAGGACTAGACAAACAAGATAAGAACAATATGCATGAGTCTTTATTTTGTACAGTCCCGTAGCACATATACACAACTGTGCGGATGACAAAGCACAACTCCCATTAACAAGGACAATTGATACTTCACATCACATTCTACATTATATAGGCAGTCTGCCGCATATAGCCAGACCTCTGCCCGTTGTGGCCGAGCCTACAGGGTGCTCCTGAGACCCTGCTACGATACCTATACAGCCGGCTGACCAGGACTGGACAACAGAGAGACCATCACTTGAGAAACAATAAGAACACACCTCTAAATCTGAGTATGAGCCTTACAGTGCGGAGACGGGACTCACCATCCTGAGACATACAACACAAAACTATGGATCCCTGTAGTAGACAGCGGAAAATCAGTGGATTGGGCTCCAGATATTATCAGACCCCTGTGCCTCAGCCAAATCCAATATTGTGTCTAATGCCACCAGAGAAAGTCATGTCCCCAAACTGACTGGGACACATTACTATAACAAGACCACAACTTCAAAAATAGAAGTATAAACATGAGTGTGAACCGCTCAAACAAGTCGAACCGGGAACTACACCTTTAACCACACAGTGACAATCTAAGGTGTGTGAACGTCTCAAACAAGTCGAACCGGGAACTACACCTTTAACCACACAGTGACAATCTAAGGTGTGTGAACCTCTCAAACAAGTCGAACCGGGAACTACACCTTTAACCACACAGTGACAACCTAAGGTGTGTGAACGTCTCAAACAAGTCGAACCGGGAACTACACCTTTAACCACACAGTGACAATCTAAGGTGTGGAGGGCTCGACTATGGGATCAGTTGGGAGGGGAGGGGAAAATGTGAGGTGGGGGAAAATGGGAAGTGAGGAAAAATGGGGATAACCAAGGATAGGGGTAAGGAATAATGGGGGTAAATAAGGGCCAGGGGATGTTCCCTTCTATGCTTGAGGAATTACATCCTCAACAATCTTGCATCAGCTCCAGCAGAAATGCCTTGCGGGTTTAGCCGCCTGTTTGACTTCATTACAAGTTTGTGCACTTGTCCACCAAGCATTCTGTGACCCAACTTGGTCATTCTCGTATCTCAATCATGCATCTGGACGAAGGTGGTGTGAGGGGGACAGTCTCCCCCCCCCTTTACTTCAGTTCGGGCTGACGCGTCCGCCTTCAGCGCAGGGTTGCCACTTTTTTTGGACCAAAAGTATCTAGAAATGGCCCAAACAACATCCATAAATATCTAGATTTCGTTGGAAAGTATCTAGGAAAAATATCCAGATTGAGAAAGTAAGAAATTACATATGTATTGATGTAACTGCCGTCTCCCTGGCCTAGAGTTTACGGCTGTCGCCGTAATCTCGTATATTCTCGTGAGTAACGCAGCTGTACCCGAACCGGCAGCGGTTCGAGCCGCGCTGGTAATTTAAGGAGTATGTGAACCGGTTGTTCAGAAAGCAATCGCAAACTACTGAGCATAATCTTGCTTAGTACATCAACAGCAGCTGAAAAATTCTGATGTTGACTGCACCATCCTGTAAGGGATATGCAACATTAAAAAAAAATTGATGTGACTTACCTATAGAATCATGTCCTCGTCTTCACTGATGATGCACTCTCACAAGATGCACTTAGTTTGGATGATGAAGTTGAAGCTTCAGATTCAAAATGACTCTGGTATGCTTTAGTTGTTCCAATTTCTTTTAATACACTATCAGGGAGCTGATAAGTTGAACAGCCAAGATAGCATTTAAGAGGTCAACTTTCATCCTGTTGCTTAGTTTACATTTTGTATAATTCACAGCACTGAAAACTCTTTCCGCATTAGCATTTAAATGGGGTAGTATCATGGCAGAAGCAAATACCTGGATGGCTTGGCCTCGTGGCATGGTCGAGACAGAAACACAGAGCTGATCCACGACTCTGGTGATCGAGTGAGATGGCAAAACATGACCGCCCACGCTTACCGGCATGGCACATGATGATGATACTGAGTATCATGGCAGACATCGCATATTCAAAGAGCTCACAGAATGGACTGTTTCCTGAGGCATCTTAAAATTGTCTTACTTCACTCCAAAAAGCTTCAGTTTCTGTTTTGTTTGCCCAGTCAACCAAATTTATTTTGGTTAACTAATATTCTGCTTCCGCCACACTATTATCAGTAGCCCTTAAAAATATAATAACTTGACAATATTTAAGTATGTCCTTTACTGGCTGAGATATGTTGTTAATAGAAAAGAATGAAATATTTTTCAATACATCTAATTTTCAAGAAGTCTCTGCTTCAGTTGATTGAATAATGAGACAAGAAAATCTTGACAGCGCTTTCTTAAGTTGTTCTCTTCATTTTCTGTTAACAGTCCTTTTGTTTTCAAACCATCAATTTTTGATTCGATTTGGTATCCTAGGTATGGCTTAGGAGCCAAATAGCTCTCTATAGTGCAAGTGAACAAGTCAGCTTTAAAAGTTGGCAATATAAGTCTTTTACCAATTGAGTGAAATAACAAAATGAGGTCGTCAAGTAATTTAACTTTATCAACATTTTGAGATTCAAATAGTTTATTAACTTTTTGCACTTCACTTAAAATGGGTTGTAAAAAGAGAAGGAATGCCAAATTTTTTTCATCACTGTACATTCCATATAGTATTTCAGCTGTGTAGCATTTTTCACTTTGTCTTGTTATTTCGAAGTGCGTCTTCAACTCCAACCATTGGTTCACAGTTACTTCAACAGCTGGTTGAATTGATAACCATCTAGTTTTGCAATATGACAGAATTTTCAGTGGTGAGGAACTATCATTTAATGCTTTATATAAATTGTTATTGCTGTTATCTGACAGATGATTTGGAGAACCAGTTATGTGTTTCAGCAATAAGGAATTGCAAATTCCTTAGTAAACATTCTGATGAGGCATGTGATAATGCTAGCTGCAAGGAATGACACGCACATTTTATGAGGATTAAAGATGGGATATCTTCCTTAAATTTTATATAAACGCTATGGTTGATATCAACCATTATCGAGGCATTATCTGTACCAGTTGCAGCCAAATTCAGGTGAAAAGAATCACAAAGTCGGCATTACAGCAGTAAGTCGCAGCACAGTGTGTTCACAGTTCAAATAATGTTATTATAATTTATGCCCCGTTTTACTCATTACCAGGGGGTTGCCAGATTGTTGAGCGTTGACCCAAGTCAGTTCAAAGTTTAAATAATGGCAGTTACCATAATTTACGCGCGTCCAGACCAAACATAAAATGGGTAAATGACACCGAAAGAAAAGAAAAATCTAGAAAGTATTCAAAATATCCGACTCCAAATGAAAAGTATCTAGAATTGCATCCAGCATCCAAACGTCAGAAAACGGTATCCAGATGCCGGCAAAAACCTCTAGATCTGGATATAAAATATCTAGAATGGCAACTATGCTTCAGCGGGGACTCCCACTCAACTAAACTGTGAGGCAAATAGTCCTCCAATTTCCCGCCGGGTCTATTACCCAGCATGCACCAGCTATGGGGGAGGGGTTCTAGACGTTGCGCCAGCCAAACATCCTGTTGAGCCGTGTCGCGCTACTTCAATACTATTGTGAAAATCAACGCAAAGCTGTCTGCCTCCAAATGGCCTGCAGCTGACTAGGAACACGAAGGGTGGAAATTGTGAAGGCACAGATTCTTGATAGCTGATTGTGGTAGAAGTCAGGGCGGTTTTGGCATGATCATTTATAGCTTCTATTTGAAATAACAAGACCAGAAGACCATAATAACTTATGTCTAAAATAACAGATGAAGAAATGACGGGGACAGAGTGGATGCAGTGAGACTAATAGTTGGTTAAGAAACGTAGTCTGACATTTATTTTATGTGATTGTGACCTCCTTTGCTTTACTAAGTGTTTACACAGCATGGCACATGATGGATGTTTACTTGTGGCTGAATGGACCAGAATGTCGCCCGTGTTTACCGAGCCCATCAATGCAGCCTAGAATGATAATACTGTAACCTACCATACATGTCTTAAGAGGCGGCTAAGGAGGGTGGGGGGGGGGGGGGGGTTGGCTTGCGACTGGCTATCCCAGAAACTTTGAGCTGCAAAATCACACAAACTGTACACAAGTTTACAGACAAGGAAAAGGAACATTACTCAGACAGCCGGCGTGAAAAGAGGCTCTTCTCTGAGAGAAAGCATGACCTGATGCGAGGAAAGCCACAAGGAGTCTCCTCTCTGAGAGAAAGCATGACCTGATGCGAGGAAAGCCACAAGGAGTCTCCTCTCTGAGAGTAATCATGACCCGATGCGAGGAAAGCCGCAAGGAGTCTCCTCTCTGAGAGTAATCATGACCTGATGCAAGGAAAGCCACAAGGAGTCTCCTCTCTGAGAGTAATCATGACCCGATGCGAGGAAAGCCGCAAGGAGTCTCCTCTCTGAGAGTAATCATGACCTGATGCAAGGAAAGCCACAAGGAGTCTCCTCTCTGAGAGTAATCATGACCTGATGCAAGGAAAGCCACAAGAAGTCTCCTCTCTGAGAGTAATCATGACCTGATGCAAGGAAAGCCACAAGGAGTCTCCTCTCTGAGAGTAATCATGACCTGATGCAAGGAAAGCCACAAGGAGTCTCCTCTCTGAGAGTAATCATGACCTGATGCGAGGAAAGCCGCAAGGAGTCTCCTCTCTGAGAGTAATCATGACCCGATGCGAGGAAAGCCGCAAGGAGTCTCCTCTCTGAGAGTAATCATGACCTGATGCAAGGAAAGCCACAAGAAGTCTCCTCTCTGAGAGTAATCATGACCTGATGCAAGGAAAGCCACAAGGAGTCTCCTCTCTGAGAGTAATCATGACCTGATGCAAGGAAAGCCACAAGGAGTCTCAATCGCAACTGACTTCGTCTTACCTGTGAACATCTCCAGAATGTCCACCTGGAGCGTTAGAACTATGCATTGGACAACCTTACAACGTACAATTACAAGACACACAGGACGTTGTGGGGGACAGGCTTCATCAGCCAACAGTAAGAGGACTCAACGACACAATAACAACGTAGGGGAAATTAGTGATTCTGTTCAAGCATATTATTTGAGAATCATGTGAAATAAAAATAAGCAGACTGAAATAAAATGTGTAGTGCTTAATTCAGATGCTTCAAATATGAAACAGGGTTAATTATGACAGAAGTAGTGTGATATAGCAGACAGTCGAAGGGTGCGTATTTGTGTGTGTGTGTGCAGGGGGGGGGGGGGTGCGTATGTGTGTTCGGGGTGGGGTGGAGGATGTTCATTAAAAATTCAGAACATTTAGCAGGGAGGGGTGATAAGTAGTCCACCACGGGCAAGTGGAGAGAGGCGGCAGAAGTGGAAAGATATGAAGAGTAGATGATATGAAAGTGTGACCCCGGGGAAACAGTGAGCCCTTCTTTATAAAAAAAAATACACCACTTCACTCTTACTGTACTTATAAAATAGAGTAAGGATAATTGTCATACCACGCATCGTCAGATCAAACGCGCTAATGCAGTGACATTGTCTAACTTATCGAAATGTTAAAGATGGGTGGTTTACTGTGTTATAAGGCCGATTGTTGGATGAAATATCTGGTGAATATGCTGGTGAAATATTTTGGCCACGTTAAAAGACATGATACTGTTATAAAAACGATACTGGAAGGCAAGGTTGAGGGCAGCGAGCGAACAAGAGGTAGACAACGATACAAGTGGGAGGATAACACCAAGAGATGGACGAACATCAGCCTGACAGAATGTACAGTCAGCGCGAGAGACAGACAATGTTGGAGGTCCATTGCAGCCAACCTTCATTGTGGAGACGGCACCTGATTGATTGAAGGCTGTTTGTAACCTGACCGCCCTTGATCCAAGTGATATGAAATGACGCAGCAAGGATAATGACTTTACCTGAGATGTAACCCATTGCGTCTCTCTTGCTGTGTAGAACTTACATGGCGAGAGAGAAGCCAGGGTGTACATCTCAATACAACACTGTAAACACAATATTTTAATATTTAGACGCCCTGGCAAGAAGGACAGAAGATGCTGCAGCAACAGACAATAACTAACAGCGACTGTTACAGCACGACAAGGAAATTAGTAGAAAAATATAATCAATCAAGCGGATTTCTCAAAAAATAGTAATAGAAAGTTCTGACTAAACATAAAGATCAGTTGAACAGAATGAGCTGAATATTTTGAGGAATTTCTGAATAGACCAGTTCCAAATGACCCTCTTATGTCCAGCATGTAGAAAGGAAGCTCGACTGTGAAAACCCACTAAAAGAGGGCATCAGAAAAGCTAAGAAAAGATGGGAAAGGCGTTGGTCCAGACGGTATTCCAGTAGAAGCTATGAAAGCCAACATAGGCACCTCATTTGAACTGCTGCAAATATTATTTAGCAGTCTCAGAAACCAAAGAACCACCAGAAGATTATAGAGAAGGATATATGGGCAGAAAAAAGACACCCAGAGTCATAACCCGGGCTACTTTACTAGGCTGAGTGGGTTCGCCTGATGGCTAGGGACACTGGGTAATAGGGAAAGCTAATCCACATACAAAAATCAGCGCTGTTCATTAAAAGTAGCAGGACATGGGCTGCGCTTGAGTACAAAGAGAGCGGACGTGAAAACAACAAAAACATGACTCGGGTGGTCCCGCCTCCAGAGAGTGACAGGTCCCGCCTCCAGAAAGTGACAGGTCCCGCCTCCAGAGAGTGACAGGTCCCGCCTCCAGAGAGTGACAGGTCCCGCCTCCAGAGAGTGACAGGTCCCGCCTCCATGGAGTGACAGGTCCCGCCTCCAGAGAGTAACAGGTCCCTCCTCCAGAGAGTGACATGTCCCGCCTCCAGAGAGTGACAGGTCCCGCCTCCAGAGAGTGACATGTCCCGCATCCAGAGAGTGACAGGTCCCGCCTCCAGAGAGTGACAGGAAAGTAAAGTAGTCCCGCCTCCAGAGAGTGACAGGAAAGTAAAGTAGTCCCGCCCCCAGAGAGTGTCAGGAAAGTACAGGGTCGAAACATTCCGGAAATGGGACCTCCTATCACAGACTCTGCTATGATACAGAGAGGCAGCCGCATCAAGCGGCACCGTAGGGAGTGGGGGGCATTTTAAAAGAAACAAATATTAAGGGCCGCATTTCGTAAACTTGCATAATAATAGGGGAGGGGGGGGGGGGACCTGCCGCACGGCCCTGTATTCAGAAGCCTCCCGTCGTGCTTGCTCCGCGGCAGAGTTTTTATCACTAGCACTCACTTTCTTTACAACGTGCTTTTTTACGCTATCTCCTAACGGTTTCTTTACTTTTATACTATTATTACAAATTATGCATGGAAATTCACGTGTACTGTTCCTGCAGCGAGTCGCGGTCGTAACTTGTGGTGACAGGTTCGAATTCCAGAGAGGTAACTATAGCATTGTGTCAACGTCTCAGTTATTACACGTTGTCATGGGTGTGACAGAGACAATACAATAGATACATACATACTACACAAAGGTGTCAAGGCGGAAATGCATGTAAAACTAATATTATTTATTTAACGCATACAGTCGCGTTAGCACATTGAAGACATTCTAATAGATGGTACAATATAAATACACTTAAATACTCAGCCACAAAAAGGCATTCATGCAGTAATGCAGTTCTGTCTCACACACAGCGCATCGGCAAATCACTGCCTCATTCGCTCAGCAGAGGCAAGCGTTCATGTCGGCAATCAGTACATTCGCTCGCTAAGATACACGCATCCTTGTCTTAAAGTGCCTGTCCTCTAAATCCCACGGGACCGTACACTCAAAGCAACCTAAATTGAACTCGTCAAGAACAGATCAGAACAACAAAACATGTTCTATCTTACCAACAGGATCATGAATATATGGCAGACTCAAATCGAGCAAGCGAAAGACGTACTTTTATTCCGCCGCAGGACAAAAGATATAACTCTTGTAGAAACGTGAGCTGATCCCTATACGCAGGATCGGCACTCACTTAAATAACATCTACTTACGAGCTCCGAGTCCAGCTCGCTGCCCTTGAGGCTTAATTATCCAAATCCTCAGTTCAACTGATTAAATAAAAGTCTAGGTATCCGCACCCGGTCTTTTCTACTGTTGTGTTGTCTTTAATATATTCCTCTCCGGACTCCCAGCTGCTTCATCACGAAATTACCGCCTCCAGGTGTCACCTTCACACGGAGCCTTTTAGAAACACATCCTTTCGAATCCACAATTCACAGCGTCTTCCGTTGCCGTCCAATGACGTTGTTTTCCTTTCCTTGGTTTCTCATATTTGTCGTCCAGTTTTGTGACTGTCTGGGAAAATCCAGTAAGGTCTCTTCTTTATACTTGGTGGCGCGTGTTCCGTTATGTGGCATAATGCCCCCTCCCAGATAAAAAAAATTATTTATAATTTTTTTCTGTATATCTGTACGACTACCACAACAATTTTAACCACAACTGAATAGTACTTGGTTTTACCCCCTTATCTACCCTAAAAAAAAATAAAGCTACATAACGGGCACGCCCACCTGTCCAAACCCTCCGTTGGACGTCGTGTGGCTGATCATGGGCAATCAGACCAACTAATAAACATATTAGTCCCTACCTTGTCATAATAGACAAGTGTGTCCTAACTCTAGGTTTTACCATGAGTTTAGGACGAGGGTAATAATGAGGTTTTCCATGTAACCATTTTTGTTGTAGTTGACCCTTGTTGTCCTTGTTTGGTACCATACATCTTTTCCTTTTCCTGAAATTTATCTCCATGGGTAGGGTGACTTATACGCTTTCCGCCTTGAGAATCTATTGATCCTTTTCCTGTGGATATCTTAAGAATGTCGCTTGATTGTATCTATTCTTTTGCTCCTTCTGTGCAGCTTAATCCATCTACTATAATATTAATTATTCCAACAACCTTGTTAATGCATCTAAATAATTAATATCATCGAATTCAATATTTATATTAATACCAATATCATATTAATACCAATCTGCAATTACTTATTAATAATTTAACAATCAACTAATGAATAACTATTAATAACACAATCATATACCGTTCACAGTTAGTGTGACAATACAAAACAAAATACTTGGCTTAGCCATTGAATGCACAATGAATGTTCCAATCATGCGTCTCTTGTGAAGTTCTTATTCCGCGTATTGCCTTCACTCACGCTGTCAATGGAAAATCGGTAACCTATGTACCTAATTGACTAAATTCTATTTGTAATAATAATTCTTAATATTTAGTTGATTCTTATAGCATTGTTCCCTCAATTCGGCGCTATCTGACTATATCTTTATCGAATTTCTTACTAACTTATGAAAGAACAGAACATTAACATATAACTAATTAACTTATAACAAATATCTGCCTTTCTATTAATTATAATCGACTGAGAATGTCTCACAGAATGTGATTGACCAAATAAAATCTTGTAGATCTTCAATATAGATATAGACTTGTGAAGAATGAGATATTGCAACTATTCAGGACTTCTAAGAAACTAAATCAGCAATATAATATAATATTCTGATTCAACAAAAATAAATATTTAAACCAAATAATTTATTAAGTTCTCTAATAACTATATAGTTATGAACAATTATCCGAAGAATAGCGAACCGAAATATTATCCAACTGATTGTAGAGACATTAGATAGTATGAACATCTCTAAAAACATCTCTATATTTATATCAGTGCGACATGCCATAATTAAGTAATAAGACCGAAGACCCTAATGTGTCTGTAATGTATTCTGTGTGAATATGAACCTAACACTTTCATCCCATTTTATTTTTCTTTTATTCTTCCTTTCATTCTATTTCGTTCTCTCTTTCTTTGTTTCAAACCTGTAAAATCTCTCATCTGCACTCATGCCAATATTTGCACATTGTAAATTTGTTGATTGGAACAATGTTATTGTTTTCAGTCTTGCATATCTTCTGTAATGCATACGCTGCAATGCCGTATGTTTGTTAAATGTGTACCAGAAGTACGACAAGTAATCATCAGTGCGTGTAACTTTTGAATGTTTCAACAATATGTCATTTACAGACAAACAATCTCGTTTGTTTTGTTTTTGATTTATGTTCTCGGATGTAGAATCATTTGATGAAGAATGTTTGTTTATTTCTTGTTTATCGATGTAAACACCACTCCTTTCTGTTGCGTTATCACACATTTGTGTTATCTCGTTTTCGTTAACAGTTGGTGTAATCTGTTCTATTTGTGTGTTATCTTCTTCTTTATCTTTTTCTTCTTGTGTCACTTCACTTTGGGTACTTATACTTGTGAGTGTCTCATCAGGTTTGCGAATGACGATTACTTTTTGAATTACCTCTTTGGTATTCGTTTCATAAATGTTTTGTAGTTGTTTCCTTCTTTTCTCTTCTATCAACATTTCTAATCGTTCAACTCTTTCCTTTGCCAAATTCCTAAGGTTTATCTCAGTCACACCAAACTTCTTATCCATGTCTTTCCAAAATATCTCCCTCTCAATTGCCAATTGTTTCTCTTTAAATTGCATTTCCATAACTAACTTCTCTTTTTCCGCTGCAATCTTTTCGCGTTCCACATTTAATTCTCTCTCTCTAGCCTCCATTCGTTCGCGTTCCAAAGCCATCTCTTTTTCCTTTAATTCTCTCTCCTCCTTCTCACGTGTATGTTGAAGTTGTCTTTCTTCCTTTTCACGCGTAGCTTGTAGTTGTCTTTCCTCTTTTTCCAGTTGTCTAGCTTCCTTCTCTGCTGTAAGCTGGAGTTGTCTAGTTTCCTTCTCTGCTGTAAGCTGGAGTTGTCTAGTTTCCTTCTCTGCTGTAAGCTGGAGTTGTCTAGTTTCTTTGTCACGTTTTTGTTGTTCATTGAGCTCATACTTTGCCCAATCTCTAAGGTCAGAACCAGTTAATCCAGTCCTTTCACCTAATTCAATGAAATGTTGTAGTGTCGACATCTTGTCCTAATGTCCTACCTGTAAAATGAGCTATCTGGGTGAAATAAATATGGTCGTAGGCAAGAGAAGAAAAGAATCGACAAAATTGTAATATTGTCTCAGATCACTATCATTCGGATAGTACCGTAAATGTTATATCACACTTGAGCAAATACAACTCAAATAAATTTGTAGTGTCAACTTGAACACCACAAAAAAAAAAATCAATCAAATATCTCTATAATAAACTAAATAAATATACTAGAGAAATAAATATGAAGAAATATATTGAATATACAATATATATGTAACGCAAGACAATTAACAATCATCAAAGATGAATGACGAGTGACGCGAATACATATTACTGTTTACAAACAATAACAAATTTTTGTATCCACCTTTTAACGGGTAACGCACATACTATACTACTACAGTTATGACAAGACAATAGTATTGTGGTGACGCCCGCAAGATCAGCACAAAACAAAAATTGATAAATAGCGCCTTATTACCAGGATCAATGCCATAATACATCAACAATACAATTGCTACTGGCCTTTAGTGCATCTCCCGAACTTAGAGTAATATTTGAATCGCTCGAGAATTGATATAATTTGAGACTCTCAATTACGTGTTGATAAGTTCCAAACTATACTGATCCGTAATTGGCAATCGATTAGTGGTATCCTGGCTGCATGAAAATATGTGAGGAGTTGTGTAACGATTGTTGCTCCTGCCTTGAGATGATAGTACAATTAACTTGTACTGGTACCTGGACCGACGTGGTCCGTCACCGACTCATAAGAACACGTAGTCGGCTGTGGTATATCGACGAAACTTGAGTTTATTTCAGCCTTAGTATTGATACTTTATGCTGAATGTGCGCTGTAGGTACTTGAGTGAATGATGTCCACAGTGAAGTAAGTACAGTTGAATGACGTGATCCGACTTCTGGTAAGTAAGGTCCAATGAGTGAACAGGCTGTGTGCCCGTTATCACGATGATAAACGATAGTGTAGTCTTGTTATCGATCCGTGTGACAGTGTTCGTATGTCCTGGCGTCAGCGTATTAGAGTACGTTCGTAAATTCAGTTCATAAATGTCGACGTGAGGAGTTCGTGTTCGGTCCCGATTGACCGCGTTGACTTGCTCGATGGTAGAGAAATCCTCGACAATTTCAACAATAATATGTCATAGTGTACGTGTGCGTGTCGTCCTGACGTGTGATGAAGTGTCCGGTATGTGACTAATGTAATGTCCTCAATGACGTAATAAATATGGGTACACTGACCTGGTTGTCATTATGCGTTGATGTATGTAACGTCCAGTTGTAAACATGTTCATATATGTGCAACGTCCAAATAACGCAACATCTTCCTTGTCAATTATGGTGGAGACGAGTGTCCGTGGTGTACGTGCTATCCATCTTGACACATGACGAAGTGTGCATATAAAATGTCGTAATATGTACTAACTCACCTATGCGCCGATAATTCAGACATGAAGTAGTGTCAGCAGTAGATATAATGAACGTATGATGTACATGTCCCACAAATGTAGGTAGTTCAATGCTTTGGCGTTCTGAACCAACAAGTCAAAACTTTCTGTAATGTTCACAGAATTAGCGAATGTCTTTCCAACAGCGTAACTATAACTGTGCGTCGGCAGTACACCCCATCATGTGTGTATCAGTCCACCGATAAATCTGATAAAATTGTGACAAATATCTGAGCCTGTAATGAACTTCATAGATTCAGCAAATTGCTCCACATAATGCACCACTTTCGCGCATTTCTAATCGATCATAGATTCTTGAATACAAATTGTCAATCGTTGTGCTATAGTCTAATAGGTTACTGTGGTGTAGAATTGTGGCAGCGCAGTGTTTCTTCAGCTCTCACTGCCTACTCACATCGACATAATTCCTTTCCATATCGACCATGGTGTCGAATGTTTCGGACATTTCATATCTATGTACTATCTTCCTTTCTTAAGTAGCACTGTAGTCATACCCGTACATTCTTTCAAAACACAATAATGTTCTTAAATATGCTGTGATCTTTCCAAATGTCAGTTGTTATAAATATAATATAGCGCTGTGGCTTGTTTCATATCGTGCAGTTTCGCGCGTCTGGTGCGACTATTATATTTCTACTGCACTTCTTCTATGTAATGTTATTCTTACGTCCTGATATGGTAATTCTCATTGTACCGTTCTTATAATATATACACTTTCACTTACTGTTGTAAACTTTGTAACGTCTAAGATCTTCAACTTACTTGAAATACTTCCTGATCTTCACCATTTTTGTTACGTGGAGTTTTCGTGCGTTCTTTCATTCTGTGTAGCACGGTGTGGAATGTGCCGCTGGCGCGTAATTTCTTTTATGATCAGCTATGGAAATTGGCGGGGAATCTGTGTTGACAAACAAACAGTCCAGAGACGACCCCCAAGTGTCTTAAAGTGCCTGTCCTCTAAATCCCACGGGACCGTACACTCAAAGCAACCTAAATTGAACTCGTCAAGAACAGATCAGAACAACAAAACATGTTCTATCTTACCAACAGGATCATGAATATATGGCAGACTCAAATCGAGCAAGCGAAAGACGTACTTTTATTCCGCCGCAGGACAAAAGATATAACTCTTGTAGAAACGTGAGCTGATCCCTATACGCAGGATCGGCACTCACTTAAATAACATCTACTTACGAGCTCCGAGTCCAGCTCGCTGCCCTTGAGGCTTAATTATCCAAATCCTCAGTTCAACTGATTAAATAAAAGTCTAGGTATCCGCACCCGGTCTTTTCTACTGTTGTGTTGTCTTTAATATATTCCTCTCCGGACTCCCAGCTGCTTCATCACGAAATTACCGCCTCCAGGTGTCACCTTCACACGGAGCCTTTTAGAAACACATCCTTTCGAATCCACAATTCACAGCGTCTTCCGTTGCCGTCCAATGACGTTGTTTTCCTTTCCTTGGTTTCTCATATTTGTCGTCCAGTTTTGTGACTGTCTGGGAAAATCCAGTAAGGTCTCTTCTTTATACTTGGTTGCGCGTGTTCCGTTATGTGGCAATCCTTTCTCTATCACGGCCCTGTCCAGTCTGATCTCTCTAGCCCTCAGTCCTGTGGTCACGTGGTGTGTGACCCCATGTGGTCCGCAATAATCGTGCTATGTCAGATGTCTCGGTATTCTGGCTGTCGTCTTGTCCTCACCCCGTCTGTTGTTGACTGGTGTCTCAGGTCATTCAGTGCAAGGTTGTACTGCTCAGGGACCTTGTCCTGTCTATGTCCTTATGTTCTGTCTGTAGATGGATACTTTAGTCCCGTCTATGTCCTATCCATGGCATACTTATGTCCTGTCCTTGTCATATGTCCTCTTTCAACTCCCAGGACGCTGACACATGGCGTTCAATTTGTTATGTTGTCTGGTGTGTCCTCTAGTGTTGCCTTCTTTCTCCCACTTCTGTGAGCGCCAAACAATACACGTGAATACCATTGTAATAATAGTATCATATTCAATATGATACTATATATACACACACACACACACATCATTAGTCATCAATTACAACTACATCATGACCAGTTTACATTCTACAAACTCAAACTTTGTAAACATCCACTTTGACATCAAACACATTTCTTGGTAGCTGTGTATAGTCTACCGTGAAGCAAGCACAGCAAGAGGCATCTGATCGTCAGACAAAGTCCCCCTCCCATGAACATTTCCACCCCTGTACCTTCACCCAATGCTGGCAACCAACCTGGCACGGGCTAGACTGCTACAACTGCCGGCCTGCTCACCACCGACTATCCGTGGCTGTTGTGTGGCCTGACAGGTTTGTGCTTGTGTATAATTGTGGATAATGCCGGCCCTGTGATGGTAATGTCCATGTTTACCTGTGGGATATGATCATGTCGGCATCAGGTAACAAATGCCTCGCAAAACGTCGCTGTCGTCACAGCCTGCCCAATAAATTATACATACATTTGTCTTTGTCACCGGTGCTTTTATTTACTAACTAATTAGTAATTACTAGCAATTTCAGAATTATCGCCCTTTTTTTTAGCTCTTCACTTTTTTTTGTGTAATTTTGCGAACTTTTTCCTGCGTCCTCGAACGATCACTTCCGGTTTGACATGGACTGCTAAAAGAACAAAAAAAAACGAAAGTAGTGTGGTACGATCAAAGGGGAAGTTATTCTCATATATTTAGAAGTGGTTCTGTTAGCTAACCGCCAAGTTATTATATAAAAAAAAACCATTTATTTTGATTATATTTGGTTCTTTTCACGATTAGTAAGGTAATTTGTTTTACAACTCATGTAATTGAACATTCCCAGCATATTTTCTTCCATATTTGAATTCCCCGTTCAATTTTACATAAATATGATGAATTTCAGCATTCCAGGTGTTTGCAGACGTTCAGGACAAAATATTTAGTGACATGGCCACGGCCGGCCGTCATACTCCGATTGCGGCGCCGATACAATAAACTATAGCGGACCTGTATTTATTTACAATTAGAACTGGTAATTTAAGTACGGCCGGCTCCATGGCTGAGGGGTTAGCAGCTTTCTCCGCTAACCCCGAATACTCTCGTCACGTGACGCGACAAGAATTAGCAGTGGTTCGAATCGCAAAAGTGACTTATGAGAGTATGTAGCCGGTCGCTCAGAAAGTCGTGGAGTGCTGATGAGCGTAATCTAGCCTAGGAATCAACATACAGCTGAAAGATGCTGGTGTTGACCGCAATATCCTGAAACAGGATGGAAAAGCGAAAAAAAAAAAAAAATTTAAGTACTAACATTAAACAGAATACAAATGTCATGTGTAGCAGTAATGTATCTGTGTACTTGCATAATAATTAATATTTCAGCATTTTACATGTCTGAAAATAATTTTCAAAGCCAGTTTTCAGACCCGTCTGTAAACTTGTAAGGTGTTAAGTAAGGAGTACTTTTTTTCTTGCAGCACTTAATTATTTAATTTTAAATACAGTACTGTAAAATAAGTTATATGTTTTAAATGTTAGTATTTAATTTTTAATTGCTGACTATTAATTAATTATTAGATACAGAACAGTGTGCTGTAATTGTAGAGCAGAAGGTAGAAATCAATTTTTAGTGAACAGTTAATTATTTTAATATTTTAATTTTTTTATTATTTAATATCTTAATAATTAATTAACTGCTGCTTAATTTGTGCAGCAGTCACAAACTTAGTTACTTACATTAATGTTTATAATATTTAGTCAACAAAAGAAAGCTGTCGCAATGCAGTTAGTACATTAAGACAATATGATACATTTTCATGAATTGTTCTTTCACTAATGACGAACATTTCACATGACATTTAATTAATATAATAAATATGCAGCTATTTTTAACTAGCAATTAGGTCACAGCACATCATAAGAAAAAGTCTTATAAGTCAAGTGCATCTTTGTCAGAGACTCTGAGACTCTTGTGCTTTGTACGATGCTTTCGCCAGGCCGCTGTGTGGAAAGAAACTGAGCAAACCTGGTGCAATGAAGTTGATCCTCTCATTCCTCTCGACACTCTATCGAAAGAGGAATATTACCTTTACTTTCCTGTTACCAAATCATAAGTAGAAACCCCATTTTAAAATATTTTCTGTATATGCAAATACTAATAATAATCATCATCAAGTGCCGGCTGGCGTAGGCGTTCATGGCTTTCCACAAATCTCAGTCTTTGGTGTTCTGGATCCTAATACTAAATTATATTATACACCTGCGTTATACACCTGAGAGAAGTGATGAGTCTCGTTCATGCCAACGAACCAGGCATGCTAATACAGGAAAGTACTCTTACTAATAATTTAATATATTAAAATAATTAGTTGTGAAACATAAAAAGCAATTAACCAAAGAATGGCCATCACTTGTGACACTCTTTCTTCTTCTTCTTCTTCTTCTTCTTCTTCTTCTTCTTCTTCTTCTTCTTCTTCTTCTTTCGTTCGCCTAAATTATGTTTATAACTGCAATGTTGTCTCTTGTATGAATCTAACAGTCCATAGAGTTTATCTTCCACTGTTGTCTCTCTAGGCCAGAAGGTTCGCCTGGATATGTTGTAGTTTGGGCAATCCTGGAGTATGTGCTCTGCTGTCTGCGACGCCAAACCACATGTGCACATGACTGAGTCACCAATCTTGAATTTTGCATACATGTGGTTGCGTAACCTATTGTGTCCTGTTCTGAGGCGCAGAAGAATGACCTGTTCTGGTCTGTCCATAACGTGGTAGTCGTCTTGAGTAAGGTTTGGTGGCCTTCTGACTGATTTGATCATTCTTTTCTTTTGGTGGTTTGTAATAGGCACATCTGGTTGTTCTTCTTGCGCTCCTTCCTTAGCCAATCGATCAGCTCTGTCGTTCCCGGGTACTCCACAGTGGGATGGTATCCACTGTATGGTGATCTTACGATGACTGCTAAGTTCAGAAAGTAGTGTCCTCAGAACTGGCAATTTCCCAGACAGAAGCGCCTCTATTACGGATTTTGCATCTGTCAATATCACCACAATTTTTAAACCCAATTTTTAAATATTGACCAAAATAGCTACAGTTAGTTAGTCGACAGATCATCCTCATTGCACTATGTAACATAGCCACTATGTAATTAACCTCCCTATCCTAAAACATTAACGCTGATTGGCGCAGGAGCCTTTTTACCAGCACAAGGCCAAAGGTTTTGGTACTCATGTTTACTACAACTTATTACTCATAAGGAGAATGTGTCTCTCTTCTAGTCCTCAGTCACTTGTTAACTATTTTCTGAACGAAGGGTTTTAAATAAAGCCCCGTCTTATTACTCTTTATTCTAAACAAAACAATAACTGTGAACAAAAATTTTTTAACAATTTTCAACTTATTTGTAAACAAGGGTAAATACTATTCAATACACAAGACAATTCAACTAAAATCATAATTCATGAGCCAACCAAAACGAAGTCAAAACAGGATATCATACCCCCCAACGTTTTGAAGACAAATTTTCTTTCCCCTCATATCAAATAAAGGTAATCAACCAATTTAAAGAAAGACATTATTCAAAATAATATGACATACATGATGAAACAAAAGAAATCATTTTTACATATATCCTATCCATTGTTAGTCACTTTTATGGACTAACAATAAATTATTTATCTATTAAGAAAACTCAACAAGTCAAATCTCAAAATCAAATGGTAATAAAAAATACATCTTCAAGACCACACGAGAATTTACATCCATATTACCTAACTTATTACCAAAATACAGGTTGTGTACCCTGGCTGGTATTTTGTAAACACTCTTTCTTGAACCATTTCCTGTGACATTCAAGATTCTGCCTGTCACACCTTTGCCACAGCCTGTGTCAATTTGATAAAACAATTCAGATGGACACCTTCCTGTGGTGATTTTCTATATATTTGAATAACGAAGACACAAACAATAGATTGCACGATTTATTGCCTGGCATATTTCGCTGCATCTCGTCAGGTACATACTGCAGAAATCTGAAAATATAAAAAATATAAAATTACACAGAGTAATGAAGCTTAAATAAAAGAATAACAAAAAACAAATGCCTACACAAAATACAATAAATAATCACGGAGAAGACCCTCCAGTGACTACACTGTTAATTAGGTCAGGGCACATCCTAAAAAAAAAAAAATAATACGTCAAGTTAGGCCTCGCCGCCCCGGACGCAATGATATATGGCGCAACATTGTCCGTTTACAAATAACAAGGGCGGCCATTTTAAATTATTAATTAGGTCACGGCAAATCCTATCGAAAAAAAGAAAAATACGTCAAGGTAGGCCTCGCCGCCCCGGACGCAATGATATATGGCGCAACATTGTCCGTTTACAAATAACAAGGGCGGCCATTTTAAATTATTAATTAGGTCACGGCAAATCCTATCGAAAAAAAGAAAAATACGTCAAGGTAGGCCTCGCAGCCCCGGACGCAATGATATATGGCGCAACATTGTCCGTTTACAAATAACAAGGGCGGCCATTTTAAATTATTAATTAGGTCACGGCAAATCCTATCGAAAAAAATAAAACATACGTCAAGGTAGGCCTCGCAGCCCCGGACGCAATGATATATGGCACAACGTTGTCCGTTTAAAAATAATCAAGCCATGGTAATAGAAGGCAAATAATAAACAGTTGGCGGCCATTTTAAATTGTTAATTAGGTCAAGGCACATCCTATAAAAAAAATAAATAATACGTCAAGTTAGGCCTCGCCGCCCCGGACGCAATGATATATGGCACAATGTTGTCCGTTTAAAAATAAACAAGCCACGTTAATAGAAGGCAAATAATAAACAGTTGGCGGCCATTTTAAATTGTTAATTAGGTCAAGGCACATCCTATAAAAAAAAATAAATAATACGTCAAGTTAGGCCTCGCCGCCCCGGACGCAATGATATATGGCACAATGTTGTCCGTTTAAAAATAAACAAGCCACGTTAATAGAAGGCAAATAATAAACAGTTGGCGGCCATTTTAAATTGTTAATTAGGTCAAGGCACATCCTATAAAAAAAACATAAATAATACGTCAAGTTAGGCCTCGCCGCCCCGGACGCAATGATATATGGCACAATGTTGTCCGTTTAAAAATAAACAAGCCACGTTAATAGAAGGCAAATAATAAACAGTTGGCGGCCATTTTAAATTGTTAATTAGGTCAAGGCACATCCTATAAAAAAACATAAATAATACGTCAAGTTAGGCCTCGCCGCCCCGGACGCAATGATATATGGCACAATGTTGTCCGTTTAAAAATAAACAAGCCACGTTAATAGAAGGCAAATAATAAACAGTTGGCGGCCATTTTAAATTGTTAATTAGGTCAAGGCACATCCTATAAAAAAACATAAATAATACGTCAAGTTAGGCCTCGCCGCCCCGGACGCAATGATATATGGCACAATGTTGTCCGTTTAAAAATAAACAAGCCACGTTAATAGAAGGCAAATAATAAACAGTTGGCGGCCATTTTAAATTGTTAATTAGGTCAAGGCACATCCTATAAAAAAAAATAAATAATACGTCAAGTTAGGCCTCGCCGCCCCGGACGCAATGATATATGGCACAATGTTGTCCGTTTAAAAATAAACAAGCCACGTTAATAGAAGGCAAATAATAAACAGTTGGCGGCCATTTTAAATTGTTAATTAGGTCAAGGCACATCCTATAAAAAAACATAAATAATACGTCAAGTTAGGCCTCGCCGCCCCGGACGCAATGATATATGGCACAATGTTGTCCGTTTAAAAATAAACAAGCCACGTTAATAGAAGGCAAATAATAAACAGTTGGCGGCCATTTTAAATTGTTAATTAGGTCAAGGCACATCCTATAAAAAAACATAAATAATACGTCAAGTTAGGCCTCGCCGCCCCGGACGCAATGATATATGGCACAATGTTGTCCGTTTAAAAATAAACAAGCCACGTTAATAGAAGGCAAATAATAAACAGTTGGCGGCCATTTTAAATTGTTAATTAGGTCAAGGCACATCCTATAAAAAAAAATAAATAATACGTCAAGTTAGGCCTCGCCGCCCCGGACGCAATGGTATATGGCACAATGTTGTCCGTTTAAAAATAAACAAGCCACGTTAATAGAAGGCAAATAATAAACAGTTGGCGGCCATTTTAAATTGTTAATTAGGTCAGGGCACATCCTATAAAAAAAAAAAATAATACGTCAAGTTAGGCCTCGCCGCCCCGGACGCAATGATATATGGCACAACGTTGTCCGTTTACAAATAAACAAGCCACAGTAATGGAAGGCAGAATTTCTCAAGTTTCCAATCTTAGGGCCGCGATAAATCCTGACTTATCAGTTAATTCTTCATTGGACTTCCTGGTATTAAATTACGTCACCATATAATTCATAACTCCGCTTAAAATCAACGTACAGTCTTCGTTGAGATACCGTTGGATTCGTCTCGTCAGGCTCTATGTAACTGGTATGATTTCATAAGTAAAAACCCAATTTTTAAATATTGACCAAAATTGCTATAATTACTTTACTTTTTTTCATTTTAGGGGCATCGTCAGATAATCATTATTTTTGTGTCCTGATCTACAACCGGTAAGTGCAAAGGCATCTTAAGAAATGAGAGATTTTTTTTTAGCTGACAAACTCTGCCCTCTATTACTGTGGCTTGTTTATTTTTAAACGGACAACATAGTACCATATATCATTGTGTCTGGGGTGGCGAGGCCTAACTTGACATAGTATCTATTTTTTGATAGGATATGCGTGACCTAATTAATAATTAAAAATGGCTGCCAATTGTTTATTATTCATTAAAAGTCTGTCGCATTGCTAATGAACCTGGCAAGATGTATATTTTATTGTGTTTTGGTAAAAGGAAAGTAAAGGTCACATTCCTCTTTCAATAGGATGTCCAGAGGATCAAGAAGATAAACGAGAAAAATGCACTCAACTTTTAAGAATTTTCTATAGGATGTGCCGTGATCTAATGAACAGTTAAACATAGCTGCCCATTTATATTAATTAAATGTCATGTGAAATGTCCATTATTAGTGAAAGAACAATTCATGAAAATGTACTCACATTGTCTTGATGCACCCATTGCCCCCCCCCCCCCTCCCCTCCCCCGAGTTTCTATCCTGTTTCAGGATATTGTGGTCAACATCAGCATCTTTCAGCTGTATGTTCATTTCTCAGCTAGATTACGCTCATCAGCACGCCACGACTTTCTGAGCGACCGGCTAAATACTCTTATAAGTCACTGGCGCGACTCGAACCGCTTCCAATTCTCGTACTTTCACGTCAACCACGAGAGTATTCGGGGTTATGGAGAAAGCTGCTAACCCCTCGACCAGGGAGAACGGTACTATTTTGTTGATTAAATATCATGCAATAATGAAGGTAAATAAGTTTGTAACTGCTGCATAAATTAAGCAGTCATTTTCACTAATAATTGATTTCTACTTCTGCTCTATAATTACACTATTCTGTATCTAAAAGTGAGCAATTAATAATTACATACTAACTTTTTAAAAAAACCATAACTTGTTTCACAGTATTTTATTTAATTTAAATAAGTATGCACTGCTGCGCTGCTAAGAAAAAAGTACTCCGTGCTTACAGTAGTTACAGGTTTAGATAGAAGGGTCTGAAAACTGGCTTTCAAAATTATTTTCAGTCATATGAAATGGTGAAAAATTATACAAGTACACAGATAAATTACTGCTACAAATGAAACCTAAAATTCTGTTTAATTTTAGTAGTTAAATTGCCAGTTCTAATTATAAATAAATACAGGTCCGCTTTAGTTTAGTACTATTATATGGGCACCGCCATTTTGAATTTTGTGTTATGATTGCCATATCTCATTTTCATGGTTGTGCTAAATATTTTTTCCTGAACGCTATTGAAAACCATGATTGTTGAAACTCTTCACATATATGTAAAATTGAATGAAGAATTAAAAAATGCAACAAAATGTCAAGGTTGGTTTAAAATACATGGGGCAAAGTCTTAGTCAGATATTACTGAGCTGCCATATGACAGTAGACAGTACTACCTGCTTTCTCTTGGGCGGCGCTTTCCAAACATGACACCCCACATTGTGCCATCGGCTTTGGGAGGAGGAGCACAATTGGGAGGGTACAACCCTTATTCTGATGCCAGGAAATGAAACCTAAAGACCTCCCCCGATGTGTCTCCACCTTGACGTGGTGGGGGAGCTTGCGTGTCCCATCGACCCCATTTGCTTGCTGATGGATGAAAAACTACATATCGGACAGCTTATGGGATAGGGACCAGACTAAGAGAGACACAACCTGCTGCTCTGCAGGTGAGACTGAGGATAGCAGTCTAAAATTTAAATCAGGCGCACGAAGGCAGAAGTTCTTGGTCCGGACAAAACACTAAAGGCTCCCTGTCGAGGGCTGTGGCTGAACGCCTCTAAGCCACAAACCCTCGGACCTGAGAGCCGGGCCGATAGCCACCTTTCGAAAAATAAAGGCGTGATACTGAGCAAGCTACATGCTCAGGTCTGATAGAAGTTCGAAGGCTCTCAGCTGGGGGATATGAGAGATTCCCGGATGAGAGGGCCAGGCCGTTTCTCGTTCACGTTGCACGAAGGTAAGGTGCTGAGCCGGCAGCACAAGTAGCCTACCTCGTGAGCGAGTACAAAAAGTCAAAAAAGTGCCCCAGTCGAAGAAAACGGCTGCGAAAACTGTATCTAACTCATAGAGAGTGTAGACAAAAGTGGAAGAACGTCCCAATGACGCAAAATGGAACGCACGGCGAGCGAACCTATTGCGTGGTCCGAAGTCAAAAGCAAAAGCTTACCGAGTGGGTGTCGCTTGCAGTCTGACCGTCCCTGGTGTGTGCTAGAGCGATCAGTGGCAAACGAGTTGCCCAACACATGGAAGTGAGGAACTAAAGCAGCCATGAGCAGGACGTGGCAACTCCTCGGGTGAGCCCAGTCACAGAGCAATATGTGCCGGCTCTGCAATTATGGAAGCCTCCTTGGATAGCGAGGGAATGCTCATGGTCTGCCCCTGCCTTCCCTTGAGGGCCGACCACGATGTCGTTCATCGTTCTATCTTGACCAGCTGAGATGTTAGCGACATCACAACAGTCCAACGTGCCTCGAAACCAGAGGAAGGCTAACCTCATTAAAAAATGCCCGCTGAAGTCGGAAGTGTCGTCCTACGGGTGGCAAACTAAAAATTGACACTACGCAATTACGTCCGAGTGAAATGTCTCGTCCGAATGTCTCTCGTGCTAGGAACAGCTCTGACTACCTAGTTTCCGAATGCCGCTCTTGTTCGGAACAGCTCTGACTGGGTAGTTTTCCGAATGTCTGTTGTGCCTGGAAAAGCTCTGATGGGCGCAACGACAAGCACATGTCCGAAAACTCGCTGAGTGGATGCCGTCTGCAAACCTGTCTGGTTTGTGCGGGAATGACCCGGGGAAACGAAATGACCAATATATTGAAGTGAGGATTTAAAGCAGCCATGAGCAGGACGTGACGATCTCCCTCGGTGAGCCCAGATTGGGCGTTATGTGTCGGCCCTGCAACTATGGAAGCAACCTTGGATGGCGGAAAATGCTATGGACTGTCCCTGCCTTCCTTTGAGGGATGACCGTTGTCTTCGACCGTTCAACCTTGGCCAGCATGGTTGCAGATGGCACTACAAAAGTGAGAGTCTCCCAGGAATGCTACCTGGTCAAAAAAGCACGCTAAAGTCGATGTGTTGGCCTACGGGTTTCGGCCCAAGGGCGCATAACAGACACACCGCAATCACATCTGAAAAAACACTCCGGATGAACGAAAAGAAGAAGAAGAAACCTAAAGACTAAATGTCATGACCAGGCCCTAACCTTGGTTGGCAACTGGTCTAGGATCGAAGCTCTGACAGGTGGACAGTTAGAGCATTGCTTTGCTGATCCTGCAGCTTGTCTTGTTCCAGATGTATTGGTGTTACCCTTGCTCTGGGGTAAACTAGGTAGACCAAGAGAGGGATTATGCTGCATGGGCAACACATGGTCTCTACAATTCCAGGCTTTGTCCTATGGGAAGCCCAGTGTAACAAACTGTCGTCTGCCAAGTATGTGTAGCACAATGTAACAAACTATCATCTGTCAACATGGGAAGGTGCCGCCAGTACACAGAACAAAATATGTTGGTCATACTTCACCTTTATCTGACCATGTTGGTGATTGAGTATGGTCGGGGAATGCTGACATGATCCCATAGCCAGCTGATAAAGAATGCTTGCAACATAAGGGAATGTGGGTCCCGCTGCTTGTTCTTTACTCTTATCTGAAAGGCTAGTTACCCTTTCTGAATTAGGACATGTGATATCATTAGATACCAAAGGTTGTTGGGGAAAATGTCCAACCCTGTGTTGACATCCAACCCTGTGCTGACATACAACCCTGTGCTGACATACAACCCTGTGCTGGCATCCAACCCTGCGCTGACATCCAACCCTGCGCAGGCATCCAACCCTGTACTGATATGCAACCCTTTGCTACATCCATCCCTGTACTGACATACAACAATGTGCTGAAATACAACCATGTGCAGACATACAACCCTGTGCAGACATACAACCATGTGCTGACATACAACTCTGTGCTACATACAACCTTGTGCTACATACAACCCTGTGCTACATACAACCCTGTGCTGGCATACAACCCTGTGCTGGCATACAACCCTGTGCTACATACAACCTTGTGCTACATACAACCCTGTGCTACATACAACCTTGTGCTACATAAACCCTGTGCTGACATACAACCTTGTGCTGACATACAACTCTGTGCTACATACAACTCTGTGCTACATACAACCTTGTGCTACATACAACCCTGTGCTACATACAACCCTGTGCTGGCATACAACCCTGTGCTACATACAACCTTGTGCTACATACAACCCTGTGCTACATACAACCTTGTGCTGACATACAACGCTGTGCTACATACAACCCTGTGCTACATACAACCCTGTGCTACATACAATGCTGTGCTACATACAACCCTGTGCTACATACAATGCTGTGCTACATACAACCATGTGCTACATACAATGCTGTGCTACATACAACCCTGTGCTACATACAACCCTGTGCTACATACAACCCTGTGCTACATACAATGCTGTGCTACATACAACCCTGTGCTACATACAACCCTGTGCTATATACAATGCTGTGCTACATACAACCCTGTGCTACATACATCCCTGTGCTGACATACATCCCTGTGGTGACATACAACCTTGTGCTGGCATACAACCCTGTGCTGGCATACAACCATGTGCTACATACAACCCTGTGCTGACATACAACCCTGTGCTGGCATACAACCCTGTGCTGACATACAACCCTGTGCTACATACAACCCTGTGCTGACATACAACCCTGTGCTACATACAACCCTGTGCTGACATACAACCCTGTTAGTTAGTTAGTTAGTTAGTTAGTCGACAGATCATCCTCGTTGCACATCGGACCATTCAGTCCATAAGTGCTCGGATCCCCTCCTCAGCAAATCAAGCAGCGTGTAGCGGCTAATGACGCCAGTTCTGTGTTGGTTTATCAATCTTCTTTGGCTTCCTGCGTAGTGTTCTTGTTTGGCCACCCCTCTTTTAATTTGCTGCTCTCGCAGTCTGGCCATTGTTGTAGATTCACAGTCATCACTTGGTTCTTGCAAAAGTCTCACTTCTCGTAGAGCATTCAGAATGTCAGCCTGGTCCATGGCGCGTCCGCCCTCCACAGTAGCCTCACCTGCGAGCTTGTCAGCCCGCTCATTTCCTTGTACTCCCGCATGACCTGGCACGAAGATGAAACTAATCTTTGCCAGCCGAGACCGCTCCAGAGGCAGCAACCATTCTCTTCGGATCGACCCCTCCTCTATCCTCTTGATCATGTTCATTGAGTCGCTAAGGAAACAAGCCCTAGTGAATGTCTGTGTCTCGAGCCATGTTATTGCTTTACTTACTGCCATGACTTCCATGGTCAGGCTACTTGTGGTTTCAGTGAAAGCACCAGAGTCCTCCTTCACAATTCTCCCTCCGGCCCGAGCTGTAAAGGCCCATGAGCTTCTCACATGTCGGACGACCGACCCATCTGTGTAGATGACCGCGTCACTGTCTAGCGAATTCTCGAAAATCAACGCTTGTACTTCAGCCTCCACAGCAGCCGGATTTTCTTGTCTGCATTTTCTATCTAGTTGGATGCAAACTGAAAAGGATGTGCAGAAGTCTGTTGGCACTTGCACCCACTCCTCGCCAGGTTCTAAGTCCTCAAGTGAACACACCTGTTGAAGAATGTCTTCGGCTTGACCCATCCACGACCGTCCTCTTTTTAACCTGCTGCCCTTCACCTTCCTAATTTCACTATGCAGTGGATGCTGTGTGTTTGCGTTAATTCTGAGGTAGGCGTGTGCCCTGCAAACTTGCATTCTCTCTTCAATGGTTGGAAAATCAAGAAGGTAGCGCATCGCCCTGCATGCTGTATCTCTTGTACATCCAAGAATAATGCGCATAGCTTCATTCTGTATCCTTTCCATCCTTTCTATCTGCTTATGGCTGAGAGTCAGGATTGCCATTGCATACTCCAAAACAGACATGACCAGCCCCTCGTACAGAAGACATAGATGGCGCTGCTCACAGTTTGCTGCCGCCATCACCCGCATCGCTGCCAAGCCCCGCTTGGCCTTTGTTATCACCTGGTCTATGTGCACATTATAAGCAAGGCTTCGATCAAACCGTATCCCCAGGTAATTCATTGCCTGCGTTCTTTCCACCGTCTCTGAACACAGCATTACAGTTGGTGTTGGATTGTTGACAATATGATTATTCAACGAGAACCAAGTCACTGTTGCCTTTGTTGGGTTGACCATTGCCCCAGCTTCATCACACCAAGTACTTATGCGATTGAGTTCGGTTTGTAGTTCCACAGCAACCTCCTCTCTATCCTTACCCTGACGATACACTAAAACATCATCGGCATATGACAATGTCCTGCCAGGTCCAGTGATCTGCTCACTGGTGATTCTCACTGTGTAGGCGTTGAACAGTACCGGAGATAATGGTGATCCCTGTGGTAGGCCAGGATATATTGTTGTTGGTTCCGAAGTCCAACTGCCACATCTAAAAACTACTTTCCGTTGGAAGAGGGCTGCAGCGATCCAACTAAGGAGGAATGGACTTACGTTTAGTTCAAGAAGCTGAAACATTAAAAAATCCAGTGGTACTCTGTTGTATGCGTCCTCAAGATCAATCGCTGCAGCAACAGTTTCAGTGCCTGAGTGGAAACCTTCATAGACATCATGGGCAAAGACTGCTGCATTGGTCCAGGTTTCTCTTTTTGGACGGTACCCACCCAGGGTAGGTGGGAAAACACCTTGCCTCTCTAGTTGGCTTGATATTTTCCTGGCAATTACCTTCTCCAGCAGCTTGCCTACTGTATTCTGCATGGTTATAATTCGATATCCCTGAATTTTTTTGTGGTCTTTGTCAGGCTTCGGCAAGGGAATCAGATAGCTATGTAACCATTCCTCCTTGATGCTAGCACTCCCTATACTGTTGTTGTACATGTCTGCTAGTTTCTCTAGCTCATTGTCGGTACACCTATTTATGTCGTTGTATCTTATGCCATCAGGACCTGGAGCACTGTTTTTTGATCGTCGAAGCACAGCCTTGATTTCTTTCACTGTCACTGTGTCTTCATCCGAAGTGTTCTGGGCCTTGCATCTGTCTGAGGTGACCTCCTTGGCCAGATTCCGGCCTCCCATGTCTGTCTGGTTGCTCTGCTCAAGGTAGCGTTCAAAGAGGGCTTTGCCCTTGTCCTCATCAGTCCTCTGCCAGATGAGGTCAGCACCTTGGAAGTCAGAAATGCTCTTATTCTTGACTACCCCACTCATGCTTTTATGTAGTCGCCAGAACAATTTCAGTGACTTGTCTGTGCTTACTCTTTGACACACCTCTGCCCATTTTTCGCTTTTAACCACCATGACCAGTTTTTTTAAATAGCTTACTTTTGTGTGCATCTCTCTTTCTAAGTGCAAGCAGGGACTAGGATGACCAGCTCTGTTCTTCTTGGCATTTTGCCATCTCCTTACAGCACTACGCTTATCCACCCAAGCCTTCTCCACCTCGAAACTCCACCACGGTGGCTGCTCCCAGCTTTTTCTCCTGCCCTGAAACGTTCTGCGCTTGTCACGTCTTATTTTGCTCACCACATCTTGCCCTGTACTGTCATACTGGAACGTCTTTACCTTTAGCTTGTGCTGCCTGGTTCTGCCTTTCTCCACCAATATGCTGTAAGGGTGGTGGTCGCTGCCATGGTGTCCTAGGACACCCCATCTACACACTGTAGTGAGTGAAGGTGAAACTAGCGCCAGATCAATAGCACTGTCCTCATCGCCTGGACGGCTTGCTGTCCTGGTGACACAGCCACTGTTGATACAAACCAGGTCGATGGTTTCCAGTGCAGTCTCGAGCTCCTCCCCTTGTGTATTGGAGGAAGTGTTTCCCCATGATCTGCCTTTAGCGTTGAAGTCACCACAGAAAATAACATTTCTCTCGTGGCCTAATATGCCACTTAAGCACTGCCACTTCTGGGCGTCCACACTCGCATTGCGGGCATAAACATTAACCAACACGAATGGTATACTGGAATGAACTCTCAACGCCTGTATTTGTATATCGTCACTGTCCCAACTGGACATGTCTAGCTCTGACACCACCATGCTGTCGCGAACGAGAATCGCCGTTCCCAGATGTCGTCTGTTGTAGAAACATTTGAAGCCGGCAATTCGGAGTAGCTGATCGCCCAGTCTCGTCTCCTGGAGTGCTACAATGTCGTTCCTGTAAACTAGGGTTTCTAAAATAGAGCCCCGTTGTTTTACACTGGCACAGTTCCAATATAGAATACGGATGTTCCTGAGTCCTAGACGGTGACACTTGAATCTAAAACGTCTCAAACCCCCGCGCTTACCTTGCTTCTTTGTCCCTGCGCGGCTACCACGCCGCTTCGTTATGTTGACTGTTGATCGCTCGGAAAGAAGACGTTCTTCCGCCATGTTGAAAAAACGTAAACACAGACTGCTGATAAACACACGCTGCTGAAACCCTGTACTGGCAGACAACCCTGAGCTACATAAACCCTGTGCTGACATACAACCCTGTGCTACATACAACCCTGTGCTACATACAACCCTGTGCTACATACAACTATGTGCTGACATACAACCCTGTGCTGAAATACAACCCTATGCTGACATACATCCATGTGCTGACATACAACCCTGTGCTGACATACAACCCTGTGCTACATACAACCCTGTGCTACATACAACCTGCTAGCTTTTGAGCATGACATGGACACCGTAACTGCTTGGCATCAGCTCCCTTGAGTCAGCAACAACAAGGATTCTCCCTTGAGCCAGCAACATCAAGGATTCTCCCTTGAGCCAGCAACAACAAGTAGTCTCTTTTGAGTCAGCAACAACAAAGATTCTCCCTTGAGCCAGCAAGAACAAGGATTCTCCATTGAGTCAGCAACAACAAGGATTCTCCCTTGAGTCAGCATCAACAAGTAGTCTCTTTTGAATCAGCAACAACAAGGATTCTCCCTTGAGTCAGCAACAAGAAGGATTCTCCCTTGAGCCAGCAACAAGAAGGATTCTCCCTTGAGCCAGCAACAACAAGGATTCTCCCTTGAGCCAGCAACAATGAGGATTCTCCCTTGAGTCAGCAACAACAAGGATTCTCCCTTGAGCCAGCAACAACAAGGATTCTCCCTTGAGCCAACAAGAGCAAGGATTCTCCCTTGAGTCAGCAACAACAAGGATTCTCCCTTGAGCCAGCAACAACAAGTAGTCTCTTTTGAGTCAGCAACAACAAGGATTCTCCCTTGAGTCAGCAACAGCAAGGGTTCTGCCTTGAGTCAGCAACAAGGATTTTCCCTTGAGTCAGCAACAGCAAAGGTTCTGCCTTGAGTCAGCAACAAGGATTCTCCCTTGAGTCAGCAACAACAAGTAGTCTCTTTTGAATCAGCACAAGGATTCTCCCTTGAGCCAGCAACAACAAGGATTATCCATTGAGTCAACAACAAGAAGTAGTCTCCTTTGAGTCAGCAACAACAAATGATTTTCCTTTCAGTCAGCACATGGATTCTCCCTTGAGTCAGCAACAAGAAAGATTGTCCCTTGAACCAGCAACAACAAGTAGTCTCTTCTGAGTCAGCAACAACAAGGATTATCCCTTGAGTCAGCAACAACAAGGAGTCTCCCTTGAGTCATCAGCAAGGAGTCGCCCTTTATGTTGAATAGTTGTTTGTAACTTTATGTTGAGTAGTTGTATGTAACTTTATGTTGAGTAGTTAGCTTGTTAACAGCAGACACCACGCTCACTATGTATATAATTTGTGTTTCAGAAACAGGAGACCAAGATGCTTCACCTGCCTTGCCATCCTAAAGAGTGGCTTCTGTTTGGTCTGTTCTGGCTGGGTGGAGTGTGGACAATCGTCTACGAATGTTGTATCGTAGTGTGGTACTATCATCACAACTGGAACTGTTTGGTTATACTTCACATGGTCACAGTCTCAGTGTTGGCGTGTCTAATCTACTCCAATATGTATTGTTTAATCAGCAATGATGTGTCGGCCAGACAGGTTAGCACAGGTGAGGGAACATGTCCGGCAGGATGGATGTATTGTGAACAGTGCCAGCTGCACGTACCACCACGATCACATCACTGTAAACTCTGCAACCTGTGCATTCTCCGGCGCGACCACCACTGCTGGTTCGCTGGTTACTGCATCGGGTTAAGTAATCACAGATACTTCATCTCACTCGCTTTGTACACCAGTATAGCTGGCGTGTATGCAAATATTTATAACTGGCAGTTTGTTATGAATGAGAAAGGGGGTTTTGCCTGGACGACACTGCCCTCGTTATTTGCACCACATGTTGGGTTCATGCTCGGGTACTACTCGTTGTACGAGTTTGCTTTAACTTTGAACACATCAGTTGGTTTCTTCTTCACAATATTTTTCTTGTGGATGTTGTGTGTTCAGGTGCAGCAAATAATCAGTGGCCAGGTGATGCATGAAAGAAAGAAAAATATCAGTGTGTATAACTTAGGCTTCAGAAAAAATATTCAAGAAGTCTTTGGTTCTAGAGGACTCGTCTCTTTGTTGTGTCCATTTGTTGCAACACAGCTGGCCGGTGACGGCACAGGATTTTCTGCTTACATGCACAAAAGTGAATGACATTGTTGACAAGGGGGAAACGTGTGCAGATGGATGGGTTTAATAGTTTTAGTGAGTGGTTGGGTAGATTCATGGCTGGTTGGGTAGATTCATGGCTGGTTGGGTAGATTCATGGCTGGTTGGGTAGACTCATGTCTGGTTGGGTAGATTCATGGCTGGTTGGGTAGACTCATGGCTGGTTGGGTAGACTCATGTCTGGTTGGGTAGATTCATGTCTGGTTGGGTAGATTCATGGCTGGTTGGGTAGACTCATGTCTGGTTGGGTAGATTCATGGCTAGTTGGGTAGATTCATGTCTGGTTGGGTAGATTCATGGCCAGTTGGGTAGATTCATGGCTGGTTGGGTAGATTCATGGCTGGTTGGGTAGATTCATGGCTGGTTGGGTAGATTCATGGCTGGTTGGGTAGATTCATGTCTGGTTGGGTAGACTAATGTCTGGTTGGGTAGATTCATGTCTGGTTGGGTAGATTCATGTCTGGTTGGGTAGATTCATGTCTGGTTGGGTAGATTCATGTCTGGTTGGGTAGACTAATGTCTGGTTGGGTAGATTCATGGCTGTTTGGGTAGATTCATGGCTGGTTAGATAGACTAATGTCTGGTTGGGTAGATTCATGTCTGGTTGGGTAGACTAATGTCTGGTTGGGTAGATTCATGTCTGGTTGGGTAGATTCATGGCTGGTTGGGTAGATTCATGTCTGGTTGGGTAGACTAATGTCTGGTTGGGTAGACTACTGTCTGGTTGGGTAGATTCATGTCTGGTTGAGTAGATTCATGTCTGGTTGGGTAGACTAATGTCTGGTTGGGTAGATTCATGTCTGGTTGGGTAGATTCATGTCTGGTTGGGTAGATTCATGGCTGGTTGAGTAGATTCATGTCTGGTTGGGTAGATTCATGTCTGGTTGGGTAGATTCATGTCTGGTTGGGTAGATTCATGGCTGGTTGTGTAGATTCATGGCTGGTTGGGTAGATTCATGGCTGGTTGGGTAGATTCATGTCTGGTTGGGTAGATTCATGTCTGGTTGGGTAGATTCATGTCTGGTTGGGTAGATTCATGTCTGGTTGGGTAGATCCATGGCTGGTTGGGTAGATTCATGGCTGGTTGGGTAGATCCATGGCTGGTTGGGTAGATCCATGTCTGGTTGGGTAGACTCATGGCTGGTTGGGTAGATTCATGTCTGGTTGGGTAGATTCATGTCTGGTTGGGTAGATTCATGGCCAGTTGGGTAGATTCATGGCCAGTTGGGTAGATTCATGGCCAGTTGGGTAGATTCATGGCCAGTTGGGTAGATTCATGTCTGGTTGGGTAGATTCATGGCTGGTTGGGTAGATTCATGTCTGGTTGGGTAGATTCATGTCTGGTTGGGTAGACTAATGTCTGGTTGGGTAGATTCATGTCTGGTTGGGTAGATTCATGGCTGGTTGGGTAGATTCATGTCTGGTTGGGTAGACTAATGTCTGGTTGGGTAGATTAATGTCTGGTTGGGTAGACTACTGTCTGGTTGGGTAGATTCATGGCTGGTTGGGTAGATTCATGTCTGGTTGGGTAGATTCATGGCTGGTTGGGTAGACTAATGTCTGGTTGGGTAGATTCATGTCTGGTTGGGTAGATTCATGTCTGGTTGGGTAGATTCATGGCTGGTTGGGTATATTAACGTCTGGTTGGGTAGATTCATGGCTGGTTGGGTAGACTAATGTCTGGTTGGGTATATTAACATCTGGTTGGATAGATTCACGTCTGGTTGGGTAGATTCATGTCTGGTTGGGTAGATTCATGGCTGGTTGGGTAGATTCATGTCTGGTTGGGTAGATTCATGTCTGGTTGGGTAGACTAATGTCTGGTTGATTAGATTCATGTCTGGTTGGGTAGATTCATGGCTGGTTGGGTAGACTAATGTCTGGTTGAGTATATTAACGACTGGTTGGGTAGATTCATGGCTGGTTGGGTAGACTAATGTCTGGTTGGGTATATTAACGTCTGGTTGGATAGATTCATGTCTGGTTGGGTAGATTCATGGTTTGTTGAGTAGACTAATGTCTGGCTGGGTAGATTCATGGCCAGTTTTATAGATTCATATCTGGTTGGGTAGACTAATGTCTGGTTGGGTAGATTCATGGCTGGTTGGGTAGACTAATGTCTGGTTGGGTAGATTCATGGCTGGTTGGGTAGACTAATGTCTGGTTGGGTATATTAACATCTGGTTGGGTAGATTCATGACTGGTTGGGTAGACTAATGTCTGGTTGGGTATATTAACGTCTGGTTGGATAGATTCATGTCTGGTTGGGTAGATTCATGGTTTGTTGAGTAGACTAATGTCTGGCTGGGTAGATTCATGGCCAGTTGTATAGATTCATATCTGGTTGGGTAGACTAATGTCTGGTTGGGTAGATTCATGGCTGGTTGGGTAGACTAATGTCTGGTTGGGTCAAATCATCAGTTGATGGTTAAAAAAACAAGGAGTTAAATTGCAAGAGGAGTGACTTCATTGCAGCAGATGTGAAGCCATCTAGCTCTATCTACAGAACAGGAACTTGGTAGCTCAGTCTACAGAACAGGAACTTGGTAGCTCAGTCTACAGAACAGGAACTTGGTAGCTGAGTCATCAGAACAGGAACTTGGTAGCTCAGTCTACAGAACAGGAACTTGGTAGCTCAGTCTACAGAATAGGAACTTGGTAACTCAGTCTACAGAACAGGAACTTGGTAGCTGAGTCTACAGAACAGGAACTTGGTAGCTCAGTCTACAGAACAGGAACTTGGTAGCTCGGTCTACAGAACAGGAACTTGGTAGCTGTCTGCAGAACAGGAACTTGGTAGCTCGGTCTACAGAACAGGAACTTGGTAGCTCGGCAGCAAATCCCAGGGGTCTCTAAAAAACTAAACTTAAGAACTGGATAACAGTCCGGACACAAACCCAGGTCTGAGCGTGAGGCAGGCGGCATAGCTACAGAGACCCTTATGTGTGGATGAATGGATTTATGGATGAATGAGTCCGTGGATGAATGGGTAGGTGGATGAAAAGATTGGTTGCATGTCATTATACATCTTGTTTCCTTGATGATGGATGAGTAGGATGACCAGAGGATAGATATTTGTGTTCATGTACATGTTGCCAGATGTTCTGTTCTATGTACTATAAAATTTTTGTCTACTGAAATAACATGCTGTTTGTTGTCATAAAGTCAAAGTATCTGCTGCCATATATATTTTTAGACTTGTCTAATCACTTGGCTACATTTGTGATATTTTTACTTATTTATTACTGACAATCAAGATGTGCCTGTCAGTCTGTTTTGCTTATATGAATTGTAATAAAGTCTATTTTCTTGAAAATACTGTGTTTTTATTTACCTTTTTAAAATTATAAATGGCTTTACCTAGAATAAACATAGAACAAAGACATGATGTGTAGGGTCTGACCACTAAAATTCATTCATTCATTAGCATGTCCCTTGCAGAACCTCGCTCCCATAACAACCTTCCAGAAAATTTCTCTCATAAACAAGATGTCCCGTATCCGATACACCCATCTGGAGATCATCCGCCACATCCCGCAACCGTCTTCTCTTTGGCCTTTCCAGGTATATACCCCTCCATGATTGTTCTCTCCAAACTTTCGTGACGTTTCAAGTGACCAAAATATGTCAATTTTCTTTGTTTTATTGTCTTTAGTAGCCAACCTTCTTCAATATTCAGATCTTGTCATATGGATTCATTTGTTCTTTTCTGTATCCAAGATATTCTTAGAACCCGTCTATAACATTTATATTCAAAGGCATTTATGCGCTGTTCAGCTTGTTTAGTAAGTGTCCAGGTCTCACAGGCGTATGTTGCCATGGGAAAGATGCATGCTCTTAAAAATTGTATTTTTGTAGTTCTATCTTTCCACCCTCCCCACAATTGATTCAGTTTGAGTTTCTAGAGAGCAATAAGATGAAAAACATATAAATTCTGTAACATCTGAGCATCAAAGACAACTGGCTGATCAACAGTAACATGTCTGGGAGAGTGAAATACTTTGGGCATGTTACACGAAACAGTGGCTGGGGGAGAACATCAACAGTAACATGTCTGGGGGAGAGCATCAACAGTAACATGTCTGGGGGAGAACATCAACAGTAACATGTCTGGGGGAGGACATCAACAGTAACATGTCTGGGGGAGAACATCAACAGTAACATGTCTGGGGGAGAACATCAACAGTAACATGTATGGGGGAGAACAGTAACAGTAACATGTCTGGGGGAGAACAGTAACAGGTCTTGGCAGACTGAAATACTTTGGGCATGTTACATGTCACAGTTGCTGGGGGAGAACATCAACAGTAACATTTTGGGGGGGGGGGGGGAAAGAACATCAACAGTAACATGTCTGGGGGAGAACATCAACAGTAACATGTCTGGGGGAGAACATCAACAGTAACATGTCTGGGGGAGAACATCAACAGTAACATGTGGGGGGGGGGGGGGGAAGAACATCAACAGTAACATGTCTGGGGGAGAACATCAACAGTAACATGTCTGGGGAGGACATCAACAGTAACATGTCTGGGGGTGAACATCAACAGTAACATGTATGGGGGAGAACATCAACAGTAACATGTCACGGGGAGAACATCAACAGTAACATGTCTGGGGGAGAACATCAACAGTAACATGGGGGGGGGGGGGAGAACATCAACAGTAACATGTTTGGGGGAGAACATCAACAGTAACATGTCTGGGGAGAACATCAACAGTAACATGTGGGGGGGGGGGGGAAGAATATCAACAGTAACATGTCTGGGGGGGGGGGGGAAAAAGAATATCAACAGTAACATGTCTGGGGGAGGACATCAACAGTAACATGTCTGGGGGAGGACATCAACAGTAACATGTCTGGGGGAGGACATCAACAGTAACATGTCTGGGGGAGAACATCAACAGTAACATGTCTGGGGGAGAACAGTAACATGTCTGGGGGAGAACATCAACAGTAACATGTCTGGGGGAGAACATCAGCAGTAACATGTGGGGGGGGGGGAAGAACAGTAACATGTCTGGGGGAGGACATCAACAGTAACATGTCTGGGGGAGAACATCAACAGTAACATGTCTGAGGGAGAACATCAACAGTAACATGTCTGGGGGAGGACATCAACAGTAAAACATGTCTGGGGGAGAACATCAACAGTAACATGTCTGGGGGAGAACATCAACAGTAACATGTGGGGGGGGGGAAGAACATCAACAGTAACATGTCTGGGGGAGGACATCAACAGTAACATGTCTGGGGGAGAACATCAACAGTAACATGTCTGGGGGAGGACATCAACAGTAACATGTCTGGGGGAGAACATCAACAGTAACATGTCTGGGGGAGAACATCAACAGTAACATGTCTGGGGGAGAACATCAACAGTAACATGTCTGGGGGAGGACATCAACAGTAACATGTCTGGGAGAGAACATCAACAGTAACATGTCTGGGGGAGGACATCAACAGTAACATGTCTGGGGGAGAACATCAACAGTAACATGTCTGGGGGAGAACATCAACAGTAACATGTCTGGGGGAGAACATCAACAGTAACATGTCTGGGGGAGAACATCAGCAGTAACATGTCTGGGGGAGAACATCAGCAGTAACATGTCTGGGGGAGAACATCAACAGTAACATGTCTGGGGGAGAACATCAACGGTAACATGTCTGGGGGAGAACATCAACAGTAACATGTCTGCGGGAGAACATCAACAGTAACATGTCTGCGGGAGAACATCAACAGTAACATGTCTGGGGGAGAACATCAACAGTAACATGTCTGGGGGAGAACATCAACAGTAACATGTCTTTGAAGTTCCCTTGAAGCAAGATGGCGGGACATTTCTTCGTCCCGTAAAATGGAACGTGTTTTTTCCGAAATGTGTATGGATTAAGTGTTTTTTCAGTGGTGAAATGGAGTTCGGACCGTGCAACGGAGTTCGTGCACGCGCGCCCGGACTTCCTTCGGCGTATCATCGGCGCCCGGTGGCTGATAGTTAAGCCTACCTGAGACCAGACGACCAGCAAGGACACAACGTGGTAAGAGGGCGGGCGCACAGCAGAAGGCGTTTAAAATGTGACAGATTGGGTATCGGAAACGTTCGAGTACTGTACTGGAACTGTGCATCATTTAGTCAACGCCGACCCATTCTTGAAAAACTACTCTACGGAAACGATATTGTAGTCATTACAAGAAACACAGCTCGGCGACGGAACAGTCAATGTCGCGGGATTTCAGGGATTCTTTAACAGGCGGCACCTCGGACAGGCCATTCTGGTCCGCGACAACATACTAGTGTCTGAGATCGATATGTCTTCCTGGAACAGTGATGCCCTGCAAGTGCAGGCATTAAAAATAATGACACCAATGCAGCTTGTAATCGTGAACGTTTATCCGCGAAATGGGAAGGTCGACGTGCGACAATGGCAGAGTTTGTTCGATATGGATGAAAGGCATATCATCTACTGTGGGGACTTCAATGCCAGAGGCAGTCAATGGGGGAATTGCATCACCAATAGACAGGGAGAAGATCTGGAGGACGCCCTGGCATCTGCTGCCCTAGTCTGTCTGAATGATGGGAAGGTCACTAGAATAGCCACTCGACCAGGTGACTCTGACAGCGTCATTGACTTGGCTCTGGTGTCGCCCACCATCGCACCAAGGTGCCGGTGGGGCACACTGGGATACCACGATAGTGACCACTACCCTTGTGTCATCCTGATCAAGAAAGACAGGGCCATGAGTCAAAGAAACAAGACAAATGCCTTCCCGTACGACAACACTGGTCAAGACGCCATAAGCAAGATCAGAAGAAGAAAACTAACTTCCTCCCGCAGGAGACAAGAAAGATGGTTGCAGCCACCATGGTGGAATGGAGAGGTCGAGAAGGCATGGCTGGGAAAGAGGCAGGCTGTCAAAGACTGGCAAAAGGCCAGAAAGGCTAACATGCCACAGGTTGAGTTGGCGAACCTGAAGACTGAGGTCGATAGGACGACGACTTTATTCAAATCCTGCGCCAAACAGGCCAAGGCCGAGAAATGGGACGAGTTCTGCAGGAAGGTGTGCTCCGAGCGATCTCTTACGACATTCTGGCGCCTCCACTAAGAGCATGAACGGTGCTGCACAACGTAGGGGTATTCCAGACTTTCAAGACACAGACCTCACATGGAAAAAGTCGGATGCGGATAAAGGTAAGGCCCTTCTTGCACGCTACATAGAACAGACTGACCAGAAAGACGAGCCCGCCAGACAGAGGACCACAACGACACTCTCTCAGTTGTGCGAGGGGGTCGGGACAGACGAAGAATGGATAATCACAGCTGAGATAATGCGTGCGATGCTCAAGAAATCACCTAACACCGCCCCAGGCCCAGACGGCATCCGATATGGTGACCTACTGGTGATATCAGATGATGACATGGAAGAACTGGCCAGAGAATTCAACACCAGTATCCAGAGGGGTCAGGTCAAAGAAGAATGGCTACACAGCTACTTGCTGCCGCTGCCAAAACCGAACAAAGACCATTCCAAGATAAGCGGCTACAGAATCATTACGATGCAGAATAGGCCCTACTGTTGGCAAGCTACTGGAGAAAATTGTAGCACACAGACTTGCTTGGGACTTGGAACAGCTCGGCTGCTTCCCGCCCACACTTGGAGGATACAGACGCAACAAAGAGTCATGGCTGAATGCGGCGGTCTTTGCTCAAGATGTTTACGAAGGATTTCAGGTCAGAGAAGAGACATGTGCGGCCGCCATAGACTTAGAGGACGCATATAACAGAGTATCTTTCGAGCACTTGATGCAAACCCTCCTCAGACTGAAAGTGCACCCTCACCTTGTACGATGGATAGCTGCAGTTCTGCTCCAAAGGAAGGTGGTGCTAAGATGTGGGAGTTGGTCTTCTGAGCCGATAACGATATGTCCAGGATTGCCGCAGGGTTCACCACTGTCACCAGTACTATTCAACGTGTATACGGTGCCGATCACTGAACAACAGTTGGACGGGAGGGGTAGGACTCTGTCATTCGTTGACGACATCCTCGTGTATCGACAGGGTCGAGATAGACAGGCGGTTGCCAATGATATGCAGGGCGAACTAGATCGAATTTCCTCATGGTGTGCTGATGCCGATGCCCTTGTCAACCCTGCAAAGGCAACGGTTACATGGTTCTTACTAAACAACCATATTGTGAAAACAGACCTGCCGGCAGTAAGAATGGATGGGAGCATTTTGAGTAGAACCCAGTCAATGACATATCTTGGCGTGAGGCTTGATCGTAGCCTGTCCTTCAGAGATCATGTCGATTATGTCATAACGAAGGCTCGAAAAGGATTTGTCAGCAATGAGAGTCATGGCGACTGCCAATATCGAGCAAAGACTGCTAATACTTCTGTTCCAAGGACTGGTGCTTTCACGCATCGAGTATGCCCTGGCCATCCTCACTGTCAGCCCTACACAGATTGGAAGACTTGAAAAGGTACAAAACGAAGCCATGCGCATCATTTTGGGCTGCACGAAAGACACCAGCTGTGTAGCAATGAGATACCTCCTTGACTTCCCGACAATGGAACACAGGATCAAGATCTGGAGAGCTCGTGCATACTTAAAAATAAGTGCAGATGAGCAGCACCCTCTGCATGACGCTATATTCAGAGAAAAGGGTGACAGGCTAAAGAGGGGCAAATCATGGATGGGTCGGGCGGAAGATGTCGTCAGACAGGTCTGCAGTCTTACCAGTATCAACCCCGGCAAGGAATGGGTGCCGGTGCCTCCAGCTTTTAAGTGCACTTTCTCCTGCATTATCACACTCGACAGACGGTGCAGAGAGCAGAACCCTGCCGCTGTCAATGCAGAGGTTAACGCGCTCATCTATGAACACTCAGATAGCCCCGAAGTGCTTATCTATACAGATGGATCTGTTGTAAAGCAGCAGAGAAGTGCGTGGGCATTTACAGCCCGTTCAGCGGGCCGAACCGTTCAAGAATCCAGTGGTGCCCACTCTATGACCACGAGCAGCATGACGATGGAGGTGATGGCAGTTACACAGGCTTTCATATGGCTGGAATCACAGCATTATACCAACGTGTGTGTACTAAGTGATTCAATGTGCATGATTCAGAAGGTCGAAGCTGGATCTGTACGTAGACAGTGGACTGAATCGCTGCGGAAGTCTGTTGTCCGTAAAGTCACCTTCATCTTCGTCCCGGGACATGCGGGAGTCGAGGGAAATGAACGAGCTGACAAACTGGCTGGCTCTGCACCCCCTGTAGATGGCCAGCCCATGGATCGTGCCGATGTTATTAACGTCCTTAAAGATGTGGCGAGAACAGAGGACTTTGACGTCAGTGAATCTACATCGCTGTCCAGGATGAAAGACCTGGGAGTAAGAATCGGCACAGCCAGACGCGAGAGGTACATCGGGAAAACAAAGCGCCTCGTCAACCAACACAGAACTGGCACTATTAGCCACCGGACGCTGATGCATATGCTGGGGGGAGGATCTGAGCACCTATGGACATGTCCGGAGTGCAATGAAAATACCCCAACTGATAACTGATAACTGATAACAGTAACATGTCTGGGAGACTGAAATACTTTGTCCATGTTACACGTCACAGTGGCTGGGGGAGAACATCACCAGTAACATGTCTGGGGGAGAACATCAACAGTAACATGTCTGGGGGAGAACATCAACAGTAACATGTCTGGGGGAGAACATCAGCAGTAACATGTCTGGGGGAGAACATCAACAGTAACATGTCTGGGGGAGGACATCAACAGTAACATGTCTCGGGGAGAACATCAACAGTAACATGTCTGGGGGAGAACATCAACAGTAACATGTCTGGGGGAGAACATCAACAGTAACATGTCTGGGGGAGGACATCAACAGTAACATGTCTGGGAGAGAACATCAACAGTAACATGTCTGGGGGAGGACATCAACAGTAACATGTCTGGGGGAGAACATCAACAGTAACATGTCTGGGGGAGAACATCAACAGTAACATGTCTGGGGGAGAACATCAACAGTAACATGTCTGGGGGAGAACATCAGCAGTAACATGTCTGGGGGAGAACATCAGCAGTAACATGTCTGGGGGAGAACATCAACAGTAACATGTCTGGGGGAGAACATCAACGGTAACATGTCTGGGGGAGAACATCAACAGTAACATGTCTGGGGGAGAACATCAACAGTAACATGTCTGCGGGAGAACATCAACAGTAACATGTCTGCGGGAGAACATCAACAGTAACATGTCTGGGGGAGAACATCAACAGTAACATGTCTGGGGGAGAACATCAACAGTAACATGTCTTTGAAGTTCCCTTGAAGCAAGATGGCGGGACATTTCTTCGTCCCGTAAAATGGAACGTGTTTTTTCCGAAATGTGTATGGATTAAGTTTTTTTTCCGTTGTGAAATGGAGTTCTGACCGTGCAACGGAGTTCGTGCACACGCGCCCGGACTTCCTTCGGCGTAACATCGGCGCCCGGTGGCGATAGTTAAGCCTAACCTGATGACCAGACGACCAGCAAGGACACAACGTGGTAAGAGGGCGGGCGCACGCAGAAGGCGTTTAAAATGTGACAGATTGGGTATCGGAAACGTTCGAGTACTGTACTGGAACTGTGCATCATTTAGTCAACGCCGACCCATTCTTGAAAAACTACTCTACGGAAACGATATTGTAGTCTTACAAGAAACACAGCTCGGCGACGGAACAGTCAATGTCGCGGGATTTCAGGGATTCTTTAACAGGCGACACCTCGGACAGGCCATTCTGGTCTGCGACAACATACTAGTGTCTGAGATCGATATGTCTTCCTGCCCTGCAAGTGCAGGCATTAAAAATAATGACACCAATGCAGCTTGTAATCGTGAACGTTTATCCGCGAAATGGGAAGGTCGACGTGCGACAATGGCAGAGTTTGTTCGATATGGATGAAAGGCATATCATCTACTGTGGGGACTTCAATGCCAGAGGCAGTCAATGGGGGAATTGCATCACCAATAGACAGGGAGAAGATCTGGAGGACGCCCTGGCATCTGCTGCCCTAGTCTGTCTGAATGATGGGAAGGTCACTAGAATAGCCACTCAACCAGGTGACTCTGACAGCGTCATTGACTTGGCTCTGGTGTCGCCCACCATCGCACCAAGGTGCCGGTGGGGCACACTGGGATACCACGATAGTGACCACTACGCTTGTGTCATCCTGATCAAGAAAGACGGGGCCATGAGTCAAAGAAACAAGACAAATGCCTTCCCGTACGACAACACTGGTCAAGACGCCATAAGCAAGATCAGAAGAAGAAAACTAACTTCCTCCCGCAGGAGACAAGAAAGATGGTTGCAGCTACCATGGTGGAATGGAGAGGTCGAGAAGGCATGGCTGGGAAAGAGGCAGGCTGTCAAAGACTGGCAAAAGGCCAGAAAGGCTAACATGCCACAGGTTGAGTTGGCGAACCTGAAGACTGAGGTCGATAGGACGACGACTTTATTCAAATCCTGCGCCAAACAGGCCAAGGCCGAGAAATGGGACGAGTTCTGCAGGAAGGTGTGCTCCGAGCGATCTCTTACGACATTCTGGCGCCTCCACAAGAGCATGAATGGTGCTGCACAACGTAGGGGTATTCCAGACTTTCAAGACACAGACCTCACATGGAAAAAGTCGGATGCGGATAAAGGTAAGGCCCTTCTTGCACGCTACATAGAACAGACTGACCAGAAAGACGAGCCCGCCAGACAGAGGACCACAACGACACTATCTCAGTTGTGCGAGGGGGTCGGGACAGACGAAGAATGGATAATCACAGCTGAGATAATGCTTGCGATGCTCAAGAAATCACCTAACACCGCCCCAGGCCCAGACGGCATCCGATATGGTGACCTACTGGTGATATCAGATGATGACATGGAAGAACTGGCCAGAGAATTCAACACCAGTATCCAGAGGGGTCAGGTAAAAGAAGAATGGCTACACAGCTACTTGCTGCCGCTGCCAAAACCGAACAAAGACCATTCCAAGATAAGCGGCTACAGAATCATTACGATGCAGAATACTGTTGGCAAGCTACTGGAGAAAATTGTAGCACACAGACTTGCTTGGGACTTGGAACAGCTCGGCTGCTTCCCGCCCACACTTGGAGGATATAGACGCAACAAAGAGTCATGGCTGAATGCGGCGGTCTTTGCTCAAGGTGTTTACGAAGGATTTCAGGTCAAAGAAGAGACATGTGCAGCCGCCATAGACTTAGAGGACGCATATAACAGAGTATCTTTCGAGCACTTGATGCAAACCCTCCTCAGACTGAAAGTGCACCCTCACCTTGTACGATGGATAGCTGCAGTTCTGCTCCAAAGGAAGGTGGTGCTAAGATGTGGGAGTTGGTCTTCTGAGCCGATAACGATATGTCCAGGATTGCCGCAGGGTTCACCACTGTCACCAGTACTATTCAACGTGTATAGAGTGCCGATCACTGAACAACAGTTGGACGGGAGGGGTAGGACTCTGTCATTCGTTGACGACATCCTCGTGTATCGACAGGGTCGAGATAGACAGGCGGTTGCTAATGATATGCAGGGCGAACTAGATCGAATTTCCTCATGGTGTGCTGATGCCGATGCCCTTGTCAACCCTGCAAAGGCAACGGTTACATGGTTCTTACTAAACAACCATATTGTGAAAACAGACCTGCCGGCAGTAAGAATGGATGGGAGCATTTTGAGTAGAACCCAGTCAATGACATATCTTGGCGTGAGCTTGATCGTAGCCTGTCCTTCAGAGATCATGTCGATTATGTCATAACGAAGGCTCGAAAAGATTTGTCAGCAATGAGAGTCATGACGACTGCCAATATCGAGCAAAGACTGCTAATACTTCTGTTCCAAGGACTGGTGCTTTCACGCATCGAGTATGCCCTGGCCATCCTCACTGTCAGCCCTACACAGATTGGAAGACTTGAAAAGGTACAAAACGAAGCCATGCGCATCATTTTGGGCTGCACGAAAGACACCAGCTGTGTAGCAATGAGATACCTCCTTGACTTCCCGACAACGGAACACAGGATCAAGATCTGGAGAGCTCGTGCATACTTAAAAATAAGTGCAGATGAGCAGCACCCTCTGCATGACGCTATATTCAGAGAAAAGGATGACAGGCTAAAGAGGGGCAAATCATGGATGGGTCGGGCGGAAGATGTCGTCAGACAGGTCTGCAGTCTTACCAGTATCAACCCCGGCAAGGAATGGGTGCCGGTGCCTCCAGCTTTTAAGTGCACTTTCTCCTGCATTATCACACTCGACAGACGGTGCAGAGAGCAGAACCCTGCCGCCGTTAATGCAGAGGTTAACGCGCTCATCTATGAACACTCAGATAGCCCCGAAGTGCTTATCTATACACATGGATCTGTTGTAAAGCAGCAGAGAAGTGCGTGGGCATTTACAGCCCGTTCAGCGGGCCGAACCGTTCAAGAATCCAGTGGTGCCCACTCTATGATCACGAGCAGCATGACGATTGAGGTGATGGCAGTTACACAGGCTTTCATATGGCTGGAATCAGAGCATAATACCAACGTGTGTGTATTAAGTGATTCAATGAGCATGATTCAGAAGGTCGAAGCTGGATCTGTACGTAGACAGTGGACTGAATCGCTGCGGAAGTCTGTTGTCCGTAAAGTCACCTTCATCTTCGTCCCGGGACATGCGGGAGTCGAGGGAAATGAACGAGCTGACAAACTGGCTGGCTCTGCACCCCCTGTAGATGGCCAGCCCATGGATCGTGCCGATGTTATTAACGTCCTTAAAGATATGGCGAGAACAGAGGACTTTGACGTCAGTGAATCCACATCGCTGTCCAGGATGAAAGACCTGGGAGTAAGAATCGGCACAGCCAGACGCGAGAGGTACATCGGGAAAACAAAGCGCCTCGTCAACCAACACAGAACTGGCACTATTAGCCACCGGACGCTGATGCATATGCTGGGGGGAGGATCTGAGCACCTATGGACATGTCCGGAGTGCAATGAAAATACCCCAACTGATAACTGATAACTGATAACAGTAACATGTCTGGGAGACTGAAATACTTTGTCCATGTTACACGTCACAGTGGCTGGGGGAGAACATCACCAGTAACATGTCTGGGGGAGAACATCAACAGTAACATGTCTGGGGGAGAACATCAACAGTAACATGTCTGGGGGAGAACATCACCAGTAACATGTCTGGGGGAGAACATCAACAGTAACATGTCTGGGGGAGAACATCACCAGTAACATGTCTGGGGGAGAACATCAACAGTAACATGTCTGGGGGAGAACATCAACAGTAACATGTCTGGGGGAGAACATCAGCAGTAACATGTCTGAGGGAGAACATCAACAGTAACATGTCTGGGGGAGAACATCAACAGTAACATGTCTGGGGGAGAACATCAACAGTAACATGTCTGGGGGAGAACATCAACAGTAACATGTCTGGGGGAGAACATCAACAGTAACAGGTCTGGGCAGACTGAAATACTTTGGGCATGTTACATGTCACAGTTGCTGGGGGAGAACATCAACAGTAACATGTTGTCACAGCCTCACATAAGGGCGGTACCAACATAAAAGTAAGAGAGACTAGAGAAGGGATATTACTCCAGCTAAAGGGAAAGAACCGAGTCACTCGAAGGCTCGAATAATCCAGAGCCTTCTCGAAGGACCGGTCAGTGTGTCCACAGCCCCGTGGACATCGATGAGGCCCGCCGATTGCGGGGTCCACGAGAAACTCGGAGAGAGTTACCACCCGTGTCGGATTGCGACACGTGTGGAAAGGCAGACACGGACTGGACATCGAGGAAGCAACAGGGCTTACCTTAAGGGGGACTTGATAGTTTCAGACCCAAGTGTATTTAGGGGTCTTACGCATATGTTAGATAGCTGATAGAGTTGTTGTGATAATCATGTTTATTGTAAACTCCTGTGATACGCAACTTACAGATTGCTGTCTTGCGAAAACTCTCTTCGCCAGCTTACTGTAACATAATATAAATAAATGATGTTAGATTGCATATGAACGGAGTTTGTTGCCTGTATGAGCCCGAGTTTCATTCCCCTAGAGATCTAGGACGGTGACACATGTCTGGGGGAGAACATCAACAGTAACATGTATGGGAGACTGAAATACTTTGTCCATGTTACATGTCACAGTGGCTGGGGGAGAACATCAACAGTAACATATCTGGGGGAGAACATCAACAGTAACATGTCTGGGGGAGAACATCAACAGTAACATGTCTGGGGGAGAACATCAACAGTAACATGTCTGGGAGACTGAAATACTTTGGGCATGTTACTTGTCACAGTTGCTGGGGGAGAACATCAACAGTAACATGTCTGGGGGAGAACATCAACAGTAACATGTCCGGGGGAGAACATCAACAGTAACATGTCTGGGGGAGAACATCAACAGTAACATGTCTGGGGGAGAACATCAACAGTAACATGTCTGGGGGAGAACATCAACAGTAACATGTCTGGGGGAGAACATCAACAGTAACATGTCTGGGGGAGAACATCAACAGTAACATGTCTGGGGGAGAACATCAACAGTAACATGTCTGGGGGAGAACATCAACAGTAACATGTCTGGGAGACTGAAATACTTTGGGCATTTTACATGTCACAGTGGCTGGGGGAGAACATCAACAGTAACATGTCTGGAGGAGAACATCAACAGTAACATGTCTGGGGGAGAACATCAACAGTAACATGTCTGAGAAACTGACATACTTTGTCCATGTTACATGTCACAGTGGCTGGGGGAGAACATCAACAGTAACATGTCTGGGGGAGAACATCAACAGTAACATGTCTGGGGGAGAACATCAACAGTAACATGTCTGGGGGAGAACATCAACAGTAACATGTCTGAGGGAGAACATCAACAGTAACATGTCTGGGGGAGGACATCAACAGTAACATGTCTGAGGGAGAACATCAACAGTAACATGTCTGGGGGAGGACATCAACAGTAACATGTCTGGGGGAGGACATCAACAGTAACATGTCTGGGGGAGAACATCAACAGTAACATGTCTGGGGGAGAACATCAACAGTAACATGTCTGGGGGAGAACATCAACAGTAACATGTCTGGGGGAGGACATCAACAGTAACATGTCTGGGGGAGAACATCAACAGTAACATGTCTGGGAGAGGACATCAACAGTAACATGGGGGGGGGGGAAGAACATCAACAGTAACATGTCTGGGGGAGAACATCAACAGTAACATGTCTGGGGGAGAACATCAGCAGTAACATGTGGGGGGGGGGGAAGAACATCAGCAGTAACATGTCTGGGGGAGAACATCAACAGTAACATGTCTGGGGGAGGACATCAACATTAACATGACTGGGGGAGAACATCAACAGTAACATGTATGGGGGAGAACATCAACAGTAACATGTCTGGGGGAGAACATCAACAGTAACATATCTGGGGGAGGACATCAACAGTAACATGTCTGGGGGAGGACATCAACAGTAACATGTCTGGGGGAGAACATCAACAGTAACATGGGGGGGGGGGGGAGAACATCAACAGTAACATGTCTGGGGGAGAACATCAACAGTAACATGTCTGGGGGAGAACATCAACAGTAACATGTCTGGGGGAGAACATCAACAGTAACATGTGGGGGGGGGGGGAAAGAACATCAACAGTAACATGTCTGGGGGAGGACATCAACAGTAACATGTCTGGGGGAGGACATCAACAGTAATATGTCTGGGGGAAGACATCAACAGTAACATGTATGGGGGAGAACATCAACAGTAACATGTCTGGGGGAGGACATCAACAGTAACATGTCTGGGGGAGGACATCAACAGTAACATGTCTGGGGGAGAACATCAACAGTAACATGTCTGGGGGAGAACATCAACAGTAACATGTCTGGGGGAGAACATCAACAGTAACATGTCTGAGGGAGAACATCAACAGTAACATGTCTGGGGGAGGACATCAACAGTAACATGTCTGGGGGAGAACATCAACAGTAACATGTCTGGGGGAGAACATCAACAGTAACATGTCTGGGGGAGGACATCAACAGTAACATGTCTGGGGGAGAACATCAACAGTAACATGTCTGGGGGAGAACATCAACAGTAACATGTCTGGGGGAGGACATCAACAGTAACATGTCTGGGAGAGGACATCAACAGTAACATGGGGGGGGAGGGAAGAACATCAACAGTAACATGTCTGGGGGAGAACATCAACAGTAACATGTCTGGGGGAGAACATCAACAGTAACATGTCTGGGGGAGGACATCAACAGTAACATGTCTGGGGGAGAACATCAACAGTAACATGTCTCGGGGAGAACATCAACAGTAACATGTCTGGGGGAGAACATCAACAGTAACATGTCTGGGGGAGAACATCAACAGTAACATGTCTGGGGGAGAACATCAACGGTAACATGTCTGGGGGAGAACATCAACAGTAACATGTCTGGGGGAGAACATCAACAGTAACATGTCTGGGGGAGAACATCAACAGTAACATGTCTGGGGGAGGACATCAACAGTAACATGTCTGGGAAACGACATCAACAGTAACATGTCTGGGGGAGAACATCAACAGTAACATGTCTGGGGGAGAACATCAACAGTAACATGTCTGGGGGAGAACATCAACAGTAACATGTCTGGGGGAGAACATCAACAGTAACATGTCTGGGAGACTGAAATACTTTGGGCATGTTACATGTCACAGTGGCTGGGGGAGAACAATGGTGGAGGCCATAGTTCCCAAACAATGAGGCAGAGGTCAACTAGCATGGGACATTGAAGACACCGTGGGTCCAAGGTAGGAGAAATGACAACAGATCCAGAGGAGATATACTTACTATTTTATATAGCAATCGACATCTCTCCACTGGGGAGATCCCACACATGCACCATCTCCCTCTTCAAAGCTACCACCGAGTTCCCATGCTGATGATCGCAGTAGCAATGTGAACAGTCGGCCCGGCCTTTCCTCTACGCTTTAATCACTCCAATCTGCGCCAATCTTTCCAGATCTGGATACTCGCTCTGTTCAACTGTATCCTTCACCTGATCTCAGAGCCTCCACCACATCACTTAATCGAAAAAAAAAAAAATTTGCAAGAGAACCTTTGAGAAAACATGAGAGCGGTCACGAAGATGTTGCTGACAGATGTAGGGCGACTAGCACAGGGCATCAGTTTACGTATGTAGCAGATAGCTGTAGCATGAAAGCTCAGGGCATCACAATGTCAACTCATGTAGCTAGGAGATGTAGGAAGAATTGCTAAGGCTGAGTTACATTTAGATCGTTTGCCACGTAGACATTAAACCGCTTGAGGGTAGCAGATCAATCTTTATTTTTTTTTTTTTAAATAAAAAATAAAAAAAAACTGTGGTGATCAATATTTCGTGGAGACTGGATTCCGACTCAGCACTGCGTAGATCCACCAAGTGATTACCAGCGCACAGGACAGTACCTTTCCCACCATCAGCATCCTAGCTGTCTCGATAATATCCTACGATTATTAGATTACATTAAATCAGGACAAGAGCTTGAGACACTCTGCTCGACACCCCCGCACTTAATCCTGTTCACGCGCATTATTGATTGTCAGATCATATTGCCCAAGTCAAGTTATCCTCTTGACTATCGACAGTTGCTCATGCAGGCCGAATCAATCATTCTCAAACTCAAATCATGTCAGACAGATGACGATAAGTGCCATTAAGTCCCACTCCAGGAACAATACAGCGCCACAGCACGTGTCACATGATGATGGTGATGACGAGCAGTGAGCACTTCCGGCCGTAGACTGGCAGACGAAAGATGGAGTCCCACTGACAGAACTGTGCCCGTTCCGCTCTGTCTACAGCTTTCAGCGCCAGGTGTCGGAGTTAACCGATGAATTACTGACATTAACCAGTCTCTCAAACATCAAACATGGGGCAGGCTAGCAGCGATCGGTCCCGCACGAACCTCCAGGCCGGCAATGTTGAGACGAACAGCTACACCAGCGGGGCATCTGCGACCACGGGAGGAGGAGGTTCGGGGCAGCCAGGGGCTGGGCCCCAGGTACAGGACGATGGGGTGTCCTGGTGGTGTAAGATCTTGGCTAGAACTTGTTGTGTCGTGGCAGGAATCGGTAAGTAGTCTGCTAGCATTGTCCTGGTGGTGTAAGATCTTGGCTAGAACTTGTTGTGTCGTGGCAGGAATCGGTGAGTAGTCTGCTAGCATTGTCCTGGTGGTGTAAGATCTTGGCTAGAACTTGTTGTGTCGTGGCAGGAATCGGTGAGTAGTCTGCTAGCATTGTCCTGGTGGTGTAAGATCTTGGCTAGAACTTGTTGTGTGGTGGCAGGAATCGGTGAGTAGTCTGCTAGCATTGTCCTGGTGGTGTAAGATCTTGGCTAGAACTTGTTGTGTGGTGGCAGGAATCGGTAAGTAGTCTGCTAGCATTGTCCTGGTGGTGTAAGATCTTGGCTAGAACTTGTTGTGTGGTGGCAGAATCGGTGAGTAGTCTGCTAGCATTGTCCTGGTGGTGTAAGATCTTGGCTAGAACTTGTTGTGTGGTGGCAGGAATCGGTGAGTAGTCTGCTAGCATTGTCCTGGTGGTGTAAGATCTTGGCTAGAACTTGTTGTGTGGTGGCAGGAATCGGTGAGTAGTCTGCTAGCATTGTCCTGGTGGTGTAAGATCTTGGCTAGAACTTGTTGTGTCATGGCAGGAATTGGTGAGTAGTCTGCTAGCATTGTCCTGGTGGTGTAAGATCTTGGCTAGAACTTGTTGTGTGGTGGCAGGAATCGGTGAGTAGTCTGCTAGCATTGTCCTGGTGGTGTAAGATCTTGGCTAGAACTTGTTGTGTCGTGGCAGGAATCGGTGAGTAGTCTGCTAGCATTGTCCTGGTGGTGTAAGATCTTGGCTAGAACTTGTTGTGTCCTGGCAGGAATCGGTGAGTAGTCTGCTAGCATTGTCCTGGTGGTGTAAGATCTTGGCTAGAACTTGTTGTGTCGTGGCAGGAATCGGTGAGTAGTCTGCTAGCATTGTCCTGGTGGTGTAAGATCTTGGCTAGAACTTGTTGTGTCGTGGCAGGAATCGGTGAGTAGTCTGCTAGCATTGTCCTGGTGGTGTAAGATCTTTGCTAGAACTTGTGTCGTGGCAGGAATTGGTGAGTAGTCTGCTAGCATTGTCCTGGTGGTGTAAGATCTTGGCTAGAACTTGTTGTGTCATGGCAGGAATTGGTGAGTAGTCTGCTAGCATTGTCCTGGTGGTGTAAGATCTTGGCTAGAACTTGTTGTGTCGTGGCAGGAATCGGTGAGTAGTCTGCTAGCATTGTCCTGGTGGTGTAAGATCTTGGCTAGAACTTGTTGTGTCGTGGCAGGAATCGGTGAGTAGTCTGCTAGCATTGTCCTGGTGGTGTAAGATCTTGGCTAGAACTTGTTGTGTGGTGGCAGGAATTGGTGAGTAGTCTGCTAGCATTGTCCTGGTGGTGTAAGATCTTGGCTAGAACTTGTTGTGTGGTGGCAGGAATCGGTGAGTAGTCTGCTAGCATTGTCCTGGTGGTGTAAGATCTTGGCTAGAACTTGTTGTGTCGTGGCAGGAATCGGTGAGTAGTCTCCTAGCATTGTCCTGGTGGTGTAAGATCTTGGCTAGAACTTGTTGTGTCGTGGCAGGAATCGGTGAGTAGTCTGCTAGCATTGTCCTGGTGGTGTAAGATCTTGGCTAGAACTTGTTGTGTCGTGGCAGGAATCAGTGAGTAGTCTGCTAGCATTGTCCTGGTGGTGTAAGATCTTGGCTAGAATGTGTTGTGTTGATGAGTAGGACAGTACGTCTGTTAGCATTGTGATTGTCCTGGTGGTGTAAGATATTGGCTAGAACGTGTTGTGTTGTGGCAGGAATTGATGAGTAGGGCGTCTGCTAGCATTGTCCTGGTGGTGTAAGATCTTTGCTAGAACTTGTGTCGTGGCAGGAATTGGTGAGTAGGACAGTACGTCTGCTAGCATTGAATAAATTATTGTCACCTCTGATCAAACAAGTTTTGCAAAACATGTAAAGTTAGTGTATTGGATGCTGATTGGATAGTTCTTGGACTGTATAATCAAACAATATATCTTTGAAATATCAACCTGGAACTGTGTAATCAAACAATATATCTTTGGAATATCAACCTGGAACTGTGTAATCAAACATGTTTCACTTGTCAATCTTCAACAGTGTAGTCCAGCAATAGATGTGGTTGTCAATCTTCAACAGTGTAGTCCAGCAATAGATGTGGTTGTCAATCTTCAACAGTGTAGTCCAGCAATAGATGTGGTTGTCAATCTTCAACAGTGTAGTCCAGCAATAGATGTGGTTGTCAATCTTCAACAGTGTATAGTCCAGCAATAGATGTGGTTGTCCAATCTTCAACAGTGTAGTCCAGCAATAGATGTGGTTGTCAATCTTCAACAGTGTAGTCCAGCAATAGATGTGGTTGTCAATCTTCAACAGTGTAGTCCAGCAATAGATGTGGTTGTCAATCTTCAACAGTGTAGTCCAGCAATAGAGTGTGGTTGTCAATCTTCAACAGTGTAGTCCAGCAATAGATGTGGTTGTCAATCTTCACAGTGTAGTCCAGCAATAGATGTGGTTGTCAATCTTCAACAGTGTAGTCCAGCAATAGATGTGGTTGTCAATCTTCAACAGTGTAGTCCAGCAATAGATGTGGTTGTCAATCTTCAACAGTGTAGTCCAGCAATAGATGTGGTTGTCAATCTTCAACAGTGTAGTCCAGCAATAGATGTGGTTGTCAATCTTCAACAGTGTAGTCAGCAATAGATGTGGTTGTCAATCTTCAACAGTGTAGTCCAGCAATAGATGTGGTTGTCAATCTTCAACAGTGTAGTCCAGCAATAGATGTGGTTGTTCAATCTTCAACAGTGTAGTCCAGCAATAGATGTGGTTGTAATCTTCAACAGTGTAGTCCAGCAATAGATGTGGTTGTTAATCTTCAAACAGTGTAGTCCAGCAATAGATGTGGTTTGTCAATCTTCAACAGTGTAGTCCAGCAATAGATGTGGTTGTCAATCTTCAACAGTGTAGTCCAGCAATAGATTGTGGTTGTCAATCTTCAACAGTGTAGTCCAGCAATAGATGTGGTTGTTAATCTTCAACAGTGTAGTCCAGCAATAGATGTGGTTGTCAATCTTCAACAGTGTAGTCCAGCAATAGATGTGGTTGTTAATCTGCAACAGTGTAGTCCAGCAATAGATGTGGTTGTCAATCTTCAACAGTGTAGTCCAGCAATAGATGTGGTTGTCAATCTGCAACAGTGTAGTCCAGCAATAGATGTGGTTGTCAATCTTCAAACAGTGTAGTCCAGCAATAGATGTGGTTGTCAATCTGCAACAGTGTAGTCCAGCAATAGATGTGGTTGTCAATCTTCAACAGTGTAGTCCAGCAATAGATGTGGTTGTCAATCTTCAACAGTGTAGTCCAGCAATAGATGTGGTTGTCAATCTTCAACAGTGTAGTCCAGCAATAGATGTGGTTGTCAATCTTCAACAGTGTAGTCCAGCAATAGATGTGGTTGTTAATCTGAAACAGTGTAGTCCAGCAATAGATGTGGTTGTCAATCTTCAACAGTGTAGTCCAGCAATAGATGTGGTTGTTAATCTTCAACAGTGTAGTCCAGCAATAGATGTGGTTGTCAATCTTCAACAGTGTAGTCCAGCAATAGATGTGGTTGTCAATCTTCAACAGTGTAGTCCTGCAATAGATGTGGTTGTCAATCTTCAACAGTGTAGTCCAGCAATAGATGTGGTTGTCAATCTTTCAACAGATGTAGTCCACAGCAATAGCTGTGGTGTCAATCATTCAACACAGTGTAGTCCAGCAATAGATGTGGTTGATCACTCTTCACAGTGTAGTCCAGCAATAGATGTGAGTTGTCAACTTCAACAGTGTAGTCCACAGCAATAGATATGGTTGTCATCTTCAACAGTGTAGTCCAGGCAATAAGATGTGGTTGTCAATCTTCAAAACAGTGTAGTCCGCAATCGATGTGGTTGTCAATCCTTCACAGTGTAGTCCGCAATAGATGTGGTTGTACAATCTTCAACAGTGTAGTCCAGCAATATAGATGTGGTGTCAATCTTCCAACCGTGTAGTCACCGCAATAGATGTGGTTGTCAATCGTCAACAGTGTAGTCCCCGGCAATAGATGTAGTGTTGTCAATGCTCAACAGTGTAGTCCAAGCATAGATGTGGTTGTCAATCTTCAACAGGTAAGTCCAGCCATAGATGTGGTTTGTCAATCTTCAAACAGTGTAGTCCAGCAATAGATGTGGTTGATCACATCTTTCAACAGTGTAGTCCAGCAATAGATGTGGTTGTCAATCTTCAACAGTGTAGTCCAGCAATAGATGTGGTTGTCAATCTTCAACAGTGTAGTCCAGCAATAGATGTGGTTGTCAATCTTCAACAGTGTAGTCCAGCAATAGATGTGGTTGTCAATCTTCAACAGTGTAGTCCAGCAATAGATGTGGTTGTCAATCTTCAACAGTGTAGTCCAGCAATAGATGTGGTTGTCAATCTTCAACAGTGTAGTCCAGCAATAGATGTGGTTGTCAATCTTCAACAGTGTAGTCCAGCAATAGATGTGGTTGTCAATCTTCAACAGTGTAGTCCAGCAATAGATGTGGTTGTCAATCTTCAACAGTGTAGTCCAGCAATAGATGTGGTTGTCAATCTTCAACAGGTAGTCCAGCAATAGATGTGGTTGTCAATCGTCAACAGTGTAGTCCAGCAATAGATGTGGTTGTCAATCTTCAACAGTGTAGTCCAGCAATAGATGTGGTTGTCAATCTTCAACAGTGTAGTCCAGCAATAGATGTGGTTGTCAATCTTCAACAGTGTAGTCCAGCAATAGATGTGGTTGTCAATCTTCAACAGTGTAGTCCAGCAATAGATGTGGTTGTCAATCTTCAACAGTGTAGTCCAGCAATAGATGTGGTTGTCAATCTTCAACAGTGTAGTCCAGCAATAGATGTGGTTGTCAATCTTCAACAGTGTAGTCCAGCAATAGATGTGGTTGTCAATCTTCAACAGTGTAGTCCCAGCAATAGATGTGGTTGTCAATCTTCAACAGTGTAGTCCAGCAATAGATGTGGTTGTCAATCTTCAACAGTGTAGTCCAGCAATAGATGTGGTTGTCAATCTTCAACAGTGTAGTCCAGCAATAGATGTGGTTGTCAATCTTCAACAGTGTAGTCCAGCAATAGATGTGGTTGTCAATCTCAACAGTGTAGTCCAGCAATAGATGTGGTTGTCAATCTTCAACAGTGTAGTCCAGCAATAGATGTGGTTGTCAATCTTCAACAGTGTAGTCCAGCAATAGATGTGGTTGTCAATCTTCAACAGTGTAGTCCAGCAATAGATGTGGTTGTCAATCTTCAACAGTGTAGTCCAGCAATAGATGTGGTTGTCAATCTTCAACAGTGTAGTCCAGCAATAGATGTGGTTGTCAATCTTCAACAGTGTAGTCCAGCAATAGATGTGGTTGTCAATCTTCAACAGTGTAGTCCAGCAATAGATGTGGTTGTCAATCTTCAACAGTGTAGTCCAGCAATAGATGTGGTTGTCAATCTTCAACAGTGTAGTCCAGCAATAGATGTGGTTGTCAATCTTCAACAGTGTAGTCCAGCAATAGATGTGGTTGTCAATCTTCAACAGTGTAGTCCAGCAATAGATGTGGTTGTCAATCTTCAACAGTGTAGTCCAGCAATAGATGTGGTTGTCAATGTCAACAGTGTAGTCCAGCAATAGATGTGGTTGTCAATCTTCAACAGTGTAGTCCAGCAATAGATGTGGTTGTCAATCTTCAACAGTGTAGTCCAGCAATAGATGTGGTTGTCCATCTTCAACAGTGTAGTTCCAGCAATAGATGTGGTTGTCCAGCTTCAACAGTGGAGTCCGATCAATAGATGTGGTTGGTCCAATCTCTTCAAACAGTGTAGTCCAGCAAATAGATGTGGTTGTCATCTTCAACAGGTGTAGTCCCAGCAATAAGGGGGTGTGTGAAGCTTGCACAGTGTAGTCCAGCAAATAGATGTGGTTGTCATCTTCAACAGTTCAAGCAATAGATTGGTGCAATCGTCAACAGTGTAGTCCAGCAATAGATGTGGTTGTCAATCTTCACACAGTGGTGTCCAGCAATAGATGTGGTTGTCAATCTTCAACAGTGTAGTCCAGCAATTAGATGTGGTTGTCAATCTTCAACAGTGTAGTCCAGCAATAGATGTGGGTGTCAATCTTCAACAGTGTAGTCCAGCAATAGATGTGGTTGTCACTCTTCAAACAGTGTAGTCCAGCATAGATTGTTGTCATCTTCAACGTGTATCCAGCATAGATGTGGTTGTCAATCTTCAAACAGTGTAGTCCAGCAATAGATGTGGTTGTCAATCTTCAACAGTGTAGTCCAGCAATAGATGTGGTTGTCAATCTTCAACAGTGTAGTCCAGCAATAGATGTGGTTGTCAATCTTCAACAGTGTAGTCCAGCAATAGATGTGGTGTCAATCTCAACAGTGTAGTCCAGCAATAGATGTGGTTGTCAATCTTCAACAGTGTAGTCCAGCAATAGATGTGGTTGTCAATCTTCAACAGTGTAGTCCAGCAATAGATGTGGTTGTTAATCTTCAACAGTGTAGTCCAGCAATAGATGTGGTTGTCAATCTTCAACAGTGTAGTCCAGCAATAGATGTGGTTGTTCAATCTTCAACAGTGTAGTCCAGCAATAGATGTGGTTGTTCAATCTTCAACAGTGTAGTCCAGCAATAGATGTGGTTGTCAATCTTCAACAGTGTCGTCCAGCAATAGATGTGGTTGTCAATCTTCAACAGTGTAGTCCAGCAATAGATGTGGTTGTTAATCTTCAACAGTGTAGTCCAGCAATAGATGTGGTTGTCAATCTTCAACAGTGTAGTCCAGCAATAGATGTGGTTGTCAATCTTCAACAGTGTGTAGTCCAGCAATAGATGTGGTTGTCAATCTTCAACAGTGTAGTCCAGCAATAGATGTGGTTGTTAATCTTCAACAGTGTAGTCCAGCAATAGATGTGGTTGTTAATCTTCAACAGTGTAGTCCAGCAATAGATGTGGTTGTTAATCTTCAACAGTGTAGTCCAGCAATAGATGTGGTTGTCAATCTTCAACAGTGTAGTCCAGCAATAGATGTGGTTGTCAATCTTCAACAGTGTAGTCCAGCAATAGATGTGGTTGTCAATCTTCAACAGTGTAGTCCAGCAATAGATGTGGTTGTTAATCTTCAACAGTGTAGTCCAGCAATAGATGTGGTTGTCAATCTTCAACAGTGTAGTCCAGCAATAGATGTGGTTGTTAATCTTCAACAGTGTAGTCCAGCAATAGATGTGGTTGTTAATCTTCAACAGTGTAGTCCAGCAATAGATGTGGTTGTTAATCTTCAACAGTGTAGTCCAGCAATAGATGTGGTTGTTAATCTTCAACAGTGTAGTCCAGCAATAGATGTGGTTGTTAATCTTCAACAGTGTAGTCCAGCAATAGATGTGGTTGTTAATCTTCAACAGTGTAGTCCAGCAATAGATGTGGTTGTCAATCTTCAACAGTGTAGTCCAGCAATAGATGTGGTTGTCAATCTTCAACAGTGTAGTCCAGCAATAGATGTGGTTGTTAATCTGAAACAATTCTGATCAGGATTTTTACATTGACTGATGAGATCACCACAGATAGATAGGCCATGAACAACCAAATATAGGCCATGAACAACCAAATATAGGCCATGAACAACCAAATATAGGCCATGAACAACCAAATATAGGCCATGAACAACCAAATATAGGCCATGAACAACCAAATATAGGCCATGAACAACCAAATATAGGCCATGAACAACCAAATATAGGCCATGAACAACCAAATATAGGCCATGAACAACCAAATATAGGCCATGAACAACCAAATATAGGCCATGAACAACCAAATATAGGCCATGAACAACCAAATATAGGCCATGAACGACCAAATACAACATACCTCAGTGATGCCTGCATGTGAATTCTAAGCGGAGATATTCACATTTGAGTGTCGGGATCTTGAACAAAAAATTTCTCAGGTTTCCACTCTCTCCGCATCTTTCCTTTGTATCCCAATCGGAGTGTCTTCAACAAAATGTCTGCAACCGACACTACCATTCATTAACAATAATCAGAGATGCACAAATACAAGACAAATGCTACAGATTAAAAGAAAATACTAATCTAACAGTATTTTCTCATTTACAGTTAACTCTAAAATAGTAAATTGTACTTCCAGTCCGTGTGAGATTCAGATTGTCTCAAACAGGTCATAGACGGATATGAAAACTGACTTTGAAAGTATGTTCCGTCATGCTAAATGATAAAAAAATATTAAAAGTATACAAATAAATTATTAATGATCTTTAAACTTGTATTCTCTTTAACTTTAGTAGTTCAGATTGCACGTTTTGAGTGTAAAAAGTAGACACGGCCTAGCCTGATCGATATCTGCGCTGCCGCCATTTTGGATTTCCTTTCACAAAGATGAAACAACATCCGCAAAAATATTGTTTCTATCACACATGGAAAACGGTTGGCGATGAAACTCTCCAAATATATGTAAAAATGGATGCAGAATTCAAAAATCCATCTAAAAATAAGTACAGATTAATTTAGACAAGCTCTAGAAAATAAAATTACTCACCATATGCCAAATAATTGAATTATTTTAAATTCGCGATAATTTCAACCAGTTGCTACGCATAGAATGTTAGACTAACCTATTCTGCAGAAACTAAGATGGCGTTTGTTATTGTATCATGATATTTGAATGAATGAATGATGTCGGAAGCTTGCATGGTCTTTACATAGCCATTTTTGAGGACCCAATTGATCCTTCTTCGCAGGCGCGGTTTCCGGTTTGGGATCGGGTTGGGGTAGACAATGAACCTGCTAATTATAGACTTTGCAGTGATCCACTAGCCCAGAATCTGGAGGCAGTACTAAATCATTTGCTAATTGTGTAAACATCTGTACAGATCCCACCGTTAATCATGGCAGGTCTGCTCAACGTGGGGGTGGATGCTCCATATCTAGGTCGCCCCTCATCCTTTAGATACACTGTCAGTATGTAAACTACTACACTTCAATGCAAACATCATCATCCACCACCACTATAACCACCACTACCACCACCTCACTACTACCACCACCACCACCACCCTACTACTACCACCACCACCACGCCTACCACCACCACCACCCTACTACCACCATGACCACTACTACCACCCCCACCCTACTACCACCATCACTACTACCACCACCACCACTACCACCCTACTACCACCACCACCACCCTACTACTACCACCACCATTACACTACTACCATCACCACCCTACTACCACCACCACCCTACTACCACCACCACCACAACTACCACCACCACCACTACCACCATGTCATGTACCTACTTGTACTTCAACATATATAAAGGTCTATGACAAGTTAATATTACTCTTTCATCTAAACACTCAACACGGGGCCAAGCTCGTAACTCATTCCAAAGCAGAACGTTTAATAGAATGATATCGAGCTTCACAAATCCTCCAGGGATTGCTTGCTACACAAAAGCCATCCCGACTTAACACACTCGTGTCGGAACAGTTACAATATTATTAGTGAAGTATATACACAGAGTCATTTATGTACAAACATTCACGTTCGTGCCCAATCTCGCCATAGCAATCAAAGGGCATACACTGTCTCACTCAATCAGAGCACGCAAGGTGTCTCACAGTTGTATCGCTGGTACTCTAACAATCACACAGCAAAGCAGTCTCATTAGCTTTCATACTTCTAATATCAACAGTCTACTTTCACACAGGTATGTCTCCGTCGCTAGTCTCATACCGCCTGTCTTAACCGTGGTCCGGTCCCTCCCTGTCATGGGTTCTCTCATCCCGTGATTCATGCTTGACCTGCCTTGGTCCATCCGTCTGGGGTCTGTCCTTAGTTACAGGCTCACCTGTCCTTAACCCCTTGGCGTCTGTCGTGACCTGTCCCAGTACTTCTGCCTATCTGTCTCATACTGCAGTCCCTGTTGGCTGACTGTCTTCTCTATATACTGTCCTGTCAGTACTGTCTATTGCGTCTCTAGTGGGGTTAGCTCTCTGACACACCACTACCACCACCACAACTACTACCTCCGCCGCCACCACCACAACTACTACCTCTGCCGCCACCACCACCACTACTACCACCACCACTACCACTACTACCACTACTACCACCACCACCACCACCACCACCACCACTACCACCACCAGGTAGTTTTTCACACACAAAAATTTATCAGAAAGAGGCAGTCATCGGAAAACTAGAACACATTGTGACAACTGGAAAAATTTGTGGAAAGGCATAGAGGAAAACAGAGAGAAAATATTCTTAACATCTATGTGTCATGGCAAAAATGATACATGCTGTTGGAAATCACAATATAGGGAAGCATGATCTCCCAAGCTAGTTGTCAGGGCACTTGATGATGATGATATTCTAGGTCACAGCATAATGGGTTGTGTAGACAGTGTGTGTGTGTGTGTGTTAATTGTCCATCAAGAGTGATGATGACCATTCATTGCATCCAGTGGGGTTGAAAGTATGGAGCCATGAGTTCTAAGATGGCTGATAAGGCCTATTTTGGCTCGAAATGTTGAAGAATGACTTGTGCGATGAATTGGATTAAAGTGAGGAAGAGTTGCGCAATTTGTCGACCACACTCTCTTGCCTGAGTCCATCTGAGTTCAGTGGCAAGACAAGTCAAGACGACTGTAGACAGTATTAACCTACAGACACATACACGCATCACAGACACATACACGCATCACAGACACATACACACATCACAGACACACACACACAGACACATACACGCATCACAGACACATACACGCATACAGACACATACACGCATCACAGACACATACACGCATACAGACACATACACACATACAGACACATACACACATCACAAACACATACATGCATACAGACACATACACACATCACAAACACATACACGCATCACAGACACATACACTCATACAGACACATACACGCATCACAGACACACACATCACAGACACATACACGCATCACACACATACACGCATCATAGACACATCACAGACACATACACGCATCACAGACACACACATCACAGACACATACACGCATCACACACATACACGCATCATAGACACATCACAGACACATACACGCATCACAGACACACACACGCATCACAGACACATACACGCTTCACAGACACACACAAACCATATTGACAGTATTAACCTACAGACACATACACGCATCACAGACACACACATCATATTTGACAACATGGATATAGTGGGTAGGAGCCAAAGTATGTAGTGGATGGGAGCCGTGGTCTGTAGTGGATGGGAGCTGTGGTATGTAGTGGACAGGAGCTGTAGTATGTAGTGGATGGGAGCCATAGTATGTAGTGGATGGGAGCCATAGTATGTAGGGACAGGAGCTGTGGTATGTAGTGGATGGGAGCTGTGTTGTTTAGTTGATGGGAGCTGAGGTATGTAGTGGATGGGAGCTGAGGTATGTAGTGGACGAGAGCTGTGGTATGTAGTGGATGGGAGCTGTGGTATGTAGTGGATGGGAGCTGTGGTATGTAGTGGATGGGAGCTGAGGTATGTAGTGGATGGGGGTTGTGGTGTATAGTGGATGGGGGCTGAGGTATGTAGTGGATGGGAGCTGTGGTGTATAGTGGATGGGAGCTAAGGTATGTAGTGGATGGGAGCTGAGGTATATAGTGGATGGGAGCTGAGGTAAGTAGTGGATGGGAGCTGTGGTGTATAGTGGATGGGAGCTGTGGTGTATAGTGGATGGGAGGTGAGGTATATAGCAGATGGGAGCTGTGGTATGTAGTGGATGGGAGCTGAGGTATGTAGTGGATGGGGGTTGTGGTGTATAGTGGATGGGGGCTGAGGTATGTAGTGGATGGGAGCTGTGGTGTATAGTGGATGGGAGCTAAGGTATGTAGTGGATGGGAGCTGAGGTATATAGTGGATGGGAGCTGAGGTAAGTAGTGGATGGGAGCTGTGGTGTATAGTGGATGGGAGCTGTGGTGTATAGTGGATGGGAGCTGTGGTGTATAGTGGATGGGAGGTGAGGTATATAGCAGATGGGAGCTGTGGTATGTAGTGGATGGGAGCTGTGGTATGTAGTGGATTGGAGCTGTGGTGTATAGTGGATGGGAGCTGAGGTCTATAGTGGATGGGAGCTGAGGTATATAGTGGACGGGAGCTGTATAGTGTCTGGGGAATGTAAGGTGATCAGCGTGGTATTGACCACATCAGCCCACTAGTGAAGATTTGTTTATACAAACATGTGACCAGCACCATATGCCTAACATGCCACAAGGCTCATTAAAAAGGGTCATTGACTGTTTTCATGTTTAGAGGGCCTGAGCATGCAAGTGTCCGTGGTCATGTGACCTGGCAGGTGTGAGGGGAGTGGGGGACCTGGCATCTATGAGGGTGAGGGCAGTGGGGGACCTGGCATCTCCATGTTTTCGTGACTCCCAAGTTCATATATATCATGCTGGCCCAGGAGTCCACATTTCTGAGATGCTTGGGCGTCTCAAATGTTTAACAGTTAGCTGGGCCCAATTATCTAAAAAGCCTAGTTAGTTAGTTAGTTAGTCGAAAGATCATCCTCATTGCACATCGAACCATTCAGCCCATAAGTGCTTGGATCCCCTCCTCAGCAAATCCTGCAGCGTGTAGCGGCTAACGACCCCAGTTCTGTGTTGGTTTATCAATCTTCTTTGGCTTCCTGCGTAGTGTTCTTGTTTGGCCACCCCTCTTTTAATTTGCTGCTCCCGCAGTCTGGCCATTGTTGTAGATTCACAGTCATCACTTGGTTCACGCAAAAGTCTTACTTCTCGTAGAGCATTCAGAATGTCAGCCTGGTCCATGGCGTGTCCGCCCTCCACCGTAGCCTCACCTGCGAGCTTGTCAGCCCGCTCATTTCCTTGTACTCCCGCATGCCCTGGCACGAAGATGAAACTAATCTTTGCCAGCCGAGACCGCTCCAGAGACAGCAACCATTCTCTTCGGATCCACCCCATCCTCTATCCTCTTGATCATGTTCATTGAGTCGCTAAGGAAACATGCCCTAGTGAATGTCTGTGTCTCGAGCCATGTTATTGCTTTACTTACTGCCATGACTTCCATAGTCAGGCTACTTGTGGTTTCAGTGAAAGCACCAGAGTCCTCCTTCACAATTCTCCCTCCGGCCCGAGCCGTAAAGGCCCATGAGCTTCTCACATGTCGGACGACCGACCCATCTGTGTAGATGACAGCATCACCGTCTAGCGAATTCTCGAAAATCAACGCTTGTACTTCAGCCTCCACAGCAGCCGGATTTTCTTGTCTGCATTTTCTATCTAGTTGGATGCAAACTGAAAAGGATGTGCAGAAATCTGTTGGCACTTGTACCCACTCCTCGCCAGGTTCTAAGTCCTCAAGTGAACACACCTGTTGAAGAATGTCTTCGGCTTGACCCATCCACGACCGTCCTCTTTTTAACCTGCTGCCCTTCACCTTCATAATTTCACTATGCAGTGGATGTTGTGTGTTTGCGTTAACTCTGAGGTAGGCGCGTGCTCTGCAAACTTGTATTCTGTCTTCAATGGTTGGAAAATCAAGAAGGTAGCGCATCGCCCTGCATGCTGTATCTCTTGTACATCCAAGAATAATGCGCATAGCTTCATTCTGTATCCTTTCCATCCTTTCTATCTGCTTACGGCTGAGAGTCAGGATTGCCATTGCATACTCAAAAACAGACATGACCAGCCCCTCGTACAGAAGACATAGATGGCGCTGCTCACAGTTTGCTGCCGCCATCACCCGCATCGCAGCCAAACCCCGCTTGGCCTTTGTTATCACCTGGTCTATGTGCTCATTATAAGCAAGGCTTCGATCAAACCGTATCCCCAGGTAATTCATTGCCTGCGTTCTTTCCACCGTCTCTGAACACAGCTTTACAGTTGGTGTTGGAGTGTTGACAATATGATTATTCAACGAGAACCAAGTCACTGTTGCCTTTGTTGGGTTGACCATTGCCCCAGCTTCATCACACCAAGTACTTATGCGATTGAGTTCGGTTTGTAGTTCCACAGCAACCTGATCTCTATCCTTACCCTGACGATACACTAAAACATCATCGGCATATGACAATGTCCTACCAGGTCCAGTGATCTGCTCACTGGTGATTCTCACTGTGTAGGCGTTGAACAGTACCGGAGATAATGGTGATCCCTGTGGTAGGCCAGGATATATTGTTGTTGGTTCCGAAGTCCAACTGCCACATCTAAAAACTACTTTCCGTTGGAAGAGGACTGCAGCGATCCAACTAAGGAGGAATGGACTTACTTTGAGTTCAAGAAGCTGAAGCATTAAAAATCCAATGGTACTCTGTTGTACGCATCCTCAAGATCAATCGCTGCAGCAAAGGTTTCAATGCCTGAGTGGAAACCTTCATAGACATCATGGGCAAAAACTGCTGCATTGGTCCAGGTTTCTCTTTTTGGATGGTACCCACCCAGGGTAGGTGGGAAAACACCTTGCCTCTCTAGCTGGCTTGATATTTTCCTGGCAATTACCTTCTCCAGCAGCTTGCCTATTGTATTCTGCATGGTTATAATTCGATAACCCTGAATTTTTGTGTGGTCTTTGCCAGGCTTCGGCAAGGGAATCAGATAGCTGTGTAACCACTCCTCCTTGATGCTAGCACTCCCTATACTGTTGTTGTACATGTCTGCTAGTTCCTCTAGCTCGTTGTCGGTACACCTATTGATGTCGTCGTATCTTATGCCATCAGGCCCTGGAGCGCTGTTGTTTGATCGTCGAAGCACAGCCTTGATTTCTTTCACTGTCACTGTGTTTAAAAAGCCTAGTGGCCCATTTGTCTCAGCTTCATAGGTTCCCATTGATCAGCAGGGCCTGGAGTCCAACTTGTTGGTGGTGGCATGGAGCTATACATGTCTGAGGAGCAGGTGTCTCGGGGTGTCCATGGGACCAGGGACTGCAAGTGTGTGGGTTATGTTGGCGGGTAGAAAAACTACCCTCACAAGAGTGTCCGTGGGACCAGGGACTGCAAGTGTCTGTGGGTTATGTTGGCAGGTAGAAAAACTACCCTCACAAGAGAAACAGAAAATACAAATAATGATAATGCAGATCAGCATGACCGAGTGGATAAGAACGCATGTTCTTAAACATCTGGTGTGCTGATGCCGAGGTAAGGGATTCAACTCCTACACCTGACAGTTGACCTGTCGTCCTTGACTTGGGGATGTAAATTACAAGTACCTCTGAAGTCGGAGTGGGTTCGTCTGATGGTGAGGGACACTGTTAATAATGAAAGCTAATACACACACAAAATTCAGTCCAGCACTAATACTGCTTGAGTTTAAAGCGAGCGAGGCGTCCCCCCCCACCCCCCCCCCCCCCCCCCCCCCCTCAAAAATGATAAAACTGGGATTGCAGAAAACATCTGAGAATGAGATCAGTCAGACAACTCAGGTACTTTCTCTGTATGAGTCTCTCTCTGTGTGTCTTTCTCTTTCTGTGTCTTTCTCTCTGTGTCTCTGTCTCCTGTCTTCCAGTCTCTTGCCTTAAAGTGTTGCCTCCATGTGTTACCATTGTCCAACACAACACCGCTGATGTTGATATGTTTTGTCCAACACAACACCACTGATGTTGATATGTTTTGTCCAACACAACACCGCTGATGTTGATATGTTTTGTCCAACACAACACCACTGATGTTGATATGTTTTGTCCAACACAACACCACTGATGTTGATATGTTTTGTCCAACACAACACCACTGATGTTGATATGTTTTGTCCAACACAACACCACTGATGTTGATATGTTTTGTCCAACACAACACCGCTGATGTTGATATGTTTTGTCCAACACAACACCGCTGATGTTGATATGTTTTGTCCAACACAACACCGCTGATGTTGATATGTTTTGTCCAACACAACACCACTGATGTTGATATGTTTTGTCCAACAACACCGCTGATGTTGATATGTTTTGTCCAACACAACACCACTGATGTTGATATGTTTTGTCCAACAACACCACTGATGTTGATATGTTTTGTCCAACACAACACCACTGATGTTGATATGTTTTGTCCAACACAACACCGCTAATGTTGATATGTTTTGTCCAACACAACACCGCTGATGTTGATATGTTTTGTCCAACACAACACCACTGATGTTGATATGTTTTGTCCAACACAACACCGCTGATGATGATATGTTTTGTCCAACACAACACCGCTGATGTTGATATGTTTTGTCCAACACAACACCGCTGATGTTGATATGTTTTGTCCAACAACACCGCTGATGTTGATATGTTTTGTCCAACAACACCGCTGATGTTGATATGTTTTGTCGAACAACACCACTGATGTTGATATGTTTTGTCCAACAACACCGCTGATGTTGATATGTTTTGTCGAACAACACCACTGATGTTGATATTTTTTGTCCAACAACACTGCTGATGTTGATATGTTTTGTCGAACAACACCGCTGATGTTGATATGTTTTGTCCAACACAACACCACTGATGTTGATATGTTTTGTCCAACAACACCGCTGATGTTGATATGTTTTGTCGAACAACACCGCTGATGTTGATATGTTTTGTCCAACACAACACCACTGATGTTGATATGTTTTGTCCAACACAACACCACTGATGTTGATATGTTTTGTCCAACACAACACCGCTGATGTTGATATGTTTTGTCCAACACAACACCGCTGATGTTGATATGTTTTGTCCAACACAACACCACTGATGTTGATATGTTTTGTCCAACACAACACCACTGATGTTGATATGTTTTGTCGAACAACACCGCTGATGTTGATATGTTTTGTCCAACACAACACCACTGATGTTGATATGTTTTGTCCAACACAACACCACTGATGTTGATATGTTTTGTCCAACACAACACCACTGATGTTGATATGTTTTGTCCAACACAACACCACTGATGTTGATATGTTTTGTCCAACACTGATGTTGATATGTTTTGTCCACCACTGATGTTGATATGTTTTGTCCAACACAACACCACTGATGTTGATATGTTTTGTCCAACACAACACCACTGATGTTGATATGTTTTGTCCAACACAACACCACTGATGTTGATATGTTTTGTCCAACACAACACCGCTGATGTTGATATGTTTTGTCCAACACAACACCACTGATGTTGATATGTTTTGTCCAACACAACACCACTGATGTTGATATGTTTTGTCCAACACAACACCGCTGATGTTGATATGTTTTGTCCAACAACACCACTGATGTTGATATGTTTTGTCCACCACTGATGTTGATATGTTTTGTCCACCACTGATGTTGATATGTTTTGTCCACCACTGATGTTGATATGTTTTGTCCACCACTGATGTTGATATGTTTTGTCTTACACAACACCGCTGATGTTGATATGTTTTGTCCACCACTGATGTTGATATGTTTTGTCCACCACTGATGTTGATATGTTTTGTCCACCACTGATGTTGATATGTTTTGTCCACCACTGATGTTGATATGTTTTGTCCACCACTGATGTTGATATGTTTTGTCCACCACTGATGTTGATATGTTTTGTCCACCACTGATGTTGATATGTTTTGTCCACCACTGATGTTGATATGTTTTGTCCACCACTGATGTTGATATGTTTTGTCCACCACTGATGTTGATATGTTTTGTCCAACAACACCACTGATGTTGATATGTTTTGTCCACCACTGATGTTGATATGTTTTGTCCACCACTGATGTTGATATGTTTTGTCCACCGCTGATGTTGATATGTTTTGTCCACCACTGATGTTGATATGTTTTGTCCACCGCTGATGTTGATATGTTTTGTCCCACCACTGATGTTGATATGTTTTGTCCACCGCTGATGTTGATATGTTTTGTCCACCACTGATGTTGATATGTTTTGTCCACCGCTGATGTTGATATGTTTTGTCCACCACTGATGTTGATATGTTTTGTCCACCGCTGATGTTGATATGTTTTGTCCACCACTGATGTTGATATGTTTTGTCCACCACTGATGTTGATATGTTTTGTCCACCGCTGATGTTGATATGTTTTGTCCACCACTGATGTTGATATGTTTTGTCCACCACTGATGTTGATATGTTTTGTCCACCACTGATGTTGATATGTTTTGTCCACCACTGATGTTGATATGTTTTGTCCAACACAACACCACTGATGTTGATATGTTTTGTCCACCGCTGATGTTGATATGTTTTGTCCACCACTGATGTTGATATGTTTTGTCCACCACTGATGTTGATATGTTTTGTCCACCACTGATGTTGATATGTTTTGTCCACCACTGATGTTGATATGTTTTGTCCACCACTGATGTTGATATGTTTTGTCCACCACTGATGTTGATATGTTTTGTCCACCACTGATGTTGATATGTTTTGTCCACCACTGATGTTGATATGTTTTGTCCACCACTGATGTTGATATGTTTTGTCCACCACTGATGTTGATATGTTTTGTCCACCACTGATGTTGATATGTTTTGTCCAACACAACACCACTGATGTTGATATGTTTTGTCCACCACTGATGTTGATATGTTTTGTCCACCACTGATGTTGATATGTTTTGTCCACCACTGATGTTGATATGTTTTGTCCACCACTGATGTTGATATGCTTTTGTCCACCACTGATGTTGATATGTTTTGTCCACCACTGATGTTGATATGTTTGTCCACCACTGATGTTGATATGTTTTGTCCACCACTGATGTTGATATGTTTTGTCCACCACTGATGTTGATATGTTTTGTCCACCACTGATGTTGATATGTTTTGTCCACCACTGATGTTGATATGTTTTGTCCACCACTGATGTTGATATGTTTTGTCCACCACTGATGTTGATATGTTTTGTCCACCACTGATGTTGATATGTTTTGTCCACCACTGATGTTGATATGTTTTGTCCACCATTGATGTTGATATGTTTTGTCCACAGTTGCCATTATCACAGGAGTGTTTAGGATAATCACATTCACCCCCTTGTGCCTGGTGGCTGGCATTCTCCTCATGTAAGTAGTTGCCTGGGTCTGCCTCATGTAAGTAGTTGCCTGGGTCTGCCTCATGTAAGTAGTTGCCTGGGTCTGCCTCATGTAAGTAGTTGCCTGGGTCTGACACTGGTCTCTGCACCAGGACTCATGTAAGTAGTTGCCTGGGTCTGACACTGGTCTCTGCACCAGGACTCATGTAAGTAGTTGCCTGGGTCTGACACTGGTCTCTGCACCAGGACTCATGTAAGTAGTTGCCTGGGTCTGCCTCATGTAAGTAGTTGCCTGGGTCTGCCTCATGTAAGTAGTTGCCTGGGTCTGCCTCATGTAAGTAGTTGCCTGGGTCTGCCTCATGTAAGTAGTTGCCTGGGTCTGACACTGGTCTCTGCACCAGGACTCATGTAAGTAGTTGCCTGGGTCTGACACTGGTCTCTGCACCAGGACTCATGTAAGTAGTTGCCTGGGTCTGACACTGGTCTCTGCACCAGGACTCATGTAAGTAGTTGCCTGGGTCTGACACTGGTCTCCGCACCAGGACGCTAGTACAGTGTTTATATGGCATTCTCCTCATGTAAGTAGTTGCCTGGGTCTGACACTGGTCTCCGCACCAGGACGCTAGTACAGTGTTTATATGGCATTCTCCTCATGTAAGTAGTTGTTGCCTGGGTCTGACACTGGTCTCCGCACCAGGACGCTAGTACAGTGTTTATATGGCATTCTCCTCATGTAAGTAGTTGCCTGGGTCTGACACTGGTCTCCGCACCAGGACGCTAGTACAGTGTTTATATGGCATTCTCCTCATGTAAGTAGTTGCTGCCTGAGTCTGACACTGGTCTCCGCACCAGGACGCTAGTACAGTGTTTATATGGCATTCTCCTCATGTAAGTAGTTGCTGCTTGGGTCTGACACTGGTCTCCGCACCAGGACGCTAGTACAGTGTTTATATGGCATTCTCCTCATGTAAGTAGTTGCTGCTTGGGTCTGACACTGGTCTCCGCACCAGGACGCTAGTACAGTGTTTATATGGCATTCTCCTCATGTAAGTAGTTGCTGCCTGGGTCTGACACTGGTCTCCACACCAGGACGCTAGTACAGTGTTTATATGGCATTCTCCTCATGTAAGTAGTTGCTGCCTGGGTCTGACACTGGTCTCCGCACCAGGACGCTAGTACAGTGTTTATATGTCATTCTCCTCATGTAAGTAGTTGCTGCCTGAGTCTGACACTGGTCTCCGCACCAGGACGCTAGTACAGTGTTTATATGTCATTCTCCTCATGTAAGTAGTTGCTGCCTGAGTCTGACACTGGTCTCCACACCAGGACGCTAGTACAGTGTTTATATGTCATTCTCCTCATGTAAGTAGTTGCTGCCTGAGTCTGACACTGGTCTCCGCACCAGGACGCTAGTACAGTGTTTATATGGCATTCTCCTCATGTAAGTAGTTGCTGCCTGAGTCTGACACTGGTCTCCGCACCAGGACGCTAGTACAGTGTTTATATGTCATTCTCCTCATGTAAGTAGTTGCTGCCTGAGTCTGACACTGGTCTCCACACCAGGACGCTAGTACAGTGTTTATATGTCATTCTCCTCATGTAAGTAGTTGCTGCCTGAGTCTGACACTGGTCTCCGCACCAGGACGCTAGTACAGTGTTTATATGTCATTCTCCTCATGTAAGTAGTTGCTGCCTGGGTCTGACACTGGTCTCCGCACCAGGACGCTAGTACAGTGTTTATATGGCATTCTCCTCATGTAAGTAGTTGCTGCCTGAGTCTGACACTGGTCTCCGCACCAGGACGCTAGTACAGTGTTTATATGTCATTCTCCTCATGTAAGTAGTTGCTGCCTGGGTCTGACACTGGTCTCCGCACCAGGACGCTAGTACAGTGTTATATGGCATTCTCCTCATGTAAGTAGTTGCTGCCTGGGTCTGACACTGGTCTCCGCACCAGGACGCTAGTACAGTGTTTATATGTCATTCTCCTCATGTAAGTAGTTGCTGCCTGAGTCTGACACTGGTCTCCGCACCAGGACGCTAGTACAGTGTTTATGTCATTCTCCTCATGTAAGTAGTTGCTGCCTGAGTCTGACACTGGTCTCCGCACCAGGACGCTAGTACAGTGTTTATATGTCATTCTCCTCATGTAAGTAGTTGCTGCCTGAGTCTGACACTGGTCTCCGCACCAGGACGCTAGTACAGTGTTTATATGGCATTCTCCTCATGTAAGTAGTTGCTGCCTGAGTCTGACACTGGTCTCCGCACCAGGACGCTAGTACAGTGTTTATGTCATTCTCCTCATGTAAGTAGTTGCTGCCTGAGTCTGACACTGGTCTCCACACCAGGACGCTAGTACAGTGTTTATAGGGGCAGCTAGTACAGTGTTTATATGGCATTCTCCTCATGTAAGTAGTTGCTGCCTGAGTCTGACACTGGTCTCCACACCAGGACGCTAGTACAGTGTTTATATGGCATTCTCCTCATGTAAGTAGTTGCTGCCTGGGTCTGACACTGGTCTCCACACCTGGTAGCTAGTACAGTGTTTATATGGCATTCTCCTCATGTAAGTAGTTGCTGCCTGGGTCTGACACTGGTCTCCACACCTGGTAGCTAGTACAGTGTTTATATGGCATTCTCCTCATGTAAGTAGTTGCTGCCTGGGTCTGACACTGGTCTCCACACCTGGTAGCTAGTACAGTGTTTATATGTCATTCTCCTCATGTAAGTAGTTGCTGCCTGGGTCTGACACTGGTCTCCACACCTGGTAGCTAGTACAGTGTTTATATGGCATTCTCCTCATGTAAGTAGTTGCTGCCTGGGTCTGACACTGGTCTCCGCACCAGGACGCTAGTACAGTGTTTATATGGCATTCTCCTCATGTAAGTAGTTGCTGCCTGGGTCTGACACTGGTCTCCGCACCAGGATGCTAGTACAGTGTTTATATGGCATTCTCCTCATGTAAGTAGTTGCTGCCTGGGTCTGACAATGGTCTCCGCACCAGGACGCTAGTACAGTGTTTATATGTCATTCTCCTCATGTAAGTAGTTGCTGCCTGGGTCTGACACTGGTCTCCGCACCAGGACGCTAGTACAGTGTTTATATGTCATTCTCCTCATGTAAGTAGTTGCTGCCTGGGTCTGACACTGGTCTCCGCACCAGGACGCTAGTACAGTGTTTATATGGCATTCTCCTCATGTAAGTAGTTGCTGCCTGGGTCTGACACTGGTCTCCGCACCAGGACGCTAGTACAGTGTTTATAGGGGCAGCTAGTACAGTGTTTATAGGGGCACCCTCACTGTGTAGGCAGGTAGCTAGTACAGTGTTTATATGGCATTCTCCTCATGTAAGTAGTTGCTGCCTGGGTCTGACACTGGTCTCATGTAAGTAGTTGCTGCCTGGGTCTGACACTGGTCTCCGCACCAGGACGCTAGTACAGTGTTTATATGTCATTCTCCTCATGTAAGTAGTTGCTGCCTGGGTCTGACACTGGTCTCCGCACCAGGACGCTAGTACAGTGTTTATATGGCATTCTCCTCATGTAAGTAGTTGCTGCCTGGGTCTGACACTGGTCTCCGCACCAGGACGCTAGTACAGTGTTTATATGGCATTCTCCTCATGTAAGTAGTTGCTGCCTGGGTCTGACACTGGTCTCCGCACCAGGATGCTAGTACAGTGTTTATAGGGGCAGCTAGTACAGTGTTTATATGTCATTCTCCTCATGTAAGTAGTTGCTGCCTGAGTCTGACACTGGTCTCCGCACCAGGACGCTAGTACAGTGTTTATATGGCATTCTCCTCATGTAAGTAGTTGCTGCCTGGGTCTGACACTGGTCTCTGCACCAGGACGCTAGTACAGTGTTTATATGGCATTCTCCTCATGTAAGTAGTTGCTGCCTGGGTCTGACACTGGTCTCTGCACCAGGACGCTAGTACAGTGTTTATATGGCATTCTCCTCATGTAAGTAGTTGCTGCCTGAGTCTGACACTGGTCTCCGCACCAGGACGCTAGTACAGTGTTTATATGGCATTCTCCTCATGTAAGTAGTTGCTGCCTGGGTCTGACACTGGTCTCCGCACCAGGACGCTAGTACAGTGTTTATAGGGGCAGCTAGTACAGTGTTTATATGTCATTCTCCTCATGTAAGTAGTTGCTGCCTGAGTCTGACACTGGTCTCCGCACCAGGACGCTAGTACAGTGTTTATATGGCATTCTCCTCATGTAAGTAGTTGCTGCCTGGGTCTGACACTGGTCTCTGCACCAGGACGCTAGTACAGTGTTTATATGGCATTCTCCTCATGTAAGTAGTTGCTGCCTGGGTCTGACACTGGTCTCCGCACCAGGACGCTAGTACAGTGTTTATATGGCATTCTCCTCATGTAAGTAGTTGCTGCCTGGGTCTGACACTGGTCTCCGCACCAGGACGCTAGTACAGTGTTTATAGGGGCAGCTAGTACAGTGTTTATATGGCATTCTCCTCATGTAAGTAGTTGCTGCCTGAGTCTGACACTGGTCTCCGCACCAGGACGCTAGTACAGTGTTTATATGGCATTCTCCTCATGTAAGTAGTTGCTGCCTGGGTCTGACACTGGTCTCCACACCTGGTAGCTAGTACAGTGTTTATATGGCATTCTCCTCATGTAAGTAGTTGCTGCCTGGGTCTGACACTGGTCTCCACACCTGGTAGCTAGTACAGTGTTTATATGGCATTCTCCTCATGTAAGTAGTTGCTGCCTGGGTCTGACACTGGTCTCCACACCTGGTAGCTAGTACAGTGTTTATATGTCATTCTCCTCATGTAAGTAGTTGCTGCCTGGGTCTGACACTGGTCTCCACACCTGGTAGCTAGTACAGTGTTTATATGGCATTCTCCTCATGTAAGTAGTTGCTGCCTGGGTCTGACACTGGTCTCCGCACCAGGACGCTAGTACAGTGTTTATATGGCATTCTCCTCATGTAAGTAGTTGCTGCCTGGGTCTGACACTGGTCTCCGCACCAGGACGCTAGTACAGTGTTTATATGGCATTCTCCTCATGTAAGTAGTTGCTGCCTGGGTCTGACAATGGTCTCCGCACCAGGACGCTAGTACAGTGTTTATATGTCATTCTCCTCATGTAAGTAGTTGCTGCCTGGGTCTGACACTGGTCTCCGCACCAGGACGCTAGTACAGTGTTTATATGTCATTCTCCTCATGTAAGTAGTTGCTGCCTGGGTCTGACACTGGTCTCCGCACCAGGACGCTAGTACAGTGTTTATATGGCATTCTCCTCATGTAAGTAGTTGCTGCCTGGGTCTGACACTGGTCTCCGCACCAGGACGCTAGTACAGTGTTTATAGGGGCAGCTAGTACAGTGTTTATAGGGGCACCCTCACTGTGTAGGCAGGTAGCTAGTACAGTGTTTATATGGCATTCTCCTCATGTAAGTAGTTGCTGCCTGGGTCTGACACTGGTCTCATGTAAGTAGTTGCTGCCTGGGTCTGACACTGGTCTCCGCACCAGGACGCTAGGTACAGTGTTTATATGTCATTCTCCTCATGTAAGTAGTTGCTGCCTGGGTCTGACACTGGTCTCCGCACCAGGACGCTAGTACAGTGTTTATATGGCATTCTCCTCATGTAAGTAGTTGCTGCCTGGGTCTGACACTGGTCTCCGCACCAGGACGCTAGTACAGTGTTTATATGGCATTCTCCTCATGTAAGTAGTTGCTGCCTGGGTCTGACACTGGTCTCCGCACCAGGACGCTAGTACAGTGTTTATAGGGGCAGCTAGTACAGTGTTTATATGTCATTCTCCTCATGTAAGTAGTTGCTGCCTGAGTCTGACACTGGTCTCCGCACCAGGACGCTAGTACAGTGTTTATATGGCATTCTCCTCATGTAAGTAGTTGCTGCCTGGGTCTGACACTGGTCTCTGCACCAGGACGCTAGTACAGTGTTTTATATGGCATTCTCCTCATGTAAGTAGTTGCTGCCTGGGTCTGACACTGGTCTCTGCACCAGGACGCTAGTACAGTGTTTATATGGCATTCTCCTCATGTAAGTAGTTGCTTGCCTGAGTCTGACACTGGTCTCCGCACCAGGACGCTAGTACAGTGTTTATATGGCATTCTCCTCATGTAAGTAGTTTGCTGCCTGGGTCTGACACTGGTCTCCGCACCAGGGACGCTAGTACAGTGTTTATAGGGGCAGCTAGTACAGTGTTTATATGTCATTCTCCTCATGTAAGTAGTTGCTGCCTGAGTCTGACACTGGTTCTCCGCACCAGGACGCTAGTACAGTGTTTTTATATGGCATTCTCCTCATGTAAGTAGTTGCTGCCTGGGTCTGACACTGGTCTCTGCACCAGGACGCTAGTACAGTGTTTATATGGCATTCTCCTCAATGTAAGTAGTTGCTGCCTGGGTCTGACACTGGTCTCCGCACCAGGACGCTAGTACAGTGTTTATATGGCATTCTCCTCATGTAAGTAGTTGCTGCCTGGGTCTGACACTGGTCTCCGCACCAGGACGCTAGTACAGTGTTTATATGGCATTCTCCTCATGTAAGTAGTTGCTGCCTGGGTCTGACACTGGTCTCCGCACCAGGACGCTAGTACAGTGTTTATATGTCATTCTCCTCATGTAAGTAGTTGCTGCCTGAGTCTGACACTGGTCTCCGCACCAGGACGCTAGTACAGTGTTTATATGGCATTCTCCTCATGTAAGTAGTTGCTGCCTGGGTCTGACACTGGTCTCAGCACCAGGACGCTAGTACAGTGTTTATATGGCATTCTCCTCATGTAAGTAGTTGCTGCCTGGTCTGACACTGGTCTCCGCACCAGGACGCTAGTACAGTGTTTATATGGCATTCTCCTCATGTAAGTAGTTGCTGCCTGGGTCGACACTGGTCTCTGCACCAGGACGCTAGTACAGTGTTTATATGGCATTCTCCTCATGTAAGTAGTTGCTGCTTGGGTCTGACACTGGTCTCCGCACCAGGACGCTAGTACAGTGTTTATAGGGGCAGCTAGTACAGTGTTTATATGGCATTCTCCTCATGTAAGTAGTTGCTGCTTGGGTCTGACACTGGTCTCCGCACCAGGACGCTAGTACAGTGTTTATAGGGGCAGCTAGTACAGTGTTTATATGGCATTCTCCTCATGTAAGTAGTTGCTGCTTGGGTCTGACACTGGTCTCCGCACCAGGACGCTAGTACAGTGTTTATATGGCATTCTCCTCATGTAAGTAGTTGCTGCTTGGGTCTGACACTGGTCTCCGCACCAGGACGCTAGTACAGTGTTTATATGGCATTCTCCTCATGTAAGTAGTTGCTGCTTGGGTCTGACACTGGTCTCCGCACCAGGACGCTAGTACAGTGTTTATATGGCATTCTCCTCATGTAAGTAGTTGCTGCCTGGGTCTGACACTGGTCTCCGCACCAGGACGCTAGTACAGTGTTTATATGGCATTCTCCTCATGTAAGTAGTTGCTGCTTGGGTCTGACACTGGTCTCCGCACCAGGACGCTAGTACAGTGTTTATAGGGGCAGCTAGTACAGTGTTTATAGGGGCACCCTCACTGTGTAGGCAGGTAGCTAGTACAGTGTTTATAGGGCCACCCTCACTGTGTAGGCAGGTAGCTAGTACAGTGTTTATAGGGCCACCCTCACAGTATAGGCAGGTAGCTAGTACAGTGTTTATAGGGGCAGCTAGTACAGTGTTTATATGGCCACCCTCACAGTGTAGGCAGGTAGCTAGTACAGTGTTTATATGGCCACCCTCACTGTGTAGGCAGGTAGCTAGTACAGTGTTTATAGGGCCACCCTCACTGTGTAGGCAGGTAGCTAGTACAGTGTTTATAGGGCCACCCTCACTGTGTAGGCAGGTAGCTAGTACAGTGTTTATAGGGCCACCCTCACTGTGTAGGCAGGTAGCTAGTACAGTGTTTATATGGCCACCCTCACAGTGTAGGCAGGTAGCTAGTACAGTGTTTATAGGGCCACCCTCACAGTGTAGGCAGGTAGCTAGTACAGTGTTTATAGGGGCACCCTCACTGTGTAGGCAGGTAGCTAGTACAGTGTTTATAGGGGCACCCTCACTGTGTAGGCAGGTAGCTAGTACAGTGTTTATAGGGCCACCCTCACTGTGTAGGCAGGATGCTAGTACAGTGTTTATAGGGCCACCCTCACTGTGTAGGCAGGACGCTAGTACAGTGTTTATAGGGCCACCCTCACTGTGTAGGCAGGATGCTAGTACAGTGTAGGCAGACAGCAAGTACAGTGTTTATATGTTATTCTCACAGTGTAGGCAGGCAACTAGTACAGTATATATAGGTCATTCTCACAGTGTAGGCAGGCAGCTAGTACATTATTTATAGTTCATTCTCACAGTGTAGGCAGGCAGCTAGTACAGTATTTATAGGTCATTCTCACAGTGTAGGCAGGTAGCTAGTACAGTATTTATATGTCATTCTCACAGTGTAGGCAGGTAGCTAGTACAGTATTTATATGTCATTGTCACAGTGTAGGCAGGTAGCTAGTACAGTATTTATATGTCATTGTCACAGTGTAGGCAGGTAGCTAGTACAGTATTTATATGTCATTCTCACAGTGTAGGCAGGTAGCTAGTACAGTATATATAGGTCATTCTCACAGTGTAGGCAGGTAGCTAGTACAGTATATATAGGTCATTCTCACAGTGTAGGCAGGTAGCTAGTACAGTATATATAGGTCATTCTCACAGTATAGGCAGGCAGCTAGTACAGTATATATAGGTCATTCTCACAGTGTAGGCAGGCAGCTAGTACAGTTTTTATATGTCATTCTCACAGTGTAGGCAGGTAGCTAGTACAGTATTTATAGGTCATTCTCACAGTGTAGGCAGGCAGCTAGTACAGTATATATAGGTCATTCTCACAGTGTAGGCAGGCAGCTAGTACAGTATTTATATGTCATTCTCACAGTGTAGGCAGGTAGCTAGTACAGTATTTATAGGTCATTCTCACAGTTTAGGCAGGCAGCTAGTACAGTATTTATAGGTCATTCTCACAGTGTAGGCAGGTAGCTAGTACAGTATTTATATGTCATTCTCACAGTGTAGGCAGGTAGCTAGTACAGTATTTATAGGTCATTCTCACAGTTTAGGCAGGCAGCTAGTACAGTATTTATAGGTCATTCTCACAGTGTAGGCAGGCAGCTAGTACAGTATTTATAGGTCATTCTCACAGTGTAGGCAGGCAGCTAGTACAGTATTTATAGGTCATTCTCGCAGTTTAGGCAGGACGCTAGTATAGTGTTTATAGGTCATTCTCACAGTGTAGGCAGGTTTCGAGTACAGTATTTATAGGTCATTCTCACAGTGTAGGCAGACAGTGAGTACAGTATTTATAGTTCATTCTCACAGTGTTGGCATGTAGCTAGTACAGTATTTATAGGTCATTCTCACAGCGTTGTCAGGTAGCTAGTACAGTATTTATAGGTCATTCTCACAGTGTAGGCAGACAGCAAGTACAGTATTTATAGATCATTCTCACAGTGTAGGCATGTAGCTAGTACAGTATTTATAGGTCATTCTCACAGTGTAGGCATGTAGCTAGTACAGTGTTTATAGGTCATTCTCACAGTGTAGGCAGACAGCAAGTACAGTATTTATAGGTCATTCTCACAGTGTAGGCAGGCAGCTAGTACAGTATTTATAGGTCATTCTCACAGTGTAGGCATGTAGCTAGTACAGTATTTATAGGTCATTCTCACAGTGTAGGCAGGCAGCTATTACAGTATTTATAGGTCATTCTCACAGTGTAGGCAGGCAGCTAGTACATTATTTATAGGTCATTCTATTGAAGTCATTTATGTAGAGTCATTATTGAAGTGGTGTTGTTACGTAACGTTTGTGTAAAGATTCATATTCATAGAAGGTGTAAAGAGTGATACTAAAGCAAGCCAATTAAGAATCACGCCTGGATGCAGACATGCAAGTGAGAGAGAAGATAGTCATGGCACAGTCAATCAGGCTTGGAGGATGTAAGAAGTCTAGTCACCAAGTCCACCTTAAGTATAACTATTAGGAGCGTTCATTTGAAATCCGTTCGTGCCGCACCGCGCGTAATTGCGTACGTTGAACATGATCATGTCATAGTCATGTGATAAGTACTGACCAATGAATAAAAGAGCATGTGCTTATCGTCCCATGATGCATAGGTTCTGTTTCTGACCGTTGAGAAAATGGCCGGGTTGATCCAAAATCCGTCCAAAGAAGCTCAAAGAACGGTGATTCAGTTTCTTTCATTTGAAGGATTTCGACCAGTGGACATTCATTGAAGAATGCAGGCAGCGTACGGTAACAAATGTGTGTCGAAGACAACAGTGACAGACTGGGCACAAATGTTTCGGAAAGGACGTCAGTTCACGACAGATCTTCGACGGCCGGGTCAAGCGCATATTGGTGCAACAGAAACAACCATCGCCAAAATTGATGCAGCAGTACAATGAACCGTTGTAGAAGCATACGTTCGCTAGTGAAATAATTTGATATGTCAATCGGGACAATTCAAAAGGTCGTTCGTAAGAAACTGCAATATCGGAAGGTATGTTCACAGTACATACCACGGATGTTGACCGCCAACCAAAAAGAGGAATGCATGGTATAGTGTTTGAAACACTTGCTGTGTTACAGAGAATTTCTCTTCCGCATAGTGGCAGGTGATGAACCATGGTGTCACCACTTTGAGCTGAGCAGCAAAAGAGAGAGCATGCAATGGATCACCTTGCTGTGTTTCAAGAGCCCGTCCCTGGGTGGCTGATACGTTCAATCGTTTTTCACTGTTTTATCGACGTCGCTGTTGTTCCTGAGGAGTCTTATCGAGCCTAGTCGAGCCTATCGAGCCTAGTCGAGCCTATCGAGCCCAGTCGAGCATTTTTGATCCTTACTGAAGCCGCTTTGTCGATCTTGGTTCAACTACTCGAGTACCAGATACCGTGCTTCTCAAGTCTCGGCATACAAGGGAAGAGACGTCAAGGACTTCAATTGCGATTGGAAAATTAGTTCAACAAGAACAGGGGTAATATAATTAAATTTTTCTATTAGATAGAAAATTATTGAGTTTCAGGAGGAAGATAACATCCTTTGGTTAATTTAAGACTGGATATTAATAAGTATTGATTGCTTTTGCTTGAATAACTGTAAATATTTCAGCATGACGGAACAAGATTCATTGGCACAAGTTTTGACGGGGGTAGGAACAGCGGTAGGTAGACTTCATACGGTCATAAAACAACAGGGAATCGCAACTGAAATTGTTAAGTTTAGTGGACAGGCCAGAGAGTTTAAGAAATGGATAACTTCCATAGAGAAGTATGCATATTTGGTGTCTGCATCAGATGAAGAGAAAATGAGACTTGCTTATCAGGCGGCAACAGAACCGGTTTCGGATCATATCAGAAGAAAGTTAGAGGCTAGAGTAGATGAGACATGGGAACAGTTCAAGGATGACCTAGCACATAAGTACGCGGAAATAACGGATCCACAACATGCGTTTTCGGTGTTGAGACAGTCTAAACAAAACACTGGAGAGACGGTACAATTGTTCAGTGATAGGTTGATTAACCTGGCTGAAGAAGCATTCTTAGGACAGAATGTACGAGGAGAGGAGGTGGAGAGGATGTTAGTCGGGATTTTTGTAGATGGCATAAAATCCGATGGATTGAAGTTTAAGCTAATGAGAGAAAACCCTGAAAGGTTATCACAAGCTGTAGATATTGCGGTACAAGAAGAAAATTTGAGACGTAGATTTAGATTGAGAACAGGACGAGAAATAGGAACTAGTCGAGAAGACAGGATTGAGGAGCCTATGGAGATAGGACAAACAAGGTTCGGATGGAATAGGAGAGGAGGTATACAGACATTACAAAGTAGTAATAGAAGTGCTTATGATGAAAGAAGACAAATGAGGTATCCTACAAGTGAGACAGTAGGTAGAACGAACAACACAAATATAGTCTGTTGGTTTTGTGGTCAACGCGGACATGTTTCTCGTTTTTGTGATAACAGGCGTGCCCAGTCGAATACACAAAGTAGAAATGGCAATAGCAGGTTGAATAGGAATGTTGAAGATAGACACAGGAATTTTACAGGTACAAGAACGCAGGAAAACCGGCGCCCTACCTATTAAATAGGACCTGTAGTAGGAGGGAAAATAATAAGGTCCCAAGGTGTAAAGAGTATGTTAATAACAGGCATAGTAGGACGAGTAGAGAATACTTTCAACTAGATGAAATCAAACAGTTTACAGAAAATAAAACAGATCATAGCTCATGTATAATAGAAATAGGAAAATATAGAGTTCGTACATTAATTGATTCAGGAGCTCAGGTTAGTGTAATTAAAGAAAGCTTTTTATATAAAATAATGAGAAATAGTAGAATATTTAAGAGTCATAATAATCTTCACTCTGTTACAGGACAGAATTTACAAGTAATTGGACAGACAATGATCAATTTTAAATTGGGGGGGATCAACGTAAGACATCTTTTTCATGTAGTGAAAGATTTAAATAGAAACATGCTTATAGGAAGAGATTTTTTAATAAAAAACGGAGTAAGACTTCTCTTTGATTTACACAAATTAAAATTCAAGGACGTGTATGTAGATATGGAAGAAGACATGCATATATCGGCACTAGTTAGAATTAAAATGTCCACGACGTTAAAACCACAGTCGGTTAATTTGATACAAGCGAAGATAAAGAGAAACCCATATTATGTGGCAGGACACACAGTTAGAATCACTGAATTGCAAAAGGAAGTTATTGATGAGCCTGGTCTTGAAGTTCCGGATGGAATAATATCGTTAGACAAACACTTAACCTTTCCAGTGATGATTATTAACAACACAGGTAGAGAAATCAAATTATACAGAGGATGTGTAATAGCCAAACTAGAACATAACATTAGTGACATATTGGCAACGGATAGAGTAGAAATGTCGGGAACAAATTATTCAGAAACTTCTAGTGAAAGAGTTAATAACAGACGCGGACGCGGAAGAAGAGGGAACGTACAAATGGATGAATTGATCCATCCATCCAGAAGAAAGACAGCCCAAATACATTCACTAGACAAAATGACAAGGGAACAAGAATTGTTGGCACAGTTAAAAGCGCCACCAGAAAATAAGGAAGTATTAGAACAACTTATAAAAGAAAATCAGGACGTATTTGCAATTAATGATTTAGAATTGGGAAGGACAAAAACAGTTACAATGGAAATAGATATGGGAGACCATCCACCAATTAGTTTAAAACCATATAGAACTCCATTAAGAAATAGAGAAGTTGTTGAAAAGGCAATAGAAGATATGTTGAAAGCAGGGATAATAACAAGATCGAAGTCAGAATGGTCATCTCCGATAGTAATCGTGACCAAACCTGATGGTTCACATCGATTCTGTTGCGACTACAGGGCGTTGAACAAAATCACTAAGAATGTAGCGTACCCACTGCCGGTGATTGATGATATTTTGGGGTTGCTTAATGGCTCTACATTTTTCACGACACTAGACGCAAGATCAGGATTCTGGTGTATCCCGATGTCGGAAGGACGCTCAAAAGAAAAGTGCTTTCTGTACTCATATGGGTTCTTACGAATTCTTACGAATGCCATTCGGGGTTCGAACGGCCCCGTCTCACTACATGCTGTTAATAAATGAGGTATTAGAGGGTATGCAAAAGTTTGCATTAGCATACATAGACGACATTCTGATATTTACAGCAGGGGATGTGGATGATCATTTAAAACATATTAGATTAGTATTCGACAGATTAAGAGTACATGACGTTAAATTGAAGCTTAGTAAATGCCAGTTTTTAAAGACAGAAACAAAATATTTGGGGTATATTATAAATAGAGACGGAATTAAACCAGACCAAGACAAGATAAAGGTTATTAAAGAATTACCTCCTCCAACTAACGTAAAAGAAGTGCGTGCGTTTATAGGAACCTGTGGGTATTATAGGCGCTTTATCCCAGGGTTTTCAAAAATAACGGAACCAATTACTAATTTAACGGGCAAATACGCTAGATTTAAGTGGGATGATGAGTGTCAAAAAGCGTTCGAATTTTTAAAAAAACAGTTTAACACTGGTACCACTATTGACGCATCCAGACTTGAATAAACAGTTAATACTATATACAGATGCTTCGGACAATGCTATAGGAGCGTGTTTGGTTCAACCATATGAAGGAAAAGAATCTGGAATACCAGGGGTTAAAAATGAACGACCAATTTATTTCTTGTCTCATAAACTTAGCAGGTCTCAATGGAAATGGACGACTATCGAGAAAGAGGCTTATGCTATACACTATGCTCTCCAAAAACTAAATTACTACTTACATAACGCAAATTTTGTTATTAGAACTGACCATATGCCTTTAAAATCTCTGTTAGAAGCTCCAGTGCAGAACAGGAAGATACAGACGTGGGCATTGAATCTACAGGGATACAATACGAAAATTGAATACATTCCAGGTAGGATTAACACATGTGCTGATTTATTGTCTAGGATCCCGTATCCACAGTCATCAGGAGACACAGAAGATGAAGGTGAACCAGAGATCGACGACCGAAACTGGCAAGTAAATATATTAGATTCTGCCATAATAAATAGAGAAGAGTTTGAGAGTTTACCATCGGATCAAGAGTCTGAACCTAGAGCAGAAGACCCACATTTAGCACAGTTTAATATGAAAGAAGAACAAGAATTAGATCCAAAAGTCTTACAAATAAAACAGAAATTAAAAGAAACGGAGGAGAACAAATATAAGAAGAATTATTTAGTTTTACAAGAGGACGAACAGTTATATTATATGTGTGAAAGGAACGAACAGCTAAGGAAATATATTCCAAAACATTTGGAAAATGAAGTGTTAAAAGCATATCATGATGAGAATGGTCATCTCGGTCGTGATAAATTGGTGAAAGCACTTACGAGTAAATATTATTGGCCGAACTTGTTCAAATCTGCTTGCAAATATGTAGATACGTGTGAAAGATGCAGGTTAAGGAATATGAAAACAATTAAGTGTCCCTTACAAGATACAGATATTCCTCAGTTTCCTATGCAAAAAATTAGTTTAGATATATCGGGTCCTCACCCTAGAACATTGTCAGGAAACGTGTATTTAATTCATATAGTAGACGTCTACAGTCTTTGGCCAGAAGTTTATGCAATCCCAGATAAGAGCGCAGATACTGTCATTAATATTTTTTTACAAGAGTTCGTACCAAGATTTAGTTGTCCACAAAGCATACTTACGGATAATGGTAGGGAATTTGTAAATAAAAAATTCGAAAAGTTATTAAAAGATTTGAATATAAACCATATAAAGACCTCATACTATAGACCTTCTTCAAATGCTAAGAACGAACGTCAACATAGGACATTATATGATATTATAGCAAAGATCGTCGATGAACATGAAAAAGATTGGGATTTATTCTTGGGACCAGCGCTTAGCGCTATACGCACAAATCAAAATGAGAGCACGGGGTTTTCACCATTCTATTTAATACACGGGAGAGAACCAGTACTACCTATAGATAATCTGTTAAAACCAAGACGGAAATATATGGGGGAAGACTTTCAAGAGACCATCATACAAGAAATGCATAAAGCACACGTAAGATTAAAGAGTAATATAATTAAAGCTAGAGAAAGACAGAAAAAGTACAAAAACGTGAATACAAAATTGCAGGAGTTTAAGGTAGGTGATAGAGTTTATTACAAGAAGCATAGAAGGAACTCTAAGTTTGATGCTCGTTGGGTCCCAGGTTATTACGTTTTAGAAAAGCTAGGAAATGTATCGTATAGTATCAAGAACCAGATCACGGGACATGTGGCAAGGGCACACGTGGAACACTTAAGAAGAGATGATGATGAGAAGGGAAATGATAATTATAATAATAATTATTATTCAGACACCGGATACTTAGATGAACAAGTCGTCAGGGGAACTACAATAACCCCAGGTTTTAGAAAAGATCCAGCACAAAATCAGTCAATAACAACTCCAGTTGACGATGATACTCAAGAACAGACAATACCGAAAACGATAGAAGAAGAAAAAGTGAATGAGAGTCATTATGATAGTATAGAATCTATGGAAGAGGAAACAGGTGCTCCATTTAAGAATACTAGACAAGCAACGAAAAGAAGAGTGGATAGACAAAGAGAAAGAGAGGTGAAAAGACAGAGGAGAATTAGAGATTATTCAACAAGCGGTGAAGATATGCCTCTACTAGAAAGGTCCTTAAGAAATAGTGAGAGACAAATTAGATGGGATATTGAACGGAAGAGATTAGCGGCTACTAGGGAGAGACATACAGGTGAAGAAGAGGAAATGGATGAAAAGTCAGAATCAAATAGTAGTATGGAAGAAACTAATAAGTTATACGAAGAAGATGATATTGATGTGGAGATAGCACTTATTCAAAGAAACTTGGAGTTATTGAAGAACTGGAAACGTAAGAAGTAAATGATTAGAAAATACTGCAGATGGCAAGATATAAGTTTCATGATGTGAAAAGGAAAGAGATACTTGATGAAGTATATGAAACGGTGGAAATGGAAAAGGCTTCTATGGATACTTTTCATAAATGGTCTTGAGGAGTAGTTAAGCTATTGAGATAACTAATATAGAGGTAGGTTCGAGTGAGGCATATATTTTTTCCTCTCTGTGATGGAATTGCTGGTTGATTTTATGTTTCAACTTCATTGAGTTTTCGTAGATAGACAAGTTGGATAATGGTACAGCAGGTGGATGTGCTCTATAGTAGATAGACAGGTTTTTGTTGGTGCTAGAAATGCTGTGGTTGACGGTAATGATTAAGAAGTTGTAGTGATGTTTGGTACAAAGCCAAGGGAAACAATTGGTGTGCCGAGCCACAGGTTAATTAGTAGATAGATGACGGCTGGTACATTGAGATGACATTGGGATAATCGCCACATTAGTAATAGATAAAATGAGTTGACCTGTAGTTACAGTGCTTGCTTAAGATGATATTCCAGACATTGTGATGTGTTAGGAGTTAGGCTGGAAAAAGATAGAAAATTGTGAGGGGAGAGAATCAATGATAGTACGGTCATTGCTGATTAGTGATTTTTTTGTGTAGAGAGAACAGATATTGTTCTAAGTTAAGAAATTGGTCTGTAGTTAACAGATATACATACGTGGCAGTGAAGTGTTTTGTTTTCTCGGTTATAGAAATAGTGGAATGACTTGTATGAATAGATATGTGTTACATTAGTTCGTATAAGAGGCCGATGTTGATGGGCCACTGTACGTAGTTAATTTTAAGTGAGTTATATTTTTTTTGAAAAACTTCTCTTTAGCGAGAAGACACTTGTTTTATTGAGTCTGAGTTTTAATACCTCATATATAATATGTTTTTTTGCTTGAGTTGGTCCTGTAAAATGATTGTTATTATTTGATTGTTTTATTGAGTCTGAGTTTTAATACCTCATATATAATATGTTTTTTTGCTTGATTTGGTCCTGTGAAATGGTTGTTGTTATTTGAATAGGATTATTGTGTTCCTAGACTTTTGCGTACAAACTATTGGTCCGTAAAAGAGACCAATAGTGATAGGTAATAATAGAATATTTTCTTCTGATTTGATAAGATGCATGTAATATTATTTTAAAATGTGTTTTTCTTTGAATGAGTTGGGGGGTATGATGTCTTGTTTTGATTTTATTTCGCTTAACTCATAATTTGAATTAAGTTGTTTTGTGTATTAGGTTACCTTGTTAGTAAATATGTTATAAATTTAATTAAGTAAGTTTAATTTTAAATAGTTATGGTGTTGGCTAGAATAAAGAAAATATATGGGGTTTTATTTAAGACCCTTTGTTCAGAAAAGAGTTAATAAAACTACTGAGGGCTAATAGAGAGACACATTCTCTTTGGGAATATTAAGTTGCTGTGAAAATCGGCATGAAGATATAAGGTTGGAGGGGAGACTGTGAATGGCAGCATATAAGCGGGGGTATATATATAGGTGGACAAAGAAGCAGATTATGGGATGTGAGGGGGCAAGATATAGGAGCTGTGAAATACCAGCGTTAATTAAATTAAAAATGTTCATGGAATATGAACATTGGCTCGTGGTAAAAGATGAGGTAACGGAAATATAGACAAGATTGTGGATGGCAATATGAATGTTGAATATATAAATGTTGAGAAAACTTATGTCAACTTGATTTATAGAGAACAAAGATCTATTTCATAAGATGTATTTTAAAAAATTATTTTACAAAAAATTTTTTTATTGGGAAGGGAGGTAAATGTGATTGTGTTGACTATTCATTACTTTATGTAAATGTGATCATGTTGACTATTCATTCTTTATGCTTTTCACTGGGTGCGCACCCCTTCTTTGCTTTTTCTAACTACATTGTTGCTGTCCATCCTGTGTTGTGAAAGAGTGAAGAATTTCATAATGTCAAGTATACGATAACGATTTATACGAGCTGTTCTTATGATATATATATTTTTATATAGGAATCTTGAGGAGCCAAGAACGAACAAGAAATATATAGTGGATTACTATATGGCAGGGGAAAGAGTTACGAATAGATTGTTTTACTTAAAATAAAGTTGGTTTGGGGAAGATTAGAGGAGCTGTGGGAAGTAAGGAAAGAGAGAGAATAGAGTAGGGGGATTGGGAGTAAAGACTTTTTAAGGGAAAAAGTCTTTAGAAAACAGGAAGGTGTAGCAGTAAGTGTATATGGGGTGGGCAAAACTACAGCACGCTTGAGCATCAGGGTAGAATGGGAAGAAAGATGCTCAAGTCGTGACGTAGTTTGTGGTTACGGATCAGTTAACATCGGGGACTAGAGAAGAGATGGACGTATGATTTAACTGAGCAACATCTGGCTTGATTCTGAATAAAGTAACATGGAGCTGGAACCGTATTTGAGTTGTTGATAGTCCATCGTCCCTTCGCTGTATTGTTACACATGCAATGGAAGCATGCTGGATCACCAAAAGCCAAACTATTCAAGTTACAGGTTTCCACTGGTAAGGTTATGCTGAGCACATTATTTTACCATGAAGGGCTATTGTTGGCTGACTTTAAAGAACCTTGTGTCAACATCAACTCTACCCACTACTTGCAAACACTAGACAAGCTGCAAAATGCCATCAAGAATAAACGACCCGGCATGCTTTCTCGCGGTGTGATTTTGTTGCACGATAATGCTCGTCCGCATGTTGCAAATATTGAGTAGGAGGCATTAGCTTAGAAGAAGTGGGAAATTCTGCAACATCCAGACTATAGTCCTGATTTGTCACCATGTGATTTTAATTTGTTCGGACCTCTAAATGAAGCTCTCAAGGGGCAATGATTTCACACAGATGCAGACGTAATGAATGCAGTGACCACTTGGTTCAGTGAGCAACCACGATCCTGTTTTGCGGACGGCATTAGCTGCCTACCTAAGCAATGAGATGCTTACCAGAGTGCCTACGGTGACATCTTCTGACCAAACCATGGTGCATAAATCATTCAAAATGAATGCTTTGTTTAATTCTCCCACACATTTTAATGTTTCTTTCATGCTTTTGTAATAAAGCCATTGGAACGGGTTTCAAATGAACGACCTTTGTATAAGTGCACCACAGTCAGCATGTTGGCATGTATACATCAGATAACAAAAAAGTCGCTTTAAAGTCGACAGGGTCGACTTCATTGCACAGGGTTTTATCCCATATGGCTCGGTTTCTTTCCGCAGCATGGAAAGTGTCGCACAAAGCACAAACTCCGTAGCTCTAGCGATGACCCACAGGACTCTCCGAAAAATTTCACTCGTCAACCGAAGTGTAGGCAGGTAGCTAGTACAGTATTTATAGGTCATTCTCACAGTGTAGGCATACTCAAGTGCATTCCGTGCCAGAGAGAATACCCCAAATAACTTGCTAGCATATATATATATATACACACACACACACGTATGCTTTCAGGCTGCTGGGATTCTTTGAGATCCTGCTAGAGGCACCTTGTTGCTGCCAGTTCCTGGACTTCATTCAGGCCATCAGTAAATTCAGTGAGAGGAGGACGTACTGGCAGAAGGCATTAGCATACTCACTGTGAGTTCTGTAAGACAAATTGCTGTTTATGTACTCAAGTTGTTTGAGAGAGATTGTGTTTATGCACTAAAGTTGTGTGAGAGAGATTGCTGTTTGTTTACTAAAGTTGTGTGAGAGAGAGATTGCTGCTTATGTACTAAAGTTGTTTGAGAGAGATTGCTGTTTATGTACTAAAGTTGTGTGAGAGGGAGATTGTTATTTCTATACTAAAGTTGTGTGAGGAGATTGCTGTTTATGTACTAAAGTTGAGTGAGAGGGAGATCACTGCTTATGGAGATTGCTGTTTGCGGAGATTGTTGTTGATTAAGATAGCTGTTTATGGAGATAGCTGTTGCAATGTACTGACTTACTATGAGTTTATATGCCCTACTGTTTTCAGTGTCCAATGTGCATAGATTATCCCAGTGTTTTATTTGTATGCGAAGGTGGCTGAACCACCAAAGCAGCATCAGGGAGCAATACAACATCCTCCCATACCACAATGTATTGTTGAGGATATGACCTGGACAGAGCTGCATGGGACAGTTGAGGATAGGAGGACATGGACAGAGCTGTACCTGACAGTTGAGGATAGGAGGACATGGACAGAGCTGTGTGGGACAGTTGAGGATAGGAGGACATGGGCAGAGCTGTACCTGACAGTTGAGGATAGGAGTATATGGACAGAGCTGTGTGGGACACTTGAGGATAGGAGGACATGGACAGAGCTGTGACAGTTGAGGATAGGAGTACATGGATAGAGCTGTACCTGACAGTTGAGGACAGGAGGACATGGACAGAGCTGTATCTGACATTTGAGGATAGGAGGACATGGACAGAGCTGTACCTGACAGTTGAGGATAGGAGGACATGGACAGAGCTGTACCTGACAGTTGAAGATAGGAGGACATGGACAGAGCTGTGTGGGACAGTTGAGGATAGGAGGACATGGACAGAGCTGTGTTGGACAGTTGAGGATAGGATGACATGGACAGAGCTGTACCTGACAGTTGAGTATAGGAGGACATGGACAGAGCTGTACCTGACAGTTGAGGATAGGAGGACATGGACAGAGCTGTACATGACAGTTGAGGATAGGAGGACATGGACAGAGCTGTGTGGGACAGTTGAGGATAGGAGGACATGGACAGAGCTGTACCTGACAGTTGAGTATAGGAGGACATGGACAGAGCTGTACCTGACAGTTGAGTATAGGAGGACATGGACAGAGCTGTACCTGACAGTTGAGGATAGGAGTACATGGATAGAGCTGTACCTGACAGTTGAGGACAGGAGGACATGGACAGAGCTGTACCTGACATTTGAGGATAGGAGGACATGGACAGAGCTGTACCTGACAGTTGAGGATAGGAGGACATGGACAGAGCTGTACCTGACAGTTGAGGATAGGAGGACATGGACAGAGCTGTGTGGGACAGTTGAGGATAGGATGACATGGACAGAGCTGTACCTGACAGTTGAGTATAGGAGGACATGGATAGAGCTGTATCTGAACGGCTGAGGATAGGAGTACATGGATAGAGCTGTACCTGACAGTTGAGGACAGGAGGACATGGACAGAGCTGTACCTGACATTTGAGGATAGGAGGACATGGACAGAGCTGTACCTGACAGTTGAGGATAGGAGGACATGGACAGAGCTGTACCTGACAGTTGAGGATAGGAGGACATGGACAGAGCTGTACCTGACAGTTGAGGATAGGAGGACATGGACAGAGCTTTGTTGGACAGTTGAGGATAGGATGACATGGACAGAGCTGTACCTGACAGTTGAGTATAGGAGGACATGGATAGAGCTGTGTGGGACAGTTGAGGATAGGAAGACATGGACAGAGCTGTGACAGTTGAGGATAGGAGTACATGGATAGAGCTGTACCTGACAGTTGAGGACAGGAGGACATGGACAGAGCTGTGTGGGACAGTTGAGGATAGGAGGACATGGACAGAGCTGTACCTGACAGTTGAGGATAGGAGGACATGGACAGAGCTGTACCTGACAGTTGAGGATAGGAGGACATGGACAGAGCTGTGTGGGACAGTTGAGGATAGGAGGACATGGACAGAGCTGTGTCGGACAGTTGAGGATAGGAGGAAATGGACAGAGTTGTGTGGGACAGTTGAAGATAGGAGGACATGGACAGAGCTGTGTGGGACAGTTGAGGATAGGAGGACATGGACAGTGCTGTGTGGGACAGTTGAAGATAGGAGGACATGGACAGAGCTGTGTGGGACAGTTGAGGATAGGAGGACATGGACAGAGCTGTGTGGGACAGTTGAGGATAGGAGGACATGGACAGAGCTGTGTGAGACAGTTGAGGATAGGAGAACATGGACAGAGCTGCACTGGACGGCTGAGGATAGTACATGGACAGAGCTGCACTGGACGGCTGAGGATAGTACATGGACAGAGCTGCACTGGACGGCTGAGGATAGTACATGGACAAAACTGCACTGGATGGCTCTACAGAGCTGCATTACTGTGTGTCATTTTATATTGTTAACATTTCCACAGCTTTACCTCAGTCCCACTAATGTTATTCATATTCTAGCTGTCATTTGTGTGATGTCCCACAGGCCGCCCTTCGTTCCTCCATTGTTGTGCTTCTCTGTGACGACCATGTGTGGCAGTGCACTGCTGATTGCCTCCGGGGTCATCTACGGCCTCATAGCCCTGGGCAGGAAGTGAGTACACGTTTGCATGTATGTCACAGTCCATCAGCTGTGTGTCAGAGTCCATCGGCTGTGTGTCTGTATGTTGAAGTTTTTAACTGCCTTATGTTAGGGAAGAAATTAGTATACGTTTTCACATAGTCATGTGTGTCTGAGGGCCGTAAGCAATAATTCATGTTACAAATACTGACCGACTTGAGTGCTGGAGGTCCTGGATTAAAACCCCGGTGAGGACTGGGATATTTTTTACGTGGACTTCAAGTAATAAAATTTCCCCTGGTCTCTGGGTAGTGAGATCGGACGCCCGTGTGTATTGTTGCGCACGTAAATAATCCCTTGGCAGTTGGAAATCGAAAAAGAGTAGCATAACGGTGCTGTCCGGGCAAAATTTCGAGTTAAAAATCTACCCAAAGTTTTTAAGGATCCTCGCCTGTTGCTATGGGGTTCGTGCACTGAGCTGAGTTTCTCCAGACTCAGGTTTGAGTTAGGAGGAGAACGGTGCACTTATGGTTTACACCCATGTGTCGTGATGTTGATCCATCGACTAAAACTAAACTAAAACAAATACTGAGCTAACAAAACAAAATAATCTACAAGTAGTCATTCAAACATCACAGAAATAACAATCTACAAGTAGTCATTCAAACATCACAGAAATAACAATCTACAAAATTCAAACATCACAGAAATAACAATCTACAAGTAGGCATTCAAACATCACAGAAATAACAATCTACAAGTAGTCATTCAAACATCACAGAAATAACAATCTACAAAATTCAAACATCACAGAAGCAACAATCTACAAGTAGGCATGCAAACGTCACAGAAATAATCTACAAGTAGGCATGCAAACATCACAGAAATAACAATCTACAAGTAGTCATTCAAACTTCACAGAAATAACAATCTACAAGTAGTCATTCAAACATCACAGAAATAACAATCTACAAGTAGTCATTCAAACATCACAGAAATAACAATCTACAAAATTCAAACATCACAGAAATAACAATCTACAAGTAGGCATTCAAACATCACAGAAATAACAATCTACAAGTAGTCATTCAAACATCACAGAAATAACAATCTACAAGATTCAAACATCACAGAAATAACAATCTACAAGCAGTCATTCAAACATCACAGAAAGTGTTCAGGAGGACTGGCTTCCTTGCACCAGGTGTTATACCACATGACTTGGCTTGTTCTCACAGAGTGGGCTGCCGAAAGCCACACACAGAGCATGAACTCCATAGCTGCAGTGATGACCCCCGGGGATATCAGGAAAAATTGCATTCGTGAACTGAATGACTGAATGTATAGAGACACAAGTATAGTTGCATTGTGAAATGTAGTGGAGACACGAGTATAGTGGGCATGGTGAAATGTAGTGGAGACACGAGTATAGTGGCATGGTGAAATGTAGTGGAGACACGAGTATAGTGGCATGGTGAAATGTTGTGGAGAAACACATATACTGACGTGGTGAAATTTTGTGGAGAAACACATATGCTGACGTGGTGAAATGTTGTGGAGAAACACATATGCTGACATGGAGAAACAACAGGACCTCCTACTCTTGAGCTTCATCTGAAAAAGCTGGTCATCCACTTGACTGGCCAGAGGTCAGGGGAGTGTGTATGTAACAGCGTGAGGTTTGTTCTATGAAAACTTGTCCCTCAAATGAACATGGATCTTGCCACGAGGCTAGAGGTCAGGGGAGTGTGTAACAGCGTGGCAGTTGTTCTATGAAAACTTGTCCCTCAAATGTTCATATGATAAAATGTTCATATTGTAGAGCTGACATGATCAAATGTTCATAGAGCTGACATGATCAAATGTTCATATTATAGAGCTGACATGATCAAATGTTCATATTGTAGAGCTGACATGATCAAATGTTCATATTATAGAGCTGATATAATCAAATGTTCATATTGTAGAGCTGACATCAAATGTTCATATTGTAGAGCTGACATGATCAAATGTTCATATTGTAGAGCTGACATGATCAAATGTTCATATTATAGAGCTGACATGATCAAATGTTCATATTGTAGAGCTGACATGATCAAATGTTGATAGAGCTGACATGATCAAATGTTCATATTATAGAGCTTACATGATCAAATGTTCATATTGTAGAGCTGACATGATCAAATGTTCATAGAGCTGACATGATCAAATGTTCATATTATAGAGCTGACATGATCAAATGTTCATATTGTAGAGCTGACATGATCAAATGTTCATATTGTAGAGCTGACATGATCAAATGTTCATATTGTAGAGCTGACATGATCAAATGTTCATATTGTAGAGCTGACATGATCAAATGTTCATATTGTAGAGCTGACATGATCAAATGTTCATAGAGCTGATATGATCAAATGTTCATATTATAGAGCTTACATGATCAAATGTTCATATTGTAGAGCTGACATGATCAAATGTTCATAGAGCTGACATAATCAAATGTTCATATTATAGAGCTGACATGATCAAATGTTCATATTGTAGAGCTGACATGGTCAAATGTTCATATTGTAGAGCTGACATGATCAAATGTTCATATTGTAGAGCTGACATGATCAAATGTTCATATTGTAGAGCTGACATGATCAAATGTTCATATTGTAGAGCTGACATGATCAAATGTTCATATTGTAGAGCTGACATGATCAAATGTTCATAGAGCTGATATGATCAAATGTTCATATTATAGAGCTTACATGATCAAATGTTCATATTATAGAGCTGACATGATCAAATGTTCATATTATAGAGCTGACATGATCAAATGTTCATAGAGCTGACATAATCAAATGTTCATATTATAGAGCTGACATGATCAAATGTTCATATTGTAGAGCTGACATGGTCAAATGTTCATATTGTAGAGCTGACATGATCAAATGTTCATATTGTAGAGCTGACATGATCAAATGTTCATATTGTAGAGCTGACATGATCAAATGTTCATATTGTAGAGCTGACATGATCAAATGTTCATATTGTAGAGCTGACATGATCAAATGTTCATATTGTAGAGCTGACATGATCAAATGTTCATATTGTAGAGCTGACATGATCAAATGTTCATATTATAGAGCTGACATGATCAAATGTTCATATTGTAGAGCTGACATGATCAAATGTTCATATTGTAGAGCTGACATGATCAAATGTTCATATTGTAGAGCTGACATGATCAAATGTTCATATAATAGAGCTGACATGATCAAATGTTCATATTGTAGAGCTGATATGATCAAATGTTCATATTATAGAGCTGACATGATCAAATGTTCATATTATAGAGCTGACATGATCAAATGTTCATATTATAGAGCTGACATAATCAAATGTTCATATTGTAGAGCTGACATAATCAAATGTTCATATTGTAGAGCTGACATGATCAAATGTTCATATTATAGAGCTGACATAATAAAATGTTCATATTGTAGAGCTGACACGATCAAATGTTCATATTGTAGAGCTGACAGGATCAAATGTTCATATTGTAGAGCTGACATGATCAAATGTTCAAATTGTAGAGTTGACAGGATCAAATGTTCATATTGTAGAGCTGACATGATCAAATGTTCATATTGTAGAGCTGACATGATCAAATGTTCATATTGTAGAGCTGACATGATCAAATGTTCATATAATAGAGCTGACATGATCAAATGTTCATATTGTAGAGCTGATATGATCAAATGTTCATATTATAGAGCTGACATGATCAAATGTTCATATTATAGAGCTGACATGATCAAATGTTCATATTATAGAGCTGACATGATCAAATGTTCATATTATAGAGCTGACATGATCAAATGTTCATATTGTAGAGCTGACATGATCAAATGTTCATATTATAGAGCTGACATGATCAAATGTTCATATTATAGAGCTGACATGATCAAATGTTCATATTATAGAGCTGACATGATCAAATGTTCATATTATAGAGCTGACATGATCAAATGTTCATATTGTAGAGCTGACATGATCAAATGTTCATATTGTAGAGCTGACATGATCAAATGTTCATATTATAGAGCTGACATGATCAAATGTTCATATTATAGAGCTGACATGATCAAATGTTCATATTATAGAGCTGACATAATCAAATGTTCATATTGTAGAGCTGACATAATCAAATGTTCATATTGTAGAGCTGACATGATCAAATGTTCATATTATAGAGCTGACATAATAAAATGTTCATATTGTAGAGCTGACACGATCAAATGTTCATATTGTAGAGCTGACAGGATCAAATGTTCATATTGTAGAGCTGACATGATCAAATGTTCAAATTGTAGAGTTGACAGGATCAAATGTTCATATTGTAGAGCTGACATGATCAAATGTTCATATTGTAGAGCTGACATGATCAAATGTTCATAGAGCTGACATGATCAAATGTTCATATTACAGAGCTGATAGACAAACAATGATGACCAGGGCCGGACGCCGTGATGTAGAAATGAACTCTACATTGGTAACCAATGAAATCACCCCAAACCCATTCTCAGCCAATTAATGACAAGTCTACCTTGCTAGTGTGCCAGGGAGGAGTGGTGAAGTCCAGCTATTTACATATATTTGTGGCATATCTGTCAAGTTTAGTTCTCATTGCTTTCATGACTTCTCAAACTCATTGAGTCAAACAGGCAGGTGTGGGGGAATTCATTGATGTAACCAGCGTTAACATGGCTGCATGTTGATGCTGCCACCTGCCAGTCTTGTCAGTATTATATTGAGTTTATTATTTTGCTCTGAATATTCTCAGTACACTGTTGTGTTTCTCTAGATCTTCAGTGACTTTATTATACTCTGGTGATTTTACCCTGGGTTTTACAGCTGACATTTGGTGACAAACTATTGACATCACTGTTCTGTTTGTCTAGATCTTCAGTGACTTGACACTCTCATGATTTTATCCTGGGTTTCACAGCTGACATTTAGTGACAAGCTATTGACATCTTGGGCTCTAAAACTGTTCTCAGGGCAGTACTTGCTCAAATATTTGTCCAATTTTACAGCCGTTTGTTTTATGATCAAGCAATATCTTTAACAGCAGACACTCATGAGATGTCAGTGCTTGTACTCCTGTGAATGGGGAGTAAACATTTTATTTTGATCATGTAAATATTGTGCAGATGTGAGTCCTTCGTTGTGCTAGCATCTCCACATAACACTTTCAGCCCTTGGCTGCCTCTGAATCTCCCCATCACACATACCACTCTCAGCTCTTGGCTAACTGTGAATCTCCCCATCACGCATAACACTCTCAGCCCTTAGCTGCCTGTGAATCTCCCTATCACACATACCACTCTCAAGTCTTGGCTGCCTGTGGATCTCCCCATCACACATACCACTCTCAAATCTTGGCTGCCTGTGAATTTCCCCATCACACACATTACACACACTAGTCTCAGCCCTTGGCTGTCTGAATCTCCCCATCACACACATTACTCACACTAGTCTCAACTCTTGGCTGCCTGTGAATCTCCCCATCACACACATCACACATACTAGTCTCAGCCCTTCGCTGCCTGTGAATCCCCCCATTACACACATCACACATACCAGTCTCAGCCCTTCGCTGTCTCTGAATCTCCCCATCACACATACTAGTCTCAGCCCTTGGCTGTCTGTGAATCTCCCCATCACACATACTAGTCTCAGCCCTTGGCTGTCTGTGAATCTCCCCATCACACATACTAGTCTCAGCCCTTGGCTGTCTGTGAATCTCCCCATCACACACATCACACATACTAGTCTCAGCCCTTGGCTGTCTGTGAATCTCCCAATCACACACATCACACATACTAGTCTCAACCCTGGGCTGTCTCTGAATCTCCCTATCACACATACCAGTCTCAACACTTGGCATTCCAAGGTCATGGCCTCTATCATTCTGCAGGTATGTTTTCTTTCCTAAAAATGTTGCCAGAGCAGTGCCTTACGGCCTACTCTGTTGCAGTGTCCAACTTGTGTGGGATGTGTGGATATGCACAACTTGTGTGGGATGTGTGGACATGCACAACTTGTGTGGGATGTGTGGACATGCAAAACTTGTGTGGGATGTGTGGACATGCACAACTTGTGTGGGATGTGTGGACATGCACAACTTGTGTGGGATGTGTGGACATGCACAACTTGTGTGGGATGTGTGGACATGCACAACTTGTGTGGGATGTGTGGACATGCACAACTTGTGTGGGATGTGTGGACATGCACAATTTGCACATTGGAAGTCCTGTAGTCTATCTTAGCTTGCTATCTGACATGTCTGTGTCAGGGGTCAGGGGTCAGGGGCAACATGTGATATCATTAGACACCAATGCTTCATGGGTACATTGCCAACCCTATTTATGGTTTTGAACCTACAACTTTCATAGTGTGAGGCACACACCATGACCTCTCAGTCACACTTGCCCACACCTCAATCTGATCATGACATCCCAACTCCCAATTATCAACACCCAGTATGTGTGAACATCTCCCCCCCCCCCCCCCCAATATACATACCCTTTACATATGATATATTTCGCTTGTGAGTGAAACCTTCAGCTGAGAATACTACCAGGTGAGGAAGAGAGTGTCATATCTCCTTGCCTTGTGACATGTACAGAATGTCACCTCATCTCCTTGCCTTGTAACATCTACAGAATGTCACCTCATCTCCTTGCCTTGTGACATCTACAGAATGTCACCTCATCTCCTTGCCTTGTGACATCTACAGAATGTCACCTCATCTCCTTGCCTTGTGACATCTACAGAATTCACCTCATCTCCTTGCCTTGTGACATCTACAGAATGTCATGTCATCTCATTGCCTTGTGACATCTACATAATGTCACCTCATCTCATTGCCTTGTGACATCTACAGAATTCACCTAATCTCATTGCCTTGTGACATCTACAGAATGTCACCTCATCTCATTACCTTGTGACATCTACAGAATGTCATGTCATCTCATTGCCTTGTGACATCTACAGAATGTCACCTCATCTCATTGCCTTGTGACATCTACAGAATTCACCTCATCTCATTGCCTTGTGACATCTACAGAATTCACCTCATCTCCTTGTCTTGTGACATCTACAGAATGTCACCTCATCTCATTGCCTTGTGACATCTACAGAAGTGCTAGCAGCTGTGTTCATTATGTACTGCATGACTCATATTTTAGATTTATTAAGACTCATATCAGTGGTGGTTATATAAGGTATTGACTTACGTGGGTTGGTGTTGTCCTGACCTGAGGGCACATACCTGTATGTGCATTATACATTCTGACTATAGCATATACATGATATTTATGACTTTAGTATATACATGATATTTATGAGTATATACATGATATTTATGACTATAGTATATACATGATATTTTTGAGTATAGTATAGAAGTTTTATCTTACGTGTATCACGTTTATGGTAGTATGTTTTCCATGTTACTTCTCTGACATAGAATATTATGCATTACTGTGTGAGGGTGTCTGCTACATTACTTCTGAGTTGTAACATTATGAACATTGTTGATGACTGCGAATGCCTGTAACATAGAGTTCAGCATCCGGGAGAAGGGGGGAGGGGTGTTTGATTTAATGGCTATTGCATCTGCCTCTCTGCCACTGATAGCAACAGACAGCTGACAGACTTTGCTCCACCATGAGTATTTCACACACTGATGACAGTATCTTTCAACATGTCATGAGTATTTCACACACTGATGACAGTATCTTTCAACATGTCATGGGTATTTCACACACTGATGACAGTATCTTTCAACATGTCATGGGTATTTCACACACTGATGACAGTATCTTTCAACATGTCATGAGTATTTCACACACTGAGGACAGTATCTTTCAACATGTCATGAGTATTTCACACACTGATGACAGTATCTTTCAACATGTCATGAGTATTTCACACACTGAGGACAGTATCTTTCAACATGTCATGAGTATTTCACACACTGACGACAGTATCTTTCAACATGTCATGAGTATTTCACACACTGACGACAGTATCTTTCAACATGTCATGGGTATTTCACACACTGACGACAGTATCTTTCAACATGTCATGGGTATTTCACACACTGACGACAGTATCTTTCAACATGTCATGAGTATTTCACACACTGATGACAGTATCTTTCAACATGTCATGAGTATTTCACACACTGATGACAGTATCTTTCAACATATCATGAGTATTTCACACACTGACGACAGTATCTTTCAACATGTCATGAGTATTTCACACACTGATGACAGTATCTTTCAACATGTCATTAGTATTTCACACACTGATGACAGTATCGTTCAACATGTCATAAGCATTTCACACACTGACGACAGTATCTTTCAACATGTCATTAGTATTTCACACACTGATGACAGTATTGTTCAAGATGTCATGAGTATTTCACACACTGATGACAGTATCTTTCAACATGTCATGAGTATTTCACACACTGATGACAGTATCTTTCAACATGTCATGAGTATTTCACACACTGACAACAGTATATTTCAACATGTCATGAGTGTTTCACACACTGACGACAGTATCTTTCAACATGTTATGAGTATTTCACACACTGAGGACAGTATCTTTCCACATGTCATGAGTATTTCACACACTGATGACAGTATCTTTCAACATGTCATGAGTATTTCACAAACTGAGGACAGTATCTTTCAACATGTCATGAGTATTTTACACACTGATGACAGTATCTTTCAACATGTCATTAGTATTTCACACACTGACAACAGTATCTTTCAACATGTCATTAGTATTTCACACACTGGCGACAGTATCTTTCAACATGTCATGAGCATTTCACACACTGACAACAGTATCTTTCAACATGTCATTAGTATTTCACAGACTGACGACAGTATCTTTCAACATGCTAACCAATATAAGACTTAACTAATACATGGGGTCTCTAGACAATATAAGACTTAACTAATACATGGCTTGTCTAGACAAGATAAGACTTAACTAATACATGGCTTGTCTATACAATATAAGACTTAATTAATATATGGCTTGTCTAGACAATTTAAGACTTAATTAATACATGTCTTGTCTAGACAATATAAGACTTAACTAATACATGGCTTGTCTAGACAATATAAGACTTGGCTAACATGCAGGAAACTAAATATTTGTAAATGAAATGGGTTAAAACTGCGATGAACGCTTGGAAGTGTACATAATATAACAACACAAGATGTAGGGCAGCTTGATGAAATACAATACAGAACACACAGGATGCAGCAGCGACCAACCTTCATCAGCAAACAACAAGAGAATGCAACAGCACACAAACAACAAGAGAATGCAACAGCACACAAACAGCAAGAGAACACAACAGCACACAAACAACAGCAAGAGAACACAACAGCACACAAACAGCAAGAGAATGCAACAGCACACAAACAGCAAGAGAATGCAACAGCACACAAACAAGAGAATGCAACAGCACACAAACAACAAGAGAATGCAACAGCGCACAAACAACAAGAGAATGCAACAGCACACAAACATCAAGAGAATGCAACAGCACAAACAACAGCAAGAGAATGCAACAGCACACAAACAGCAAGAGAATGCAACAGCACACAAACAGCAAGAGAATGCAACAGCACACAAACTGCAAGAGAATGCAATGGCACACAAACAACAGCAGGAGAATGCAACAGCACACAAACAACAAGAGAATGCAACAGCACACAAACAACAAGAGAATGCAACAGCACACAAACAACAGCAAGAGAACACAACAGCACACAAACAACAGCAAGAGAACACAACAGCACACAAACAACAGCAAGAGAAAAGAACAGCACACAAACAACAGCAAGAGAACACAACAGCACACAAACAGCAAGAGAACACAACAGCACACAAACATCAAGAGAATGCAACAGCATACAAACAACAGCAGGATAATGCAACAGCACACAAACAACAAGAGAATGCAACAGCACACAAACAACAGCAAGAGAAAAGAACAGCACACAAACAACAGCAAGAGAACACAACAGCACACAAACAGCAAGAGAACGCAACAGCACACAAACAGCAGCAGGAGAATGCAACAGCACACAAACAGCAACAGGAGAATGCAACAGCACACAAACAACAGCAGGAGAATGCAACAGCACACAAACAACAAGAGAATGCAACAGCACACAAACAACAGCAAGAGAAAAGAACAGCACACAAACAACAGCAAGAGAACACAACAGCACACAAACAGCAAGAGAATGCAACAGCACACAAACAACAGCAGGAGAATGCAACAGCACACAAACAGCAGCAGGAGAATGCAACAGCACACAAACAACAGCAGGAGAATGCAACAGCACACAAACAACAGCAGGAGAATGCAACAGCACACAAACAACAGCAGGAGAATACAACAGCACACAAACAACAACAGAATGCAATAGCACACAAAAAACAGCAGGAGAACGCAACAGCACACAAATAACTACAAGAGAATGCAACAGCACACAAATAACAGCAAGAGAACACAACAGCACACAAACAACAGCAAGAGAACACAACAGCACACAAACAACAGCAAGAGAACACAACAGCACACAAACATCAAGAGAATGCAACAGCATACAAACAACAGCAGGAGAATGCAACAGCACACACATAACAAGAGAATGCAACAGCACACAAACAACAGCAAGAGAAAAGAACAGCACACAAACAACAGCAAGAGAACACAACAGCACACAAACAGCAAGAGAATGCAGCAGCACACAAACAGCAGCAGGAGAATGCAACAGCACACAAACAGCAGCAGGAGAATGCAACAGCACACAAACAACAAGAGAATGCAACAGCACACAAACAACAGCAAGAAAAAAGAACAGCACACAAACAACAGCAAGAGAACACAACAGCACACAAACAGCAAGAGAATGCAACAGCACACAAACAACAGCAGGAGAATGCAACAGCACACAAACAGCAGCAGGAGAATGCAACAGCACACAAACAACAGCAGGAGAATGCAACAGCACACAAACAACAGCAGGAGAATGCAACAGCACACAAACAACAACAGAATGCAATAGCACACAAAAAACAGCAGGAGAACGCAACAGCACACAAATAACTACAAGAGAATGCAACAGCACACAAATAACAGCAAGAGAACACAACAGCACACAAACAACAGCAAGAGAACACAACAGCACACAAACAACAGCAAGAGAACGCAACAGCACACTAACAACAGCAAGAGAACACAACAGCACACAAACATCAAGAGAATGCAACAGCATACAAACAACAGCAAGAGAAAAGAACAGCACACAAACAACAGCAAGAGAACACAACAGCACACAAACACCAAGAGAATGCAACAGCACACAAACAGCAGCAGGAGAATGCAACAGCACACAAACAGCAGCAGGAGAATGCAACAGCACACAAACAACAGCAGGAGAATGCAACAGCACACAAACAACAAGAGAATGCAACAGCACACAAACAACAGCAAGAGAACACAACAGCACACAAACAGCAAGAGAATGCAACAGCACACAAACAGCAGCAGGAGAATGCAACAGCACACAAACAGCAGCAGGAGAATGCAACAGCACACAAACAACAAGAGAATGCAACAGCACACAAACAACAGCAAGAAAAAAGAACAGCACACAAACAACAGCAAGAGAACACAACAGCACACAAACAGCAAGAGAATGCAACAGCACACAAACAACAGCAGGAGAATGCAACAGCACACAAACAGCAGCAGGAGAATGCAACAGCACACAAACAACAGCAGGAGAATGCAACAGCACACAAACAACAGCAGGAGAATGCAACAGCACACAAACAACAACAGAATGCAATAGCACACAAAAAACAGCAGGAGAACGCAACAGCACACAAATAACTACAAGAGAATGCAACAGCACACAAATAACAGCAAGAGAACACAACAGCACACAAACAACAGCAAGAGAACGCAACAGCACACTAACAACAGCAAGAGAACACAACAGCACACAAACATCAAGAGAATGCAACAGCATACAAACAACAGCAAGAGAAAAGAACAGCACACAAACAACAGCAAGAGAACACAACAGCACACAAACACCAAGAGAATGCAACAGCACACAAACAGCAGCAGGAGAATGCAACAGCACACAAACAGCAGCAGGAGAATGCAACAGCACACAAACAACATCAGGAGAATGCAACAGCACACAAACAACAAGAGAATGCAACAGCACACAAACAACAGCAAGAGAAAAGAACAGCACACAAACAACAGCAAGAGAACACAACAGCACACAAACAGCAAGAGAATGCAACAGCACACAAACAACAGCAGGAGAATGCAACAGCACACAAACAGCAGCAGGAGAATGCAACAGCACACAAACAACAGCAGGAGAATGCAACAGCACACAAACAACAGCAGGAGAATGCAACAGCACACAAACAACAACAGAATGCAATAGCACACAAACAACAGCAGGAGAATGCAACAGCACACAAACAACAACAGAATGCAACAGCACACAAACAACAGCAGGAGAATGCAACAGCACACAAACAACAGCAGGAGAATGCAACAGCACACAAACAACAACAGAATGCAATAGCACACAAAAAACAGCAGGAGAACGCAACAGCACACAAATAACTACAAGAGAATGCAACATTCATCATCAAACTTGCATAGAATATTTCTGTCACAGGTCATTAGTGGTAGACATAAGAAGCCCCAGAAAAATGGCAAGGGGAAAGAGATCACGAGTGATGAAGTATCGTGGGGATGGGGAACGAGTGCTACTGTAGAGAGAGTGTGCATGGATCTGAGGCTTGACACGCAGCACTAGCTTCACCAGGGTTGTCCGTCAGGTTGTGTGTGTGGTTGACAACCTGAATATCATGGATGGATTTCCCTTGTTGGGCTCCTGTTGCTTGTTGCTGCCAGTGATTCTGTCTGTCACATCTGTTGTCACATCTGCTGTCACAGACAGATGATGATGTTTGTTTGTTGTTTTTCTGTATGTGAGGTTGTTTTTATTTATATGCTATATATTAACAACATTCCATGCCAGTGTTATTAGAGCATGTTTATAAGTACAGATTTTCATTGACTAATGATATTTTACAGCTGTTATTCCAGACGTTGATGTATCCTGGTTTATTTTGAACTACATGAGTTTGACTGTTGTCAGCTTACATTTTTGAGTTAAATTACAGATGTTTGTTAGATGGTATCTTCTTGTCAACTGAAATGTTTTGTTGTTAGATTAGAATTGTTGGTGAGAATATCGTTGTTGTGTGAGCACACATCATAGCCAGATGGCTGCAACCTGCTGAACCTTCACCAGCATCTCCTGCTTGTCAGTAAAGTTATTTGAAAGTGTGCTGAGAAGAAGCTGTTAGGTGGCCAGTGAGATGTCAGGTGGCCAGTGAGATATCAGGTGACCAGTGAGATGTCAGGTGGCCAGTGAGATGTCAGGTGGCCAGTGAGATGTAGGTGGCCATCCAGTGAGATGTCAGGTGGCCAGTGAGATGTCAGGTGGCCAGTGAGATGTCAGGTGGCCAGTGAGATATCAGGTGACCAGTGAGATATCAGGTGGCCAGTGAGATGTCAGGTGGCCAGTGAGATGTAGGTGGCCATCCAGTGAGATGTCAGGTGGCCAGTGAGATGTCAGGTGGCCAGTGAGATGTCAGGTGGCCAGTGAGATGTCAGGTGGCCAGTGAGATGTCAGGTGGCCAGTGAGATGTCAGGTGGCCAGTGAGATGTTGGTGGCCATCCAGTGAGATGTAGGTGGCCATCCAGTGAGATGTCAGGTGACCAGTGAGATGTCAGGTGGCCAGTGAGATGTCAGGTGGCCAGTGAGATGTTGGTGGCCATCCAGTGAGATGTCAGGTGGCCAGTGAGATGTCAGGTGGCCAGTGAGATGTCAGGTGGCCAGTGAGATGTCAGGTGGCCAGTGAGATGTTGGTGGCCATCCAGTGAGATGTAGGTGGCCATCCAGTGAGATGTAGGTGGCCATCCAGTGAGATGTAGGTGGCCATCCAGTGAGATGTCAGGTGGCCAGTGAGATGTAGGTGGCCATCCAGTGAGATGTCAGGTGGCCAGTGAGATGTAGGTGGCCATCCAGTGAGATGTCAGGTGGCCAGTGAGATGTAGGTGGCCATCCAGTGAGATGTAGGTGGCCATCCAGTGAGATGTAGGTGGCCATCCAGTGAGATGTAGGTGGCCATCCAGTGAGATGTCAGGTGGCCAGTGAGATGTAGGTGGCCATCCAGTGAGATGTCAGGTGGCCAGTGAGATGTAGGTGGCCATCCAGTGAGATGTAGGTGGCCATCCAGTGAGATGTAGGTGGCCATCCAGTGAGATGTAGGTGGCCATCCAGTGAGATGTCAGGTGGCCAGTGAGATGTAGGTGGCCATCCAGTGAGATGTCAGGTGGCCAGTGAGATGTAGGTGGCCATCCAGTGAGATGTCAGGTGACCAGTGAGATGTAGGTGGCCATCCAGTGAGATGTCAGGTGGCCAGTGAGATGTAGGTGGCCATCCAGTGAGATGTCAGGTGGCCAGTGAGATGTCAGGTGGCCAGTGAGATGTCAGGTGGCCAGTGAGATGTTGGTGGCCATCCAGTGAGATGTAGGTGGCCATCCAGTGAGATGTCAGGTGACCAGTGAGATGTCAGGTGGCCAGTGAGATGTCAGGTGGCCAGTGAGATGTTGGTGGCCATCCAGTGAGATGTCAGGTGGCCAGTGAGATGTCAGGTGGCCAGTGAGATGTCAGGTGGCCAGTGAGATGTCAGGTGGCCAGTGAGATGTTGGTGGCCATCCAGTGAGATGTAGGTGGCCATCCAGTGAGATGTAGGTGGCCATCCAGTGAGATGTAGGTGGCCATCCAGTGAGATGTAGGTGGCCATCCAGTGAGATGTAGGTGGCCATCCAGTGAGATGTAGGTGGCCATCCAGTGAGATGTAGGTGGCCATCCAGTGAGATGTTGGTGGCCATCCAGTGAGATGTAGGTGGCCAGTGAGATGTAGGTGGCCATCCAGTGAGATGTCAGGTGGCCAGTGAGATGTAGGTGGCCATCCAGTGAGATGTCAGGTGGCCAGTGAGATGTAGGTGGCCATCCAGTGAGATGTCAGGTGACCAGAGAGATGTAGGTGGCCATCCAGTGAGATGTTGGTGGCCATCCAGTGAGATGTAGGTGGCCATCCAGTGAGATGTAGGTGGCCATCCAGTGAGATGTAGGTGGCCATCCAGTGAGATGTAGGTGGCCATCCAGTGAGATGTAGGTGGCCATCCAGTGAGATGTCAGGTGGCCAGTGAGATGTAGGTGGCCATCCAGTGAGATGTAGGTGGCCATCCAGTGAGATGTCAGGTGGCCAGTGAGATGTAGGTGGCCATCCAGTGAGATGTAGGTGGCCAGTGAGATGTAGGTGGCCATCCAGTGAGATGTCAGGTGGCCAGTGAGATGTAGGTGGCCATCCAGTGAGATGTCAGGTGGCCAGTGAGATGTAGGTGGCCATCCAGTGAGATGTAGGTGGCCATCCAGTGAGATGTAGGTGGCCATCCAGTGAGATGTAGGTGGCCATCCAGTGAGATGTAGGTGGCCATCCAGTGAGATGTAGGTGGCCATCCAGTGAGATGTAGGTGGCCATCCAGTGAGATGTCAGGTGGCCAGTGAGATGTAGGTGGCCATCCAGTGAGATGTCAGGTGGCCAGTGAGATGTAGGTGGCCATCCAGTGAGATGTAGGTGGCCATCCAGTGAGATGTCAGGTGACCAGTGAGATGTAGGTGGCCATCCAGTGAGATGTCAGGTGGCCAGTGAGATGTAGGTGGCCATCCAGTGAGATGTCAGGTGGCCAGTGAGATGTAGGTGGCCATCCAGTGAGATGTTGGTGGCCATCCAGTGAGATGTAGGTGGCCATCCAGTGAGATGTAGGTGGCCATCCAGTGAGATGTAGGTGGCCATCCAGTGAGATGTAGGTGGCCATCCAGTGAGATGTAGGTGGCCATCCAGTGAGATGTAGGTGGCCATCCAGTGAGATGTAGGTGGCCATCCAGTGAGATGTAGGTGGCCATCCAGTGAGATGTAGGTGGCCATCCAGTGAGATGTCAGGTGGCCAGTGAGATGTCAGGTGGCCAGTGAGATGTCAGGTGGCCAGTGAGATGTTGGTGGCCATCCAGTGAGATGTAGGTGGCCATCCAGTGAGATGTAGGTGGCCATCCAGTGAGATGTCAGGTGACCAGTGAGATGTCAGGTGGCCAGTGAGATGTCAGGTGGCCAGTGAGATGTTGGTGGCCATCCAGTGAGATGTCAGGTGGCCAGTGAGATGTAGGTGGCCAGTGAGATGTAGGTGGCCATCCAGTGAGATGTAGGTGGCCATCCAGTGAGATGTAGGTGGCCATCCAGTGAGATGTTGGTGGCCATCCAGTGAGATGTCAGGTGGCCAGTGAGATGTAGGTGGCCAGTGAGATGTAGGTGGCCATCCAGTGAGATGTAGGTGGCCATCCAGTGAGATGTCAGGTGGCCAGTGAGATGTAGGTGGCCATCCAGTGAGATGTTGGTGGCCATCCAGTGAGATGTAGGTGGCCATCCAGTGAGATGTAGGTGGCCATCCAGTGAGATGTCAGGTGACCAGTGAGATATCAGGTGGCCAGTGAGATGTCAGGTGGCCAGTGAGATGTTGGTGGCCATCCAGTGAGATGTCAGGTGGCCAGTGAGATGTCAGGTGGCCAGTGAGATGTCAGGTGGCCAGTGAGATGTTGGTGGCCATCCAGTGAGATGTCAGGTGGCCAGTGAGATGTCAGGTGGCCAGTGAGATGTTGGTGGCCATCCAGTGAGATGTCAGGTGGCCAGTGAGATGTCAGGTGACCAGTGAGATGTTGGTGGCCATCCAGTGAGATGTCAGGTGGCCAGTGAGATGTCAGGTGACCAGTGAGATGTTGGTGGCCATCCAGTGAGATGTCAGGTGGCCAGTGAGATGTCAGGTGACCAGTGAGATGTCAGGTGGCCAGTGAGATGTTGGTGGCCATCCAGTGAGATGTCAGGTGGCCAGTGAGATGTCAGGTGGCCAGTGAGATGTCAGGTGGCCAGTGAGATGTTGGTGGCCATCCAGTGAGATGTCAGGTGGCCAGTGAGATGTCAGGTGGCCAGTGAGATGTTGGTGGCCATCCAGTGAGATGTCAGGTGGCCAGTGAGATGTCAGGTGACCAGTGAGATGTTGGTGGCCATCCAGTGAGATGTCAGGTGGCCAGTGAGATGTTGGTGGCCATCCAGTGAGATGTCAGGTGGCCAATGAGATGTTGGTGGCCATCCAGTGAGATGTCAGGTGGCCAGTGAGATGTTGGTGGCCATCCAGTGAGATGTCAGGTGGCCAGTGAGATGTCAGGTGGCCAGTGAGATGTTGGTGGCCATCCAGTGAGATGTCAGGTGGCCAGTGAGATGTCAGGTGACCAGTGAGATGTTGGTGGCCATCCAGTGAGATGTCAGGTGGCCAGTGAGATGTCAGGTGACCAGCCAGTGTGATGTCAGGTGACCAGTGAGATGTCAGGTGACCAGTGAGATGTCAGGTGACCATCCAGTGAGATGTCAGGTGGCCATCCAGTGAGATGTCAGGTAGCCAGTGAGATGTCAGGTGACCATCCAGTGAGATGTCAGGTGACCAGTGAGATGTCAGGTGGCCATCCAGTGAGATGTCAGGTAGCCAGTGAGATGTCAGGTGACCAGCCAGTGTGATGTCAGGTGACCAGTGAGATGTAGGTGGCCAGTGAGATGTCAGGTGGCCATCCAGTGAGATGTCAGGTGGCCAATGAGATGTCAGGTGACCATCCAGTGAGATGTCAAGTAGGCAATCAGTTGTTAAGTGGCCGTGGTGCTGAAAGCTTAATTGAGAGTTGTTCTGTTGTTATACAGTGCGGGAGCAAATAATGGAGAATAATACTGTTGTATTGTCTGTCAGCTACTGAACAGATTGACACAGCATGTACGTCAGAGACAGGGCTGGTACTTGCCAGCTCTGTCTCAGAGTACTGCAGCAAGGTTAGGACAGTGCTGGCTGCTGGGTTCAGCTTCTTCTGTGTCCTGTTGTATTCATGTGTTCATGTCCTCTTCTGTCACATCAGTGTGTTCAATTCCTGTTTTCTAACCACAGTGTTATATCTTGTTCTCTTGTACCCACAGTGTTCATCTCTTGTTGTCTTGTACCCACAATGTTCATCTCTTGTTGTCTTGTACCCACAGTGTTCATCTCTTATTGTCTTGTACCCACAGTGTTCATCTCTTGTTGTCTTGTACCCACAGTGTTCATCTCTTGTTGTCTTGTACCCACAGTGTTCATCTCTTGTTGTCTTGTACCCACAGTGTTCATCTCTTGTTGTCTTGTACCCACAGTGTTCATCTCTTGTTGTCTTGTACCCACAGTGTTCATCTCTTGTTGTCTTGTACACACAGTGTTCATCTCTTGTTGTCTTGTACCCACAGTGTTCATCTCTTGTTGTCTTGTACCCACAGTGTTCATCTCTTGTTGTCTTGTACCCACAGTGTTCATCTCTTGTTGTCTTGTACCCACAGTGTTCATATCTTGTTGTCTTGTACCCACAATGTTCATCTCTTGTCTTGTACCCACAATGTTCATCTCTTGTTTTCTTGTACCCACAGTGTTCATCTCTTGTCTTGTACCCACAGTGTTCATCTCATGTTGTCTTGTACCCACAGTGTTCATCTCTTGTTGTCTTGTAACCACAGTGTTCATCTCTTGTTGTCTTGTACCCACAGTGTTCATCTCTTGTTGTCTTGTACCCACAGTGTTCATCTCTTGTTGTCTTGTACCCACAGTGTTCATCTCTTGTTGTCTTGTACCCTCGGTGTTCATCTCTTGTTGTCTTGTACCCACAGTGTTCATATCTTGTCTTGTACCCACAGTTGTTGAGGCCACATTTGAGAGTGGATATCTAAGACAGCATCACAGTTCAAAACAATGTGTTCAGACAGTCTGTTGTCAGCCTGTTCGGATGTTGTGACATCTGTGTTGGAATGATACAAGACATGGCTGGTATTTTTTTACCTGGATAGAACTGTGCCTCACCTGCCTACTATTTTGCAAAGTCCAGGGTTTGGTTTATCACTGGCAAGGCACCTAATGTCATTTGGTCAGTTTCTGAGATCTGTGTGTGATACTGACCAAATCGATTGTCTAGTGTCATTTGGTCAGTTTCTGAGAGGTCACTTGGTTGATGTAATACTGGCTACTTCATCTAGTGTCATTTGGTCAGTTTCTGAGAGATTATTTGGTTGGTGTAGCACTGACTACTTCATCTAGTGTCATTTGGTCAGTTTCTGAGAGATCGCTTGGTTGGTGTAGCACTGACTACATCAATCATCTAGTGTCATTTGGTCAGTTTCTGAGAGATTACTTGGTTGGTGTAGCACTGACTACATCAATCATCTAGTGTCATTTGGTCAGTTTCTGAGAGATTACTTGGTTGGTGTAGCACTGACTACTTCATCTATTGTCATTTGGTCAGTTTCTGAGAGATTACTTGGTTGGTGTAGCACTGACTACATCAATCATCTAGTGTCATTTGGTCAGTTTCTGAGAGATCGCTTGGTTGGTGTAGCACTGACTACATCAATCATCTAGTGTCATTTGGTCAGTTTCTGAGAGATTACTTGGTTGGTGTAGCACTGACTACATCAATCATCTAGTGTCATTTGGTCAGTTTCTGAGAGGTTGCTTGGTTGGTGTAGCACTGACTACATCAATCATCTAGTGTCATTTGGTCAGTTTCTGAGAGGTTGCTTGGTTGGTGTAGCACTGACTACATCAATCATCTAGTGTCATTTGGTCAGTTTCTGAGAGATTACTTGGTTGGTGTAGCACTGACTACATCAATCATCTAGTGTCATTTGGTCAGTTTCTGAGAGATTACTTGGTTGGTGTAGCACTGACTACATCAATCATCTAGTGTCATTTGGTCAGTTTCTGAGAGGTTGCTTGGTTGGTGTAGCACTGACTACATCAATCATCTAGTGTCATTTGGTCAGTTTCTGAGAGATTACTTGGTTGGTGTAGCACTGACTACATCGATCATCTAGTGTCATTTGGTCAGTTTCTGAGAGATTACTTGGTTGGTGTAGCACTGACTACATCAATCATGTGTCATTTGGTCAGTTTCTGAGAGATTACTTGGTTGGTGTAGCACTGACTACATCAATCATCTAGTGTCATTTGGTCAGTTTCTGGGAGATTACTTGGTTGGTGTAGCACTGACTACATCGATCATCTAGTGTCATTTGGTCAGTTTCTGAGAGATTACTTGGTTGGTGTAGCACTGACTACATCAATCATCTAGTGTCATTTGGTCAGTTTCTGAGAGATTACTTGTTTGGTGTATCACTGACTACTTCATCTAGTGTCATTTGGTCAGTTTCTGAGAGATTACTTGGTTGGTGTAGCACTGACTACTTCATCTAGTGTCATTTGGTCAGTTTCTGAGAGGTTGCTTGGTTGGTGTAGCACTGACTACTTCATCTAGTGTCATTTGGTCAGTTTCTGAGAGATTACTTGGTTGGTGTAGCACTGACTACATCAATCATCTAGTGTCATTTGGTCAGTTTCTGAGAGATTACTTGGTTGGTGTAGCACTGACTACTTCATCTAGTGTCATTTGGTCAGTTTCTGAGAGATTACTTGGTTGGTGTAGCACTGACTACATCAATCATCTAGTGTCATTTGGTCAGTTTCTGAGAGATTACTTGGTTGGTGTAGCACTGACTACATCAATCATCTAGTGTCATTTGGACAGTTTATGAGAGATTACTTGGTTGGTGTAGCACTGACTACTTCATCTAGTGTCATTTGGTCATTTTCTGAGAGATTACTTGGTTGGTGTAGCACTGACTACATCAATCATCTAGTGTCATTTGGTCAATTTCTGAGAGATTACTTGGTTGGTGTAGCACTGACTACTTCATCTAGTGTCATTTGGTCAGTTTCTGAGAGGTTGATTGGTTGGTGTAGCACTGACTACTTCATCTAGTGTCATTTGGTCAGTTTCTGAGAGGTTGATTGGTTGGTGTAGCACTGACTACATTGATCATCTAGTGTCATTTGGTCAAGAATCTGTGGATCTAGCAGCAATATGCCAGAATTAGGAGAATCTTGTGTTCACATGCTACTCTAATGATCTGTGTTTTTATATACACTTGGGGATATGTGATGTCTTTGATACATGTATGTGTCTATATATATTTTATGATTTGCAACCATAGTGGGAGATAGATAATTCAGCGCAGTTTACAGATAATAAAATATTAAGTTTTACATTGCCATTAGTCAATACAGATTTATTGTATTTGTTGATTCAGAATTTAAATTTCATGAATTTGTGTTTGTACATTTTGTCATCTCGTATACTTGTTTGCTTGTTGATAAACTTTCAGTCTACTTTCATGTACCATCCATCCCACACGTGACCACCCATTCCACACACATGACCACCCATCCCACACACGTGACCACCCACTGTGTGACCACCCATCCCCCACGTGTGACCACCCATCCCCCACATGTGACCACCCATCCCCCACATGTGACCACCCATCCCCCACATGTGACCACCCATCCCCCACGTGTGACCACCCATCCCCCACGTGTGACCACCCATTCCACACACATGACCACCCATCCCCCACATGTGACCACCCATCCCCCACATGTGACCACCCATCCCAAACATGTGACCACCCATCCCAAACATCACACATGTGGCCACCCATCCCAAACATCACACATGTGGCCACCCATCTAGCCTGCCCTACACACATGACCACTTATCCAACCCACCACCCACACCACCACACATCCAGTCCAACCCACCCACACTGCCACCACACATCCAGTCCAACCCACCATCATTACCACCACACATCCAACACATGTCCACCCAGCTGACCTGCCCAGTTCACTTGACCACTATTCCAACACCACCAGCCTGCCCCATGCAACACCACCAGCCCACCCCATGTAACACCACCAGTCTGCCCCATCCAACACCACCAGCCTGCCCCATGCAACACCACCAGCCCGCCCCATGCAACACCACCAGCCCGCCCCATACAACACCACCAGCCCGCCCCATACAACACCACCAGCCCGCCCCATGCAACACCACCAGTCTGCCCCATGCAACACCACCAGCCTGCCCCATGCAACAGCACCAGCCTGCCCCATGCAACAGCACCAGCCTGCCCCATGCAACAGCACCAGCCCGCCCCATGCAACACCACCAGCCTGCCCCATGCAACACCACCAGCCTGCCCCATGCAACACCACCAGCCTGCCCCATGCAACACCACCAGCCCGCCCCATGCAACACCACCACTCTGCCCCGTGCAACACCACCACTCTGCCCCATGCAACACCACCAGTCCAGTCCATGCAACACCACCAGCCCACCCCATGTAACACCACCAGCCTGCCCATGCAACACCACCAGCCTGCCCCATGCAACAGACAAAGAATGTCTCCAGTTATTCTCCTTTCGCTTGGACTCGTACATATAGTGTCGGATGTAAACATTGGTCTGGACTGTGAGTACTGCACATCTCCAGGTTAGAAGAGGAAAATGTAAAAACAATTGTAAGGATCCTCTACATGCCTGGGTAGAACTGGAAGGAAGAAACACAAATGTAAGGATCTGCAACATCCCAGGATAGAAAGGGAGTGTAAAAACAAGTCAGGATCTGCAACATTCTGGGGTAGAAGAGGAATGAGTAAACACAACTGTAAGGATCTGCAACATCTTAGGGGACACAACTGAGATGGGCACTTAGGGGACACAACTGCCTCAAGATGGGCATGTAGGGGACACAACCAACTCAAGATGGGTATTAGGGGACACAACCAACTCAAGATGGGTATTAGGGGAGACAACCAACTCAAGATGGGTATTAGGGGACACAACTGCCTCAATCTGGGCACCTAGGGGACACAATTGCTTCAAAATGGGGACTTAGGGGACACAACCACCTCAAGATGGGCACTTAGGGGACACAACTGCCTCAAGATGGGCACTTATGTTGCACAACTGCCTCAAGATGGGCACTTAGGGGACACAACCAACTCAAGATGGGTATTAGGGGACACAACTGCCTCAATCTGGGCACTTAGGGGGCACAACCGTCTCAAGATGGGTATTATGGGACACAACTGCCTCAACATGGGTATTAGGGGATACAACTGCCTCACCATGGGCACCTAGTGGACGCAACTGCTTCAAGATGGGCACTTAGGGGACACAACCGCCTCAAGATAGGTATTTAGGGACAAAACTGCCCCAAGATGGCACCTAGGGAACACAACTGCCCCAAGATGGCACCTAGGGGACACAATCGCCTCAAGATTGGTATTAGGGGACACAACTGCCTCAAGATGTGCACTTAGGGGAGACAACCACCTCAAGATGGGTATTAGGAGACACAACTGCCTCAAGATGGGCACCTAGGGGATACAACTGCCTTAAGATAGGGACCTAGGGGATTCAACTGCCTCAAGATGGTCACATAGGGGACACAACTGCCTCAAGATGAGCACCTAGGGGACACAACTGCCTCTAGATGGGCACCCAGGGGACACAACTGCCTCAAGATGGGCACCTAGGGGACACAACTGCCTCAAGATGAGCACCTAGGGGACAACTGCCTAAAGATGGGCACATAGGGGACACAACTGCCTCAAGATAGGCACCTAGGGGACACAACTGCCTCAAGATAGGCACCTAGGGGACACAACTGCCTCAAGTTGGGCACTTTCAAATTGCATAGAAAATTAGCTTGGGGTTGAAAGCAACGCCCAACAAAGGTCATGTAAAGATGTCATTGACCTTACCGATATTGATGACATCATATTGCTCCCTGTTTATATCATCTCTGACATCACAAAGCCCTGACGAACGCCTTGCTTGATGTCAAACCAATCTGATGTTTCGTCATCTATTCTCCTCCTCCTTCTTCTTCTTCTTCTTCTTCTTCTTCTTCTTCTTCTTCTTCTTCGCTGCAGGAACAAGTGTATTTCGACACATGACTTGTTCCTGCAGCGAGGCACTGTCGTCATTTGGAGGTGACAGGTTCAAATCCCGGTCGGTAACTATAGCTAGTGCGTCCTCTAGTATAGCTGTTATACTCAGCTCGGAATTCTGAGGTGAGAAGGAACATTTTTTTCCAATTTTTATTTTCTCCTCAATGCTTTCATGTATTCATCTTTTTATTCGTCTCATTCTGTCGTCACATCTTAATGTAGTCACAGGAGATCTCTGTGACTATATGTTGTGTTCTGTGTATGTGTTTGTTTGCTGATGAAGGCTAATCGCCGCAACGTCCTGTATGTGTCATAATTCTGTTATGTAAAGCTGCACTACTTTGTGTCATTTGATATTGTGTACAACTGCGGGGGTGGAAAAGGGGGAAGGGGAGGTTGGAAGCTAAATGAAACTATGTTGGACATTGAGGCCGTGAGGGGAGAGTGAACCCAACTGGAATATGAGGCGGTTTTACAATGTTTTACGATCACGTTCGTGAGATGCGCACGATTTGAGCGCCGTGACCTGTATGTCCGCTACGCCACGTCATGCAAGGAGGCTTCCATAATTGCAGAGCTGACACACAGCGCTCTGGTACTGGGCTCACCCAAGGAATCGTCACGTCCTGCACATGGCTGCTTAGCCTCACTTCCGTATATTGGGCCTCTCGTCCACCACAGGCTGTTCCTAGGGAAACCAGGAGAAATAAGTCTGCAGCTGACATCCACACAGGGAGCCTTCAATTCGGACCGTCACTGTTATGGATTTGTTCGCCAAGCAGTATTCCATTTCGTGCCACTGGGACATTTTTCAATCGTTCATGTCACCCGCATATGGACTTTCGATTCGGACTTTTCACGCAGTTGATTTGCTAGCTGAGCAATATTCCGTTGCGTGCCACAGGGACGCTCTTTCTACCATTGACAACGTTCACTCCGGTCGCCAACATGGCGGTTAGGCATTGAACCGTTGGGGCCTGTAGCATGTTTATGCTTGTGGCTACGGTTTGCAATCGCATTTTCCTCATGTTGGACTGGTAGTATATAGTTCCGTCGCCCTGCTACTGAGTGAGTGCGTGGGCGACACCGTGAGCTGTGAAATTCATGTGGAATGTTTTTACATGTGTCCTGTACAGTGACCTGCATGTTCGGAACAATGGCTACCGGCTGTTGCTGAATTGAATGATTTACCCTTTCGGTTCACGCGTGCATTTTTCGGGAGACTCCTGGGAGACGGCGCTGAAGCTGCGAAGTTCGTGCGACACTTTCGGCGGGTTGCCCTGTGATAAAAGATCGAGCCATGTGAGAAAACCCGGGTCATTGAGATCTTTCTGGTGACTGCCGAGTCCATCGATGATGAACTGTGATTTTCGTGGATGAATTTTGTGTTGGCGTTCTGGCGGCGGCATTATGCACAGTGTACTTGTGCGGGCTGTTGGATTGCCGGGACTCCTGCCTATTCCACTTTTCACATTGGACAGCGGGGAGCATTTTGCGTGATATTCGCTGGCACGGGAATGGAGCATAATGGGGACGACCCGTTGCCGTGGAGTTGGAACCTCGACAAACTAACTAACGCTCACTCAATGGGCTTTCGATGCGGACTTTCCTCGTAGAAGGTGGATGGCGGCCTGGCCCTCAACAGGCAAGATGGAGGAGAAGAGAACAAGGGGAAGGCAGAGAAGTAAATAACAGGATGGCTTGGTCACGTGGTAGGGTCGAAACAAGAACATTGAGCTGATCCACGACTCTGGTGATCCAGTGAGATGGCGAGACATGACCGTCCCCGCTTATCGGTATGGCACATGATGATGAAGTCAGAGATTTTCTACTGCTGGAGACTGTGGCCGACATCAGCACTGTTTGGGTGTAATGGAGGCACTTCCGGCTGTCGCCCAGCTCCAGGCACCGACAACAAGACAACGGTTATGTCGTGTCTCTGCTCTAACTTCCCTCTGTGTTTGTCTGCTGCACCCTGTCTGCTCGCTTCAACACGCCTGACTTCTGGGACATTGGCTGGTGGACGCTCATTTTCAGCACACCTGGCTCCAATCATTTCCATCCCAGTCAGTAGGTTGGTCAGACAATCAATCATCAGCGGTCACAATCTTGCCTTGCGGTACACTTTAGTAACTTTACATTCTAACTAACAATAATACTAACAAGTAACATTCTTCTAAACTAAACATTGTTTTCCCGTAGTGAATTTGAATATCAAAGTACAAATACATAAACATTAGATTGCACTATTTATTGCCTGGCATATGTGGCTGCTTCTCGTCAGAAACTCATTTCATCATGTTCCTCTTGTACCTTGCGGTGTCGAGGTTCCGCTCATGGGCTTCGCTTCATGATCATCATGTATTGATATTCGATTATTCGGTTCCCATGTCATGTATTGATATTCCCATGGACTGTTATTCCCTCGTCCATCGTTTACGTGGTCGGCCTCTTTCTCTGCTTCCATATTGCTTATTGTGGTATATTGTTACTTGGTAACCTCATAAATATCTAGAAATCATACCACCTGACACAAATAATTAGAAATCATACAACCAGAAGCATAAATAATTAGAAATCATACAACCAGTCACATGAATATAAAGAAATAATACAACCAGACACATAAATATATAGAAATCATACAATCAGACAAATGGAAACTTAGTGACAACAGGCAAGATTGTTGGGTAAACTTAGTGACAACAGGCAGGATTGTTGGGAAAACTTAGTGACAACAGGCAGGATTGTTGGGAAAACTTAGTGACAACAGGCAAGATTGTTGGGTAAACTTAGTGACAACAGGCAGGATTGTTGGGAAAACTTAGTGACAACAGGCAGGATTGTTGGGAAAACTTAGTGACAACAGGCAAGATTGTTGGGTAAACTTAGTGACAACAGGCAGGATTGTTGGGAAAACTTAGTGACAACAGGCAGGATTGTTGGGAAAACTTAGTGACAACAGGCAAGATTGTTGGGAAAACTTAGTGACAACAGGCAAGATTGTTGGGAAAACTTAGTGACAACAGGCAGGATTGTTGGGAAAACTTAGTGACAACAGGCAAGCTTATTGGGAAAACTTAGTGACAACAGGCAAGATTGTTGGGAAAACTTAGTGACAACAGGCAAGATTGTTGGGAAAACTTAGTGACAACAGGCAGGATTGTTGGGAAAACTTAGTGACAACAGGCAGGATTGTTGGGAAAACTTAGTGACAACAGGCAAGCTTATTGGGAAAACTTAGTGACAACAGGCAAGCTTATTGGGAAAACTCAGTGACAACAGGCAAGCTTATTGGGAAAACTTAGTGACAACAGGCAAGCTTATTGGGAAAACTTAGTGACAACAGGCAAGCTTATTGGGAAAACTTAGTGACAACAGGCCAGATTGTTGGGAAAACTTAGTGACAACAGGCAAGCTTATTGGGAAAACTTAGTGACAACAGGCAGGATTGTTGGGAAAACTTAGTGACAACAGGCAAGCTTATTGGGAAAACTTAGTGACAACAGGCAAGCTTATTGGGAAAACTTAGTGACAACAGGCAAGCTTATTGGGAAAACTTAGTGACAACAGGCCAGATTGTTGGGAAAACTTAGTGACAACAGGCAAGCTTATTTGGAAAACTTAGTGACAACAGGCAAGCTTATTGGGAAAACTTAGTGACAACAGGCAAGCTTATTGGGAAAACTTAGTGACAACAGGCAAGATTGTTGGGAAAACTTAGTGACAACAGGCAAGATTGTTGGGAAAACTTAGTGACAACAGGCAAGATTGTTGGGAAAACTTAGTGACAACAGGCAAGATTGTTGGGAAAACTTAGTGACAACAGGCAAGCTTATTGGGAAAACTTAGTGACAACAGGCAAGATTATTGGGAAAACTTAGTGACAACAGGCCAGATTGTTGGGAAAACTTAGTGACAACAGGCAAGATTATTGGGAAAACTTAGTGACAACAGGCCAGATTGTTGGGAAAACTTAGTGACAACAGGCCAGATTGTTGGGAAAACTTAGTGACAACAGGCCAGATTGTTGGGAAAACTTAGTGACAACAGGCCAGATTGTTGGGAAAACTTAGTGACAACAGGCCAGATTGTTGGGAAAACTTAGTGACAACAGGCAAGATTGTTGGGAAAACTTAGTGACAACAGGCCAGATTGTTGGGAAAACTTAGTTACAGCAGACCAGGTCCTAAGCCTTGGTCGGCAGCTGGTCTAGGATTGAAGCTCTGACAAGCAGACATATAGAGCATTGTTTTGCTGATCCAGCAGCTTCTGCAATTTGTCTTGTTCCAGATGTAGGGGTGTTACCTTTCCTCTAGAGTAAACTAGGCAGGCAGAGAGTGGGATCATGCTGCATGGACAACACATGGTCTCTGGAGTAAACTAGGCAGGCAGAGAGAGGGATCATGCTGCATGGGCAACACATGGTCTCTGGAGTAAACTAGGCAGGCAGAGAGTGGGATCATGCTGCATGGACAACACATGGTCTCTGGAGTAAACTAGGCAGGCAGAGAGAGGGATCATGCTGCATGGGCAACACATGGTCTCTGGAGTAAACTAGGCAGGCAGAGAGAGAGGGATCATGCTGCATGGGCAACACATGGTCTCTGGAGTAAACTAGGCAGGCAGAGAGTGAGGGATCATGCTGCATGGACAACACATGGTCTCTGGAGTAAACTAGGCAGGCAGAGAGAGAGGGATCATGCTGCATGGACAACACATGGTCTCTGGAGTAAACTAGGCAGGCAGAGAGAGAGGGATCATGCTGCATGGACAACACATGGTCTCTGGAGTAAACTAGGCAGGCAGAGAGAGAGAGGGATCATGCTGCATGGGCAACACATGGTCTCTGGAGTAAACTAGGCAGGCAGAGAGTGGGATCATGCTGCATGGACAACACATGGTCTCTGGAGTAAACTAGGCAGGCAGAGAGTGGGATCATGCTGCATGGACAACACATGGTCTCTGGAGTAAACTAGGCAGGCAGAGAGAGAGGGATCATGCTGCATGGGCAACACATGGGCAACACATGGTCTCTACATGGGCAACACATGGTCTCTACATGGGCAACACATGGGCAACACATGGTCTCTACATGGGCAACACATGGTCTCTACATGGGCAATACATGGTCTCTACATGGGCAACACATGGTCTCTGGAGTAAACTAGGCAGGCAGAGAGAGGGATCATGCTGCATGGGCAACACATGGGCAACACATGGTCTCTACATGGGCAACACATGGTCTCTACATGGGCAACACATGGGCAACACATGGTCTCTACATGGGCAACACATGGTCTCTACATGGGCAACACATGGGCAACACATGGTCTCTACATGGGCAACACATGGTCTCTACATGGGCAACACATGGGCAACACATGGGCAACACATGGGCAACACATGGGCAACACATGGGCAACACATGGCAACACATGGGCAACACATGGGCAACACGTGGTCTCCAGGCTTTGTGCTATGGAGAGGTATAAATAACTCTATCAGGGTTACGTGAAGCCATGCAAGTAGGTGATGGATGAAGTGTGAGAGCAGTCGACAGATTGTTGTTGCCCCGGGAAGGTTAACCTGGTCAACAAATGCCCGCAGAAGTCGGATGTGTCAGCCTAACGGCGCAAGAACGCAGCTCTGCTGTAAACAGGCACAACGCAATCACGTCCGAAAAAAACTCCGGATGAACACAGAAGAAGAAGAAGAAGATTGTTGTTGGTTATGGTCTTGCACTCTGCAGGGATAGGCAGATGATCTCATCAGTAGAGACAATGGCTATGGCCACCGACTAGTACAGTCACTGCCCAGAATGAAAGCAACGGCAAATTACCTTCTGCAAAACTTGCCAAGAAACCCTAACAGCCATGACCAGTGACAGCAGAGACAGAACCTGAACCCTCATTAGATGAAATTGCATAGGCAATAAAGAACCTGAAGAATGGTAAATCACCTGGATGTGATGCGATACCAGCTGAGCTAATTAAAGTTGGAGGAGAAGAAAGCATACAAATCTATCACGCATTATGTAAAAAGATATGGAAAAATGGTATATGGCCAAAAGATTGGAAAAGAACTGTCTTTATTCCAATACCAATAAAAGGGCAACCTGAAATTATGCACCAACTATAGAACTGTTGCCCTGATCAGTCATGCAAGTAAAATTCTACTAAAAATCATAATGGGATGACTTCGTAAGAAAATGGAAGTAGAGATTAACGTGGTTCAAGCTGGATTTAGACAAGGAAGAGGAACAAGAGATCACATACTCAACATGCGTTTAATAATAGAAATGTGCAGAGAATAAATTTAAACCTATTCTTCTGTTTTGTGGATTATTTATAGGCATTTGACTGTGTACACCATCAGAAACTTTGGGAAATCATGAGGAATATGGGCTTTCTATCACATGTAATACAGCTAATAAAAATGCTCTATCTAGACCAACAAGCAGCAGTTAGAATAGCTGGTGAGACATCAGATTGGTTTGACATCAAACAAGGAGTCCTCAGGGCTGTGTGCTGTCACCCTATTTGTTCAACCTGTACGCCAAAAATATAATGAGAAATGTTACAGATGATATAAACAGGGAGCTGTATGATGCCCTAAACATTGGTGGTCATGACATACCAGAGATTCGGTATGCTGATGATACAGTATTGCTATCCACAACACAGAAGGGTATAGAAAACCTAATAACCTCAACCCAATTGAATAGTGAAAATCACAACTTATATCTTAACATAGCAAAAACAAAGATAATGCATACAGATAAAACTACTATGGAGAAAGAAATGTATGTTAATGAGGAAAAATTGGAGGTGGTGGCAAATTTCAAATATCTTGGGTCATTGATTACCAACAACGGGGACAATGAAAGAAATTAAAAGACAAATATCTGTTGCCCTTCAAAGACTAAAACAACTGAATAAATTGTGATGCATCTTTCCCATTGTGAGACTTGGACACTTACTAAACAAGCCGAACAGCACATAAATGCCTTTGAATATAAATATTATAGATGGGTTCTAAGAATATCTTGGATAAAGTAAACAACAAATGCATCCATACTTCAAGAACTGAATATTGAAGAAGGTTGGCTATCAAAGACAATAAAACAAAGACAACTGAAATATTTTGGTCACTTGAAACATCAGGAAAGTTTGGAGAGAATAATGGAGGGGTATATGCCTGGGCGTGGCAAAGGCGTTATGGACGCGGTTCGTAATTCCACTTACCTGCTTTCGATTTGGCAGCAGACTGTCACGCTGGGTTTTAAAGTGATGATATGGGAGCCGGTCATTCAGAAAGCAGTGGCAAACTACTGAATGTAAACTTGCCAAGACATCAACAATAGCAGTGCTGGTGTTGACAGCGATGTCCTGTAATTAGGATATGCAACAACAAAAAATATGTCTGGGAAGAGAGGAAGATGAAGGCCAAAGAGAAGATGGGTGCAGGATGTGGCGGATGATCTCCAGATGGGTGTATCGGACGCGGGACATCTTGCTTATGATCAAGAAGTTTTCCGGAAGATCGTTATGGGAGCGAGGTTCTGCAAAGGACATGCTACTGAATGAATGAATGTTTTTACTGGTCTTAGAATTAACTCAGTGTGCAAATAACTTGTCCAAGTGTCTGTTCTCTCTCATGTCTCTTGTCTACTGTGCTCTCATATCTCTGCCCCTTTCTCTGTGTCCTTTCTCTGTGTGCTACTTTCTCTGTGTGCTACTTTCCCTGTGTCTGTGTGATTGTATCCCTGCCTGAGTGCCACAATGACCTAGGTGTGTCAGAATGATACAGTCACCTGGTTATGTATGTTACACAAATCTTATACCATTCTATTGCATTGGTCAAGGTTGCTGAGTAAACTGCTGTCTTCTCAAGTTCCTGTGTGTGGACCTTGTAACCACTTGATGTTGTTATCTCCACAGTCACAGATGGGCAGCCGTGGCAGAGTCTTTGAGGATGTCACCAGCACACAGTGGACACACAACTAACAAGTGTTGGGACTTGAGTACTTGATTCACCAGCACACAGTAGACACACAACTAACAAGTGTTGGGACTTGAGTACTTGCGTCACCAGCACACAGTGGACACACAACTAACAAGTGTTGGGACTTGAGTACTTGTGTCACCAGCACACAGTGGACACACAACTAACTAGTGTTGGGACTTAAGTACATGTGATCTGATGTAGAGAGGCTTGTTTCATCTGTGAACACATACGCCAGGTTGCAGGATTGTGACAAGTGTGTCTGGATATTACATAGACAAGGTTGCAGGATTGTGACATCTCCTGATGTGATGTGGACAAGATTATGAGGGTGTTTTCATCTCTGGGTGTGGCTGAGACAGCAGAGGAAAGCTCCACCATCAGACATGAAATATGCTCAGAAGAATTGATCTTTGTCATCGACGCATGCCTCCCATTTTCATTTTACACACGTTTTCATGTAATGCATTGTCATTCTAAACTATTGTGATACTGTTGTCAGTATTGGAATGTGATTACAAACAAGGCATCTGTGGTGTGAACAAACATGGAGTGTGATATGGAGGACATGTCAATGTATGGTCACGCCTATGGGGTGCAGGGATCTAGTGGCAGAAGTCCTTCTCTGGACCACGTTGTTTGTGTTCTAGGGAAAGGACAGCATCGGTCGAACAGTCTCATAATTGAATCACCACCAGGCAATAGTGGGCATTTTTCAAGTTCTGCCCCAGATGGGAGCTTGAATTATCTGGCGGCAACGCGTGGAGAACTTGTTCAGTATCGTACTTTACCTGCAGAAGGTAAAAACTCTGGCCATTCACAAGGTGCTTGCATGATTGTTCAAGGAAGACCGTATATTCCTGTGTTGCCTAGTAACCCGACTGTGTTTTCTGCAGGGGTAGGTCACACAAGACAAGCACTATATGATGGTGAGACAAGTATATCTGTACAAGAAAGGGCAGAGTTTGAATTTCAGACTGTGTCCAGGAATAGTGAAGACGTGAATGGGTTGACAGCAGCTGTGGCCAGAAATATTGAAGACATGAATGGGTTAACGGCAGCCATGGCCAGGGGCAGCCTCTTGCTGGAGGAAGTGGGACCGAGACATTTACTGACTGAGGGATACAGTGTGCCAGGATGGCTTCAGACTGGCAGCTCAGACAATGAGATTGTGGTCTCAGAGAAGCAAACTGATGAAGGTCATGAGGCGGTGGTGGCCAGGGAGACACGGAAGAATGACACGATGAGACCAGGGCAAATCTGCGACAGTGAGTCATCAGCTGATGGAGCCACAGATAATAATGAAGATAATGATGAGGATGATGTGGGTACTGATGATAGCCAATCTAGTCATGATTCTGAGGATGATCAAGATAGACAGGAGACTGGACAGTGTTCGAATCTGTCATCAGCCGATGAAGAAGAAGAAGAAGAAGAAGAAGATAATGCAGATGAAAACATGGTATCACCTGGGACAGTAGGGCTGATGCCCCCATTAGAAGGTTCCAGAAGGTTTCAGTGTACATTGTGTGAACATTCCTACAAATTTAAGAGAGGATTGAACAGGCACTTGAAAACCCACCTAGGGCAGCATTCTTGTACAGTTTGCAAATCTAGTTTCCATAACCAGGGGCAGCTGATGAGCCATCTCCTCACTCACAAGGATGTTGAAGTCCCACAGTCCCAGGTAGCACTTGGGCAGCATGTTGAGGCAGATACAAGTGGCGACCGTTCTGTGCGTGCATTTTCCTGTGCCCAGTGTTCGTATAAAGCCAAGAAGAGGAAAGATTTGAATAAACACATGGTTGTACACTCCACTGTGAGAATCCACAACTGCTCGCTCTGCTCGTTTTCATCGAAACGGAAATACAGCTTGCACCGACACCTGAAGACAGTTCATTCATCTGCCAGAATTTATGAGTGTATGTTGTGCAGTTTTAAAATTAGTGGCTTCGACAGCTTTAAAGCTCACGTAGGGGTGCATGTGACATCATTGAGCACGTCTTGTGGCATTTGTGGAACTGTGGTTAGGGAGAGGACTAATTTGATTGAGCACATCATCAGCCATTCCATGGTGCAGAAATCGGCCTGCAAGGATTGTCAGAAAATATTTCTCCGGTGTCATAAGTACATGCATCATCTCTTAAGTCACAAAGCCAGCACCCAAGAAGATCTTTCTGGGGGCATTGCTTTTGGGCAGGGCATACCTTCAGGGCAGGGCATGACTTCAGCTGGTGATTCCCTGACTTCTGGGTGCCAGTCGCTGGAAATGAAGTCAGTCTTGAATAATCTGTCCCTGGATGCAAATATCTCAGAATTGTCTGTCCTAATCTCCAGATTGTCAGAGATGACAAAAGTGGCCAGTTTCTTGAATGACAAATCCAAAATGGCCATTCAACTGACAGAACTATCAGCTGTAGCTGCACAACTTGCAGTAGTGTCTGGCAATGTGTTACAGTCATACAACCTGGCAGGTGACAGCCGATGTAAAACAAAGAGCCTGCCAGAGTCCCTCGATGCCGTGGATGACTCCTCGTTTGTGGAAGATGAATTTGCACTGTCATCACTGTTAAATGAGGACACAGCTGCTGTCAAAGAGGAGTATCCAGGAATCCTGTATCCGGCCATGGATACTAACATGCAGATTGAGGTCGACTTAAACGGGCATGCCGTTTCTTGTATTCAGAAGGACGAGCATGTCCCACGGGGAAGTGGGTCGCATTGTAAGAAAAGTAAACATTTGGTTTGTACCCACTGCAACATGGTGCTAAACGACATCTGTAGCCTGAAGCGCCACCTGGATGTGCACACGGATGTCCGGCCGTACTCCTGCCAAAAATGTGGTCAGTCCTTCCGCCGCAAGGAGCACCTGAAGAAGCACATGGTCACTCACTCAGTGGACAGGCCTTATGTCTGCAGCCAGTGTCAGTACCGAGCCAAGACTGAAGACCGGCTGAAGAGCCACATGGTCACTCACTCACAGAGCCGGGAGTTTGCATGTCAACTGTGTAACTATGCAGCAGCCAGCAGCCATGACCTCGGCCAGCACATGAAGAGACACAAACCCCAGACCTGCCCACAGTGTGGCTGTGTCTGCTACTCCAGGAGGGAATGGAAGAAGCATCTGTGTACTCACTCCTCGTTTGACTGTAAGGAGTGTCGATTCAACACTAGAGACAGACAGGAGTACAGCAAGCATCTCAAAAAACACGCCTTGCCTCACTGCCTGAACTGCGAGCTGTGTGGGTACACCTGCGACACCATGAGAAAGTTCCAGTACCACAAGCTCAGACATGAGAACAAGACCCCGTTCCAATGCCCGGATTGTGACTACAAGTGCAGCTCTAGGGCCAGTTTTGACTGCCACCGGCTAAAACACGCCGGCCTCAAACCATTCCTCTGCTCCTTCTGTGGGGCGTCCTTTGTGAAGACGTCGCATCTCAACCAACACATGTTAATACATAAGGATGAGAAGGCATTCAAGTGCAGCATGTGTGGCTACAGCTGTCGCACCAAACACAACCTCAAGGAGCATGAGATGACCCACACAGGGGAGAAACCATACGTGTGTATGTACTGCAACTTCTCCTTCCGTAGGAAGAAGGCTATGATGTTACATATGATGAAACATGAGACTGGTTGAGTCATAGTTCCTTAATGATCATATGATGAAGCGAGAGAGTGGTTGAGTCATAGTTCCCTGTTGATCATATGATGAAACATGAGAGTGATTGAATCATAGTTCTCTGTTGATGGGATCTGATGAAACAGAGTGGTTGAGTTATAGTTCCCTGTTGATCTGATGAAACATGAGAGTGGTTTAATCATAGTTATTTGTTGATCAGATCTGATGAAACATGAGAGTGGTTGAATCATAGTTCCCTGTTGATGTGATGAAACATGAGAGTGGTTGAGTCATAGTTCCCTGTTGATGTGATGGAACATGAGAGTGGTTTAATCATAGTTACCTGTTGATGTGATGAAACATGAGAGTGGTTTAATCATAGTTCCCTGTTGATGTGATGAAACATGAGAGTGATTGAGTCATAGTTCCCTGTTGATGTGATGGAACATGAGAGTGGTTTAATCATAGTTACCTGTTGATGGGATCTGATGAAACATGAGAGTGGTTGAGTCATAGTTCTCTGTTGATGTGATGGAACATGAGAGTGGTTGAGTCATAGTTCCCTGTTGATGGGATGGAACATGAGAGTGGTTGATTCATAGTTCCCTGTTGATCATATGATGAAACATGAGAGTGATTGAATCATAGTTCCCTGTTGATATGATGGAACATGAGAGTGGTTTAATCATAGTTATCTGTTGATGGGATGGAACATGAGAGTGGTTGAGTCATATTTCCCTGTTGATGTGATGAAACATGAGAGTGATTGAGTCATAGTTCCCTGTTAATGTGATGGAACATGAGAGTAGTTTAATCATAGTCACCTGTTAATGGGATCTGATGAAACATGAGAGTGGTTGAGTCATAGTTCCCTGTTGATGTGATGAAACATGAGAGTGGTTGAGTCATAGTTCCCTGTTGATGTGATAAAACATGAGAGTGGTTGAGTCATAGTTACCTTTTGATGTGATGAAACATGAGAGTGGTTTAATCATTGTTCCCTGTTGATGTGATGAAACATGAGAGTGATTGAGTCATAGTTCCCTGGTGATGTGATGAAACATGAGAGTGGTTTAATGATAGTTCCCTGTTGATGTGATAAAACATGAGAGTATTTGAGTCATAGTTCCCTGTTGATCTGATGAAACACGAGAGTGGTTTAGTCATAGTTCCCTGTTGATGTGATGAAACAGAGTGATTTAATCATAGTTCCCTGTTGATGGGATGGAACATGAGAGTGGTTTAATTGTAGTTCCCTGTTGATGTGATAAAACATGAGAGTGGTTTATTCATAGTTCCCTGTTGATGTGATAAAACATGAGAGTATTTGAGTCATAGTTCCCTGTTGATCTGATGAAACATGAGAGTGGTTTAGTCATAGTTCCCTGTTGATGTGATGAAATAGAGTGATTTAATCATAGTTCCCTGTTGATGGGATGGAACATGAGAGTGGTTTAATTGTAGTTCCCTGTTGATGTGATAAAACATGAGAGTGGTTTATTCATAGTTCCCTGTTGATGTGATGAAACATGAGAGTGGTTGAGTCATAGTTCCCTGTTGATGGATGTAACATGAGAGTGGTTGAGTCATAGTTCCCTGTTGATGGGATGGAACATGAGAGTGGTTGAGTCATAGTTCCCTGTTGATCATATGATGAAGCGAGAGAGTGGTTGAGTCATAGTTCCCTGTTGATCATATGATGAAGCGAGAGAGTAGTTGAGTCATAGTTCCCTGTTGATGAGATAAAATGAGAGTGGTTGAGTCATAGTTCCCTGTTGATCTGATGAAACATAAGAGTGGTTTAATCATAGTTCCCTGTTTATGTGATGAAACATGAGAGTGGTTGAGTCATAGTTCTCTGTTGATGTGATGGAACATGAGAGTGGTTGAGTCATAGTTCCCTGTTGATGGGATGGAACATGAGAGTGGTTGAGTCATAGTTCCCTGTTGATCATATGATGAAGCGAGAGAGTGGTTGAGTCATAGTTCCCTGTTGATCATATGATGAAGCGAGAGAGTAGTTGAGTCATAGTTCCCTGTTGATGAGATAAAATGAGAGTGGTTGAGTCATAGTTCCCTGTTGATCTGATGAAACATAAGAGTGGTTTAATCATAGTTCCCTGTTTATGTGATGAAACATGAGAGTGGTTGAGTCATAGTTCCCTGCTGAGGTGATGAAACATGAGAGTGGTTGAGTCATAGTTCCCTGTTGATCATATGATGAAGCAAGAGAGTGGTTGAGTCATAGTTCCCTGTTGATGTGATGAAACATGAGAGTGGTTGAGTCGTAGTTCCCTGTTGATCTTATGAAACATGAGAGTGGTTGTGTTGTAGTTCCCTGTTGATCTTACGAAACATGAGAGTGGTTTAATCATAGTTCCCTGTTGATCTGTTGAAACATGAGAGTGGTTGAGTTATAGTTCCCTGCTGATATGATGAAACATGAGAGTGGTTGAGTCATAGTTCTCTGTTGATGGAATCTGATAAAACATGAGAGTGGGTTAGTCATAGTTCCTTGATCATGTGATGAAACATGAGATTGGTTGAGTCATAGTTCTCTGTTGATCATATGATGAAACATGAGAGTGGTTGTGTCATAGTTCTCTATTGATCAAATAATGAAACATGATAGTGGTTGTGTCATAGTTCCCTGTTGATCATATGATGAAACATGAGAGTGGTTGTGTCATAGTTCCCTGTTGATCATATAATGAAACATCAGAGTGGTTGTGTCATAGTTCCCTGTTGATCATATAATGAAACATGACAGTGGTTGTGTCATAGTTCCCTGTTGATCATATAATGAAAGATGAGAGTGGTTGTGTCATAGTTCCCTGCTGATCATATAATGAAACATGACAGTGGTTGTGTCATAGTTCCCTGTTGATCATATAATGAAACATGACAGTGGTTGTGTCATAGTTCCCTGTTGATCATATAATGAAACATCAGAGTGGTTGTGTCATAGTTCCCTGTTGATCATATAATGAAACATGAGAGTGATTGTGTCATAGTTCCCCATTGAACATATAATGAAACATGACAGTGGTTGTGTCATAGTTCCCTGTTGATCATATAATGAAACATCAGAGTGGTTGTGTCATAGTTCCCTGTTGATCACATAATGAAACATGACAGTGGTTGTGTCATAGTTCCATGTTGATCATATAATGAAACATGACAGTGGTTGTGTCATAGTTCGCTGTTGATCATATAATGAAACATCAGAGTGGTTGTGTCATAGTTCCCTGTTGATCATATAATGAAACATGAGAGTGGTTGTGTCATAGTTCCATGTTGATCATATAATGAAACATGACAGTGGTTGTGTCATAGTTCCCTGTTGATCATATAATGAAACATCAGAGTGGTTGTGTCATAGTTCCCTGTTGATCATATAATGAAACATGACAGTGGTTGTGTCATAGTTCCCTGTTGATCATATAATGAAACATGAGAGTGGTTGTGTCATAGTTCCCTGTTGATCATATAATGAAACAGAGTGGTTGTGTCATAGTTCCCTGTTGATCATATAATGAAACATCAGAGTGGTTGTGTCATAGTTCCCTGTTGATCATATAATGAAACATCAGAGTGGTTGTGTCATAGTTTTCTTTTGATCATGTAGTTAAACATGAGAGTGGTTGTGTCATAGTTCCCTGTTGATCATATAATGAAACATCAGAGTGGTTGTGTCATAGTTCCCTGTTGATCATGTAGTGAAACATGAGAGTGGTTGTGTCATAGTTCCCTGTTGATCATATAATGAAACATGAGAGTGGTTGTGTCATAGTTCCCTGTTGATCATATAATGAAACATGAGAGTGGTTGTGTCATAGTTCCCTGTTGATCATGTAGTGAAACATGAGAGTGGTTGTGTCATAGTTCCATGTTGATCATATAATGAAACATGAGAGTGGTTGTGTCATAGTTCCCTTTTGATGATATAATGAAACATGAGAGTGGTTGTGTCATAGTTCCCTGTTGATCATGTAGTGAAACATGAGAGTGGTTGTGTCATAGTTCCCTGTTGATCATATAATGAAACATGAGAGTGGTTGTGTCATAGTTCCCTGTTGATCATATGATGAAACACGAGAGTGGTTGTGTCATAGTTCCCTGTTGATCATGTAGTGAAACATGACAGTGGTTGTGTCATAGTTCCCTGTTGATCATATAATGAAACATGAGAGTGGCTGTGTCATAGTTCCCTGTTGATCATATAATGAAACATGAGAGTGGTTGTGTCATAGTTCCCTGTTGATCATGTAGTGAAACATGACAGTGGTTGTGTCATAGTTCCCTGTTGATCATGTAGTGAAACATGAGAGTGGTTGTGTCATAGTTCCCTGTTGATCATATGATGAAACATGAGAGTGGTTGTGTCATAGTTCCATGTTGATCATATAATGAAACATGAGAGTGGCTGTGTTATAGTTCCCTGTTGATCATGTAGTGAAACATGAGACTCTGTGTGTAGTGTGGACATGAGTGTCTGTGTACACAAAAGGAGTCACTCATTATGACGTGTGTAAATGTGTATGTTGAGTCAGTTGTTGTGTTAAACTGTTGTCATTATGTGACACTTGTCATGTGAAACTTGTCATGTTAAACTGTGTATACACACAAAGCTATATACAAGTTTCACTGGTCATGGAAATGGTGAGTTTTTAAACATGTTGCAAATTATGTTTCCTTGTGCCATCCAACCTGGCATATATTCATACAAGCATCTGCCAGGTTTCTGTACATTTTAATGTCAAATATATTTCAGCTGCTGCATATGAATGGTAATTGTGATGTAATTTACTACAATGTCTAGTAGTAATGATATAATATATAACGCCTATATATCTGTATATAGTAGGGTGACCATCACCTGTAATAATGCAAATATAAATGTACATACATGTCCCCATGCTGGCCAGTAGGGTGTCACATGAACCCTCTCCCTCAAGTACTGCCCATACTTGCTTAAGTGCCTCACTGCCTTTCTTAGCAGTTCCACAATTTCCACACAAACTCCACTTCTATATCTGCTGCACTCTCTGCAGGAACTCCACTTCTATATCTACTGCACTCTTTGCAGGAACTCCACTTCTATATCTACACCACACTCTCTGCAGGAACTCCACTTCTATATCTACTGCACTCTCTGCAGGAACTCCACTTCTGTATCTACACCACACTCTCTGCAGGAACTCCACTTATATATCTACTGCACTCTTTGCAGGATCTCCACTTCTATATCTACTGCACTCTCTGCAGGAACTCCACTTCTATATCTACACACTCTCTGCAGGAACTCCACTTCTGTATCTAGACCACACTCTCTGCAGGAACTCCACTTCTGTATCTACACCACACTCTCTGCAGGAACTCCACTTCTATATCTACACACACTCTCTGCAGGAACTCCACTTCTATATCTACTGCACTCTCTGCAGGAACTCCACTTCTGTATCTACTGCACTCTCTGCAGGAACTCCACTTCTGTATCTACACCACACTCTCTGCAGGAACTCCACTTCTGTATCTACACCACACTCTCTGCAGGAACTCCACTTCTATATCTACACACTCTCTGCAGGAACTCCACTTCTGTATCTACACCACCCTCTCTGCAGGAACTCCACTTCTAAATCTACACCACACTCTCTGCAGGAACTCCACTTCTGTATCTACACCACACTCTCTGCAGGAACTCCACTTCTATATCTACACCACACTCTCTGCAGGAACTCCACTTCTATATCTACACACACTCTCTGCAGGAACTCCACTTCTGTATCTACACCACACTCTCTGCAGGAACTCCACTTCTATATCTACACACACTCTCTGCAGGAACTCCACTTTTATATCTACTGCACTCTCTGCAGGAATTCCACTTCTATATCTAGACCACACTCTCTGCAGGAACTCCACTTCTGTATCTACACCACACTCTCTGCAGGAACTCCACTTCTGTATCTACACCACACTCTCTGCAGGAACTCCACTTCTATATCTACACACACTCTCTGCAGGAACTCCACTTCTATATCTACACCACACTCTCTGCAGGAACTCCACTTCTGTATCTACACCACACTCTCTGCAGGAACTCCACTTCTGTATCTACACCACACTCTCTGCAGGAACTCCACTTCTATATCTACACACACTCTCTGCAGGAACTCCACTTCTATATCTACTGCACTCTCTGCAGGAACTCCACTTCTATATCTACACCACACTCTCTGCAGGAACTCCACTTCTATATCTACTGCACTCTCTGCTATCCAAGACTAATACTGTTGCCCAGACAGTAGTTACCTTGACGCCACTGAACTATCATTGTAACCCTGGGTTATATTTAGGTTGGACCAGGTTTTATCTCCTCATGTACTCCACTTTCTGCCTTTCCTGTAGCTCTTTCTTTATTCACAAGACTATTTCTGTCCTGTAGCTCTGTCTTATTTATTCACAGCACTGTCTGACTTTAGTAGAGCCAAGTGGTGAAGATGTCTGTCTCACATTCTGAATGTTGTACGTTCAGGCCACAAGTGCAATTTCCCCTAAAGCTCCTTTTAACTTCACTTGGGCACTCTGTCGTCTGTTGTCTGTACCTACTTTTGTCTGTACAGGCAGCACTTGGGCACTCTATTGTCTGTTGTCTGTACCTACTTTTGTCTGTACAGGCAGCACTTGGGCACTCTGTTGTATGTTGTCTGTACCTACTTTTGTCTGTACAGGCAGCACTTGGGCACTCTATCATCTGTTGTCTGTACCTACTTTTGTCTGTACAGGCAGCACTTGGGCACTCTATTGTCTGTTGTCTGTACCTACTTTTGTCTGTACAGGCAGCACTTGGGCACTCTGTCGTATGTTGTCTGTACCTACTTTTGTCTGTACAGGCAGCACTTGGGCACTCTATCGTCTGTTGTCTGTACCTACTTTTGTCTGTACAGGCAGCACTTGGGCACTCTATCGTCTGTTGTCTGTATCTACTTTTGTCTGTACAGGCAGCACTTGGGCACTCTGTCATCTGTACCTACTTTTGTCTGTACAGGCAGCACTTGGGCACTCTATCATCTGTTGTCTGTACCTACTTTTGTCTGTACAGGCAGCACTTGGGCACTCTATTGTCTGTTGTCTGTACCTACTTTTGTCTGTACAGGCAGCACTTGGGCACTCTGTCGTATGTTGTCTGTACCTACTTTGTCTGTACAGGCAGCACTTGGGCACTCTATCGTCTGTTGTCTGTACCTACTTTTGTCTGTACAGGCAGCACTTGGGCACTCTATCGTCTGTTGTCTGTATCTACTTTTGTCTGTACAGGCAGCACTTGGGCACTCTATCATCTGTACCTACTTTTGTCTGTACAGGCAGCACTTGGGCACTCTATCATCTGTACTTACTTTTGTCTGTACAGGCAGCACTTGGGCACTGTCGTCTGTTGTCTGTACCTACTTTTGTCTGTACAGGCAGCACTTGGGCACTCTATCATCTGTTGTCTGTACCTACTTTTGTCTGTACAGGCAGCACTTGGGCACTCTATCATCTGTTGTCTGTACCTACTTTTGTCTGTACAGGCAGCACTTGGGCACTCTATCATCTGTTGTCTGTACCTACTTTTGTCTGTACAGGCAGCACTTGGGCACTCTATCATCTGTTGTCTGTACCTACTTTTGTCTGTACAGGCAGCACTTGGGCACTCTATCGTCTGTTGTCTGTACCTACTTTTGTCTGTACAGGCAGTACTTGGGCACTATCGTCTGTACCTACTTTTGTCTGTACAGGCAGCACTTGGGCACTATCGTCTGTACCTACTTATGTCTGTACAGGCAGCACTTGGGCACTCTATCATCTGTACCTACTTTTGTCTGTACAGGCAGCACTTGGGCACTATCGTCTGTACCTACTTTTGTCTGTACAGGCAGCACTTGGGCACTCTATCATCTGTACCTACTTTTGTCTGTACAGGCAGCACTTGGGCACTCTATCATCTGTACCTACTTTTGTCTGTACAGGCAGCACTTGGGCACTCTATCATCTGTATCTACTTTTGTCTGTACAGGCAGCACTTGGGCACTCTATCGCCTGTACCTACTTTTGTCTGTACAGGCAGCACTTGGGCACTCTATCATCTGTACCTACTTTTGTCTGTACAGGCAGCACTTGGGCACTCTATCGTCTGTACCTACTTTTGTCTGTACAGGCAGCACTTGGGCACTATCGTCTGTATCTACTTTTGTCTGTACAGGCAGCACTTGGGCACTCTATCGTCTGTTGTCTGTATCTACTTTTGTCTGTACAGGCAGCACTTGGGCACTCTATCATCTGTACCTACTTTTGTCTGTACAGGCAGCACTTGGGCACTCTATCATCTGTTGTCTGTACCTACTTTTGTCTGTACAGGCAGCACTTGGGCACTCTATTGTCTGTTGTCTGTACCTACTTTTGTCTGTACAGGCAGCACTTGGGCACTCTGTCGTATGTTGTCTGTACCTACTTTTGTCTGTACAGGCAGCACTTGGGCACTCTATCGTCTGTTGTCTGTACCTACTTTTGTCTGTACAGGCAGCACTTGGGCACTCTATCGTCTGTTGTCTGTATCTACTTTTGTCTGTACAGGCAGCACTTGGGCACTCTATCATCTGTACCTACTTTTGTCTGTACAGGCAGCACTTGGGCACTCTATCATCTGTACTTACTTTTGTCTGTACAGGCAGCACTTGGGCACTGTCGTCTGTTGTCTGTACCTACTTTTGTCTGTACAGGCAGCACTTGGGCACTCTATCATCAGTTGTCTGTACCTACTTTTGTCTGTACAGGCAGCACTTGGGCACTCTATCATCTGTTGTCTGTACCTACTTTTGTCTGTACAGGCAGCACTTGGGCACTCTATCATCTGTTGTCTGTACCTACTTTTGTCTGTACAGGCAGCACTTGGGCACTCTATCATCTGTTGTCTGTACCTACTTTTGTCTGTACAGGCAGCACTTGGGCACTCTATCGTCTGTTGTCTGTACCTACTTTTGTCTGTACAGGCAGTACTTGGGCACTATCGTCTGTACTTACTTTTGTCTGTACAGGCAGCACTTGGGCACTGTCGTCTGTTGTCTGTACCTACTTTTGTCTGTACAGGCAGCACTTGGGCACTCTATCATCTGTTGTCTGTACCTACTTTTGTCTGTACAGGCAGCACTTGGGCACTCTATCATCTGTTGTCTGTACCTACTTTTGTCTGTACAGGCAGCACTTGGGCACTCTATCATCTGTTGTCTGTACCTACTTTTGTCTGTACAGGCAGCACTTGGGCACTCTATCATCTGTTGTCTGTACCTACTTTTGTCTGTACAGGCAGCACTTGGGCACTCTATCGTCTGTTGTCTGTACCTACTTTTGTCTGTACAGGCAGTACTTGGGCACTATCGTCTGTACCTACTTTTGTCTGTACAGGCAGCACTTGGGCACTATCGTCTGTACCTACTTATGTCTGTACAGGCAGCACTTGGGCACTCTATCATCTGTACCTACTTTTGTCTGTACAGGCAGCACTTGGGCACTATCGTCTGTACCTACTTTTGTCTGTACAGGCAGCACTTGGGCACTCTATCATCTGTACCTACTTTTGTCTGTACAGGCAGCACTTGGGCACTCTATCATCTGTACCTACTTTTGTCTGTACAGGCAGCCCTTGGGCACTCTATCGTCTGTATCTACTTTTGTCTGTACAGGCAGCACTTGGGCACTCTATCATCTGTTGTCTGTACCTACTTTTGTCTGTACAGGCAACACTTGTTTCCCTTGGTAGCACTTTGTTTCCTCCAGCAAGTGGTGGACACGTTTTTCCAGGATGTGTGCACGCAAACATGTCGGGTTGCCATACAGTGTAAACATAGATACATGTCTAGTGTGTTTGTGTGATGGTTGTAGCTGCCCGGAGTGACCCCCCCCCCCCCCCCACCCCCGAGTGTTTGCTGGAAGTGATGTCACGAGCAGACACATCTGGTGATGTTCTAATAAACAATATTTATCTATCTGTAAAGTGACTGTTGTGTTGGAGTTCATGGTGTGTTAGGTGTAACAGACTAACTGGGTTACTGTGATAGCCAGTTGACTGCAGTGTTTAGTCCGACGTGTGCAGGAACGGTTCCACTGCACGCAGTGAGTCTCCAACGCTAACACTAGTGCTACAGTCTCCGCCCGCCCATAGAAGGAGAACTTCGACACGGGGCACACACTCTCCAGCAAACCAGAGATGTCCATTTGTGTGTGTGTGTAGGTGCGTGTGTTATGGAAGCTCCTACAGGCGGACAGTTAGATCTTTGCTGATCCAGCAGCTTCTGCAGCGTGCCTTGTACCAGATATATTGGTGTTACCTTTCCTCTGGAGTAAACTAGGCAGGCCGAAAGAGACAGACAGAGAGAGAGAGAGAAAGAGAGAGATCATGCTGCATGGCAACACATGGTCCAGGGCCGGATTTAGACTTGATAAGGCCCTAAGCTATTTGAAATATGGGGCCCTTTATAAGTCCAGATATTCTATGTCAATGACAAATTGCTCACTAGGACAATATTTTTTGGACCCCCCCCCCCCCCATTTTCTTGGGGGCCCCAAGCTATAGCTTGTGTAGCTTATACGTAAATCCTGCACTGAGTCATGGTTCCTACAATTCAGCCCAGGCTTTGTGCTGTGGAGAGGTATAACCCCCTCTCTGGTCTCCGCCATGAGTTGTAGTTATGCTTTATTTTTGAAGCACGATGTAACGATCTATCGTCTGTCAAGATGGTCAGGTGCAAGTGTGTGTACACGTGTGTATGTACCAGACTGCAGCAACACTGCCGATCCAGATGTGTGTACTAGAACAGTATCTAATGCAGTAGCTTTACAGAACACAGTTGCAGAAAACAGGACGCTTGGGTGACTAGCTTTCATCAACAAACATATATACAAAACAGCATATAAACATAGGGAAAACACAGCAGCAGCAAACATATATACAACTCCTGTGTGTTGCCGGGGCCCATAAGGGAAGCAAAGAATAGCAACACTGTAGCCTACCACGCATGTCGTAAGAGGCGACTAATGAGGCTTGATAGTTCCGTCGCCCTGCTACTGAGTGAGTGCGTGGCGCGACACTGTGAGCTGTGAGTTTCGTGTGAAATGCTTTTGAATCTGCCTGAGGTGTTTTGGAACGTGACTGCATGTTCGGGGCGATGGCAGCTGGCTATGTCCCAGAGTTGACCGGTTTTTGCCTTATGCAGAAATGCGTGACTGCTGGGCTTCTGGTTGACTGCCACTACCATCGACGTTGAACTGTATTTTCATGGACTGTGTGGGTGAACATCTAGGAAACATCCAGATGGGAAAATGACTGCCGATTCCATCATAGATAAACTGGATGTTTCGTGGGGGACTATTGTGTTAACATTCTGGCCGCGGCATTATGCACAGTGTATCTGTGCGGGCTGTTGTTTGTCGAGACTCCTGTCTTTTCCACTTTTCACATTGGGCAGTGGGGAGCGTTTTATGTGATATTCACTGGCACAGGAACGGAGCTATATGGGGACGACCCATTGCTGTGAAGTTGGAACCGCGACTAATTAACTAACTAACATATATACAAAACACAGCATATAAATACGGGGAAGACTACATCAGCAAACATATACAAGGGGCTTCTCATAAGTCTTTAGCCTGACCATGAAGGAGTAGGCGGAGAAACTGAAATTTGGCACATGTATAGCTCATTCAATTTGTAATGGACATATGAATTTCCCTTCTCAACTGGTTTTCCCTATATGGTGCATGGCACAACACACCCTATTGACCAGATCTGCACATCCAACGGTTTGTCAGAACAATGGAGAAATCAGACACCAGGACTGTGATAACATTCTTGATGTTACAGGGAAAAACACCTACAGAAATACACAGGGAGATGGGGCCAGTGTTTGAGGAAGTCTGCCCTTCGTATACTTCTGTAAAAAATTAGTGTTTGCAGTTTAAGCGTGGCCGTTCCCAAGATCAGGACGACCGTCGTCAGAGTGCAATGATGCAAATGCTGCAAAAGTGAAGAATATCATAGACCAGGATAGGAAAATGACAATTGCAGAGATATCGGGTTCAGCAAAACTGAGTAAGAGTACAGTTTTTAGAAGTTTACACAACAGACTGAATATGAGAAAAGTTTGTGCCCCGCGCCTGCTGACATGTGAACAGAAACAAACACGGGTTGATTGCTGTGGCCAGTTGCTCAACATGTGGCGGTCGAAAAACATGTTGACGACCATGGTGACGGTAGATGAGACTTGGATTCACCATTATGACCCAGAATCCAAAATTGCCAGCATGCAGTGGAAAACCCCGGGCTCGCCAACACATGTCAAGCCAAGAGCACAAAAATCTGCAAGAAAAGTGATGCTGACTGTTTTTTGGGACGTCAAAGGTGTCATATTGAAAGATTACATGTTTCATGGCAACACGGTTAATGGCCAGTACTATGCAGATCTCCTTATCAAACCAAGAAAGGCTTGACCAGAAAACGAGGGATAGCGCGTACGCAAATTCTGCCATTGCTTCAAGACAACGCGCCCTCCCATAAAGCACGGCTTGTGCTGCAAACTGCCAACGATTTGAAATTCTTCCACACTCACCATATTCTCCAGATTTGGCTCCATCAGACTATTTTCTTTTCCCAAACCGTAGAAAACAGCTGAAAGGAAATCGTTTTGACAGTGACGAAGATGTCATACTGGCTTGTGATAACTGGTTTAGTTCGAAAAATAGGTTGTTTTATTCACGCAGAGATGGCAGAAATGTATACATGCAGGTGGTGGCTACATCGAGAAGGAATCAGCACTGTGCCAAATTTCAATTTTCTACGCCTACTCCTTCATGGTCAGGCTAAAGACTTATGAGAAGCTCCTTGTATACAAAACACAGCATATAAACATAGAGAAGATTACATCAGCAAACATATATACAAAACACAGCATATAAACATAGAGAAGATTACATCAGCAAACATATATACAAAACACAGCATATAAACATAGGGAAGATTACATCAGCAAACATATATACAAAACACAGCATATAAACATAGGGAAGATTACATCAGCAAACATATATACAAAACACAGCATATAAACATAGGGAAGATTACATCAGCAAACATATATACAAAACACAGCATATAAACATAGAGAAGGTTATATCAGCAAATACTCCCCCGATGTGTCTCCACCTTGACGTGGTGGGGGAGCTTGCGTGTCCCATAAACCCCATTTGCTTGCCGATGGGTGAAAAATTACATATCGGACAGCTTATGGGATAGGGACCAGACTAAGAGAGACACAACCTGCTGCTCTGCAGGCATAGACTGAGGATAGCAGTCAAAATTTAAATGAGGTGCACAAAGGCAGAATTTCTTGGTCCGGACAAAACTCTTAAGGCTCCCTGTCGAGGGCTGTGGCTGAACGCCTCTAAGCCACAAACCCTCGGATCTTAGAGCCAGGCTGATACCCGTCTACCGGAAAATAGAAACATGATACTGAGCAAGCTACATGCTCAGGATCTGATACATGTTCGAAGGCTCCCTAGCTGGGGGATATGAGAGTTTCCCGGATGAAGGGGCCTGGCCGTTTCCCGTTCACTGCTGCACGAAGGTAAGGTGCTGAGCCGGCAGCACATGTAGCCTACCTCGTGAGCGAGTACAAAAAAGTCAGAAAAGTGCCCCAGTCGAAGGGTTACGGAAACCGTCTGTATCTAACTCATAGAGAGTGTAGACAAAAGTGGAAGAATGTCTCATCAACGCGAAATGGAACGCACGGCGAGCGAACCTATTGCGTGGTCTGAAGTCACAAGCAAAAGCTTACCGAGTGGATGTCACTCGCAGTCTGACCGCTCCTGGTGTGTGATTGAGCGATCAGTGGCAAGTGGGATGCCCAACACATGGAAGTGAGGAACTAAAGCAGCCATGAGCAGGACGTGGAACTCCTTGGGTGAGCCCAGTCTCAGAGCAATATGTGCCGGCTCTGCAATTATGGAAGCCTCCTTGGATAGCGAGATAATGCCCATGGTCTGCCCCTGCCTTCCCTTGAGGGCAGACCACGATATCGTTGATCGTTCTATCTTGACCAGCTGAGATGTGGGTGACATTACAACAGTCTAACGTGTCTCGAAACCAGAGGAAGGCTAACCTCACTAAAAAATGCCCGCCGGAAGTCGGAAGTGTCGTCCTACGGGTGGCAAACTAAAAATTGACACTACGCATTTACGTCCGAGTGAAATGTCTCGTCCGAATGTCTCCCGTGCTAGGAACAGCTCTGACTACCTAGTTTCCGAATGCCGCTCTTGTTCGGTACAGCTCTGACTAGGTAGTTTTCCGAATGTCCGCCGTGCCTGGAACAGCTCTGATGGGTACAGGGACAAGCACATGTCCGAAAACTCGCTTAGTGGAAACCAACCGCAGAGCTGACTGGTTTGTGCAGGAACGGCCCAGGGCGAGCGAAATGCCCAATATATTGAAGTGAGGAATTAAAACAGCCATGAGCAGGACGTGACGATTCCCTCGGTAAACCCAGCACCAGAGCGTTATGTGCCGGCTCTGCAATTATGGAAGCCACCCAGGATGGCGGAAAATGCTATGGACTGTCCCTGCCTTCACTTGAGGGATGACCGTGTAGTCTTCGACTGTTCCAACTAGACAAGCTGAGATGTGGACGGTACCACAAAAGTGAGAGTCTCCCAGGATTGCTAACCTGGTCAAAAATGCACGCTAAAAGTCGGATGTGTTGGCCTGAGGGTCTCGACCCGAGGGTGCCTAACCAGACACACCGCAATCACATCTGAAAAAATCACTCCGGATGAACGCAAAGAAGAAGAAGATATCAGCAAATATATATACAAAACACAGCATATAAACATAGAGAAGGTTATATCAGCAAACATATATACAAAACACAGCATATAAACATAGAGAAGGTTATATCAGCAAACATATATACAAAACACAGCATATAAACATATAGAAGATTACATCAGCAAACATATATACAAAACACAGCATATAAACATATAGAAGATTACATCAGCAAACATATATACAAAACACAGCATATAAACATAGAGAAGATTACATCAGCAAACATATATACAAAACACAGCATATAAACATAGAGAAGATTACATCAGCAAACATATATACAAAACACAGCATATAAACATAGGGAAGATTACATCAGCAAACATATATACAAAACACAGCATATAAACATAGGGAAGATTACATCAGCAAACATATATACAAAACACAGCATATAAACATAGGGAAGATTACATCAGCAAACATATATACAAAACACAGCTTATAAACATAGGGAAGATTACATCAGCAAATATATATACAAAACACAGCATATAAACACACAGAAGATTACATCAGCAAACATATATACAAAACACAGCATATAAACATAGGGAAGGTTATATCAGCAAACATATATACAAAACACAGCATATAAACACACAGAAGATTACATCAGCAAACATATATACAAAACACAGCATATAAACATAGGGAAGGTTATATCAGCAAACATATATACAAAACACAGCATATAAACATAGAGAAGATTACATCAGCAAATATATATACAAAACACAGCATATAAACACACAGAAGATTACATCAGCAAACATATATACAAAACACAGCATATAAACATAGGGAAGATTACATCAGCAAACATATATACAAAACACAGCATATAAACATAGGGAAGATTACATCAGCAAACATATATACAAAACACAGCATATAAACATAGGGAAGATTACATCAGCAAACATATATACAAAACACAGCTTATAAACATAGGGAAGATTACATCAGCAAATATATATACAAAACACAGCATATAAACACACAGAAGATTACATCAGCAAACATATATACAAAACACAGCATATAAACATAGGGAAGGTTATATCAGCAAACATATATACAAAACACAGCATATAAACACACAGAAGATTATATCAGCAAACATATATACAAAACACAGCATATAAACATAGGGAAGGTTATATCAGCAAACATATATACAAAACACAGCATATAAACATAGAGAAGATTACATCAGCAAACATATATACAAAACACAGCATATAAACATATAGAAGATTACATCAGCAAACATATATACAAAACACAGCATATAAACATAGGGAAGGTTATATCAGCAAACATATATACAAAACACAGCATATAAACATAGGGAAGATTACATCAGCAAACATATATACAAAACACAGCATATAAACATAGAGAAGGTTACATCAGCAAACATATATACAAAACACAGCATATAAACATAGAGAAGATTACATCAGCAAATATATATACAAAACACAGCATATAAACATAGGGAAGATTACATCAGCAAATATATATACAAAACACAGCATATAAACACACAAAAGATTACATCAGCAAATATATATACAAAACACAGCATATAAACACACAGAAGATTACATCAGCAAATATATATACAAAACACAGCATATAAACACACAGAAGATTACATCAGCAAATATATATACAAAACACAGCATATAAACACACAGAAGATTACATCAGCAAACATATATACAAAACACAGCTTATAAACATAGGGAAGATTACATCAGCAAACATATATACAAAACACAGCATATAAACATAGAGAAGATTACATCAGCAAACATATATACAAAACACAGCATATAAACATAGAGAAGATTACATCAGCAAACATATATACAAAACACAGCATATAAACATAGAGAAGATTACATCAGCAAACATATATACAAAACACAGCATATAAACATAGGGAAGATTACATCAGCAAACATATATACAAAACACAGCATATAAACAGGGAAGATTACATCAGCAAACATATATACAAAACACAGCATATAAACATAGGGAAGATTACATCAGCAAACATATATACAAAACACAGCATATAAACAGGGAAGATTACATCAGCAAACATATATACAAAACACAGCATATAAACATAGGGAAGATTACATCAGCAAACATATATACAAAACACAGCATATAAACATAGGGAAGATTACATCAGCAAACATATATACAAAACACAGCATATAAACATAGAGAAGATTACATCAGCAAACATATATACAAAACACAGCTTATAAACATAGGGAAGATTACATCAGCAAACATATATACAAAACACAGCATATAAACATATAGAAGATTACATCAGCAAACATATATACAAAACACAGCATATAAACATATAGAAGATTACATCAGCAAACATATATACAAAACACAGCATATAAACATAGGGAAGATTACATCAGCAAACATATATACAAAACACAGCATATAAACATAGAGAAGGTTATATCAGCAAACATATATACAAAACACAGCATATAAACATAGGGAAGATTACATCAGAAAACATATATACAAAACACAGCATATAAACAGGGAAGATTACATCAGCAAACATATATACAAAACACAGCATATAAACAGGGAAGATTACATCAGCAAACATATATACAAAACACAGCATATAAACATATAGAAGATTACATCAGCAAACATATATACAAAACACAGCATATAAACATAGAGAAGATTACATCAGCAAACATATATACAAAACACAGCTTATAAACATATAGAAGATTACATCAGCAAACATATATACAAAACACAGCATATAAACATAGAGAAGATTACATCAGCAAACATATATACAAAACACAGCATATAAACAGGGAAGATTACATCAGCAAACATATATACAAAACACAGCATATAAACAGGGAAGATTACATCAGCAAACATATATACAAAACACAGCATATAAACATAGAGAAGATTACATCAGCAAACATATATACAAAACACAGCATATAAACATAGGGAAGATTACATCAGCAAACATATATACAAAAACACAGCAAACACCGGAAAAGACACTACAATATCAACATTAAGGCGAAGATTGGAAAAATTGAAAGAAAAACAAAATGAACAAAATGTGGTACTTATCCCAGAATTCCAGTCTGTGAAACTGGCATAGATCTTGACGTTGATACCCTTATATAGACAGACAGCCGTTGGCGTCTCTGGTGCCATGGAGACCAGAGTAGGGGACGGTAACTGTCCACTGAAGATTCCAGGTAAATGAGTGGACGGTGGCAATATGGATGTGTCTGTAGACAGGTAGTTGGCTATGTGGGTGTTCTGTAGGTGTATCTGTAGGCAGATAGGTGGCAATGTGGGTTTGTCTGTAGGCAGGAAGTTGGCTATGTGAGGGTGTGTCTTTAGGCAGGTAATGTGGCAATGTGGGTGTGTCTATAGGCTTGTAGGTGGCTATGTGGGTGTGTCTGTAGGCAGGTAGGTGGCAATGTGTATGTGTCTATAGGCTGGTAGGTGGCTATGTGGATATGTCTGTAGGCAGATAGGTGGCTATGTGGGTGTTTCTGTAGGCAGGTAGGTGGCAATACGGGTGTGTCTGTAGGCAGATAGGTGGCTATGTGGGTGTGTCTGAGGCAGGTATGTGGCAATGTGGGTGTGTCAGTAGACTGGTAGGTGGCTATGTGAGGGTGTGTCTGTAGACAGATAGGTGGGTGTGTCTCTACGCAGGTAGGAGGCTATATGAGGGTGTTTCTATGGGAAGGTAGGTGGCTATGTGGGTGTGTCTGTAGTCAGTAGGTGACTATGTGAGGGTGTGTCTATAGACAGGTAGTTGGCTATGTGAAGGTGTGTCTATAGACAGGTAGGTGGCTATGTGAGGATGTGTCTATAGACAGGTAGGAGGGTGTGTCTATAGACAGGTAGTTTCCTATGTGACGGTGTGTCTATAGACAGGTAGGTGGATATGTGAGGGTGTGTCTATAGACAGGTAGGTGGCTATGTGAGGGTGTGCCTATAGACAGGTAGGTGGATATGTGAGGGTGTGTCTATAGACAGGTAGGTGGCTATGTGAGGGTGTGTCTATAGACATGTAGGTGGGTGTGTCTATAGACAGGTAGGTGGCTATGTGAAGGTGTGTCTATAGACAGGTAGGTGGCTATGTGAAGGTGTGTCTATAGACAGGTAGGTGGATATGTGAAGGTGTGTCTATAGACAGGTAGTTGGCTATGTGAGGATGTGTCTATAGACAGGTAGGTGGGTGTGTCTATAGACAGGTAGGTGGGTGTGTCTATAGACAGGTAGTTGGCTATGTGAGGGTGTGTCTATAGACAGGTAGGTGGCTATGTGAGGATGTGTCTATAGACAGGTAGGTGGGTGTGTCTATAGACAGGTAGGTGGGTGTGTCTATAGACAGGTAGTTGGCTATGTGAGGGTGTGTCTATAGACAGGTAGGTGGCTATGTGAGGGTGTGTCTATAGACAGGTAGGAGGTTGTGTCTATAGACAGGTAGGTGGATATGTGAGGGTGTGTCTATAGACAGGTAGGAGGGTGTGTCTATAGACAGGTGTGAGGGTGTGTCTATAGGCAGGTAGGAGGGTGTTTCTATAGACAGGTAGGTGGATATGTGAGGGTGTGTCTATAGACAGGTAGGTGGGTGTGTCTATAGACAGGTAGATGGATATGTGAGGGTGTGTCTATAGACAGGTAGTTGGTTATGTGAGGGTGTGTCTATAGACAGGTAGGTGGATATGTGAGGGTGTGTCTATAGAGAGGTAGGTGGATATGTGAGGGTGTGTCTATAGACAGGTAGGAGGGTGTGTCTATAGACATGTAGGAGGGTTTGTCTATAGACAAGTAAGAGGGAGTGTCTATAGACAGGTAGGAGGGCGTGTCTATAGACAGGTAGGTGGATATGTGAGGGTGTGTCTATAGACATGTAGGAGGGTGTGTCTATAGACAGGTAGGAGGGTATGTCTATATACAGGCAGGAGGGTGTGTCTATAGACAGGTAGGTAGATATGCGAGGGTGTGTCTATAGACAGGTAGGAGGGTGTGTCTATAGACAGGTAGGTGGCTATGTGAGGGTGTGTCTATAGAAAGGTAGGTGGCTAAGTGAGGGTGTGTCTATATACAGGTAGGAGGGTGTGTCTATAGACAGGTAGGTGGCTATGTGAGGGTGTGTCTATAGAAAGGTAGGTGGCTAAGTGAGGGTGTGTCTATAGACAGGTAGGTGGATATGTGAGGGTGTGTCTATAGACATGTAGGATGGTGTGTCTATAGACAGATAGGATGGTGTGTCTATAGACAGGTAGGAGGGTGTGTCTATATACAGGCAGGGGGGTGTGTCTATAGACAGGTAGGTAGATGTGAGGGTGTGTCTATAGACAGGTAGGAGGGTGTGTCTATAGACAGGTAGGTGGCTATGTGATGGTGTGTCTATAGACAGGTAGTTGGCTATGTGAGTGTATGTCTATAGACAGGTAGTTGGCTATGTGAGGGTATGTCTATAGACAGGTAGGAGGGTGTGTCTATAGACAGGTAAGAGGGTGTGTCTATAGACAGGTAGGTGGCTATCTGAGGGTGTGTCTATAGACAGGTAGGTGGGTATGTCTATAGACAGGTAGGTGGCTATGTGAGGGTATGTCTATAGACAGGTAGTTGGCTATGTGAGTGTATGTCTATAGACAGGTAGTTGGCTATGTGAGGGTATGTCTATAGACAGGTAGGTGGGTGTGTCTATAGACAGGTGGCTATGTGAGGGTATGTCTATAGACAGGTAGTTGGCTATGTGAGGGTATGTCTATAGACAGGTAGTTGGCTATGTGAGGGTATGTCTATAGACAGGTAGGTGGGTGTGTCTATAGACAGGTAGTTGGCTATGTGAGGGTGTGTGTATAGACAGGTAGGTAGATATGTGAGGGTATGTCTATAGACCGGTAGTTGGCTATGTGAGGGTATGTCTATAGACAGGTAGTTGGCTATGTGAGTGTGTGTCTATAGACAGGTAGGTGGGTGTGTCTATAGACAGGTAGGTGGGTGTGTCTATAGACAGGTAGGTGGCTATATGAATGTGTGTCTATAGACAGTAGGTGGCTATATGAATGTGTGTCTGCAGGCAGATAGTTAGCAATGTGGGTGAGTCAGTAGATGGATGGAGCGATAGATACAGCATGTGGTCATGCAGTTCTCCTGTCAAACATTCTGCCCTTCTTGTCTCACACTTGTACATTATTTCATTCTAACAACAGACAGACATTCGGACGGACGGACAGACATACATATAGATAGATAGACAGACAGACAGACAGATAGATAGATAGATAGCTGTGTCGATTGCTGGATAGATACAGAGATGAGGTAGGTGGGCAAACAGACACATGTGATGTAAGAAAAACAATATCACAACACTCCTAGCGACCAATGGAAGAAATGTCCTCCGCATCATGTTACCATTGTTGACCAATGGAAGAAATGTCCCCCGCATCATGTTACCATTGTTGACCAATGGAAGAAATGTCCCCCGCATCATGTTACCATTGTTGACCAATGGAAGAAATGTCCCCCGCATCATGTTTCTTCTTCTTCTTCTTCTGCGTTCATCCGGATTTTTTTTCTCGGATGTGACTGCGTTGTGCCTGTTTACAGCAGAGCTGCGTTCTTGCGCCGTTAGGCCGACACATCCGACTTCTGCGGGCATTTGTTGACCGGGTTAACCAAATGTTTCCATTGTTGACCATAAACAGATGCGCCTCGTTGAGGTGCGTTAGCCTGCACGGCACGCGATACTGCTGCTGTTGGCAGATGACAGGGCGGACATGTCTTGTGTGGGACATTCCCACGTTTTATTGGCCCTAAAACTAAGCCCGACTCTAATCACTTATTAATTTTATACACACATAATTCCCATTTATTTCTAAACGCTTGTCGGACAGATACGATCTGTTGTCTGCGCATCGAGACCGTGGAAAGGCAGCCAATCAAGATGATCTGCCCGTAAGTCAGGGATGTCGGGCTATCTCACCTGCACATCTGTCGTATCAAGTGGCCAGGTTTGACGTCTCTGAGTGGCCAGGTTTGACGTCTCTGAGTGGCCAGGTTTGACGTCTCTGGTGTGACGACTGATCGGTAATTGATCGATGATTTTCTCGGCATTTCTCTTCATTCCCATTGAATCAAACACTGGAAATTTGTTTACACAGTCGGATGAACGGACGCCACTTGAAATGGCTCGGCCTAGCATTATCCTAACCATATATCCATTATAAGATCTTCTTCTTCTTCTTCCTCTTCTCTTCCTCCTCCTCCTCCTTTTTTATCTTTGTCCTTGTTGTATTAATTTTCTTGCTATTGCTGGGTGATATTTGCGCGGTGATTTTTTACGGTCAATCAGTCACGTGCCGTCTTCACAATGAAGGTTTGCAGCAATAGATTTCTGACATTGTCTCTCGCTGTGATTGTATACACTGTCAGACGGCTGTTCGCCCATCTCTTGATGTTATTTTCCCACTTGTATCCTTGTCTACCGCTTGCTCGCTTGCCTTCAACCTTACCCTCTAGTATGGCGTTTGAAAGAGTGTTATGTCTGTTAACGTGGCCGAAACATTTAGTTTATATTGTCTAGTTATACTGTCCTCAGGTTTCCTAGTGTGTGTCCTATCTTGTGTGTTCCAGACACGAGAGTGTCTAGTTATACAGCCCTCAGGTTTCCTCGCCAAAATTAAAAATTTCCTTGATCAGGACACAAGGAAAATATTCTATACTTCTCACATACAGAGACATTTTCACTACTGCTCTACAATCTGAGACGGTTGTTCCAATTCAAGCACCATGCGACTTCACTCACTCCAGAAACGGACCATGAGTTTAATGTATATCAAACATTTATCTGACAATCCTAGCTAGCAAAAACGCCTTCAGTTACTACCACTCCGCAAATGCCTGCTTTTCAATAAGGCCAAACTAATTCACAAAATCCTGCAATCGGAATGCCCCAAATTATCTCTGGCCATTGTTTAAATATAATGCTAGACACAGTAAACGATTAAATATATTACGAATTACAAAACAAGCTTACATACTCTGCAGCTCAGCTGTGGAACAATCTTCCACAAGAAATCGAAGACATCACCAATCCCTATTCATATAATCGCAAGTTATTCAAACACTATCTCAGTACGGATTACATTCTCCCTTAAGTTAATAATAGAAATAATAATAAAACCCTAGTATAACAGCCAATCCCCTTTTGGTAGACCAGTATATTCCACGTAGCTAATAACAAGTGCCACAACATTATTTAATATTACTGAGTCGTGTAGTACTGATTTTTGCATTTCCCTCATGCCTTTATAATGCATATCATTTATATTGTTGCTCTTCACAATTAGCCTTGAATGATGTGTGAATGAAATAATGTATGAAAGAGAGTGATAGAAGGGCTGAATGTCAGACGGGCCTGCGTGCCCAATTCTTAACCCTTTGTGTTCCAGACAAGAGATTGTCTAGTTTTATTGTTCTCAGGTTTTCTCAGTGTGTCCCCTATCTTGTGGGTTCTTCTTCTTCTTCTGCGTTCATCCGGAGTTGTTTTTTCTTTTCTTTTCGGACGTGATTGCGTTGTGCCTGTTTACAGCAGAGCTGCATTCTTGCGCCGTTAGGCCGACACATCCGACTTCTGCGGGCATTTGTTGACCGGGTTAACCTTCCCGGATCTTGTTGGTTCCAGACAAGAGATTGTCTAGTTATATTGTCCTCAGGTTGTCTCACTGTGTATCCTATCTTGTGAATTCTAGACAAGAGAGTGTCTAGTTATATTGTCCTCAGGTTTTCTCAGTGTGTGTCCTATCTTGTGGACAGGAGAGTGTCTAGTTATAATGTCTTCATGTTGTCTCAGTGTGTGATCCTTGCGGCGCCAGTGTCTTCTCTTCAACTCTTCATTCATTTCCTCTTCTTCTTTCGTTCCTTTGAAATGTGTCTATATCTACAATGTTGTCTCTTGTACAAAATCTGTCTATAACTGCAATCTTCTCTTGTATGAAATTTGTCTATAACTGCAATCTTCTCTTGTATGAAATTTGTCTATAACTGCAATGTTCTCTTGTATGAAAGACTGCCGGATGTTGTGTTTAGTTCTCTCCATCAACTCTAGACTGCCGGATGTTCTGTTTAGTTCTCTCCATCAACTCTAGACTGCCGAATGTTCTGTTTAGTTCTCTCCAACAACTCTAGACTGCCGGATGTTGTGTTTAGTTCTCTCCATCAACTCTAGACTGCCGGATGTTCTGTTTAGTTTTCTCCATCAACTCTAGACTGCCGGATATTGTGTTTAGTTCTCTCCATCAACTCTAGACTGCCGGATGTTGTGTTTAGTTCTCTCCATCAACTCTAGACTGCCGGATGTTCTGTTTAGTTCTCTCCGTCAACTCTAGACTGCCGGATATTGTGTTTAGTTCTCTCCATCAACTCTAGACTGCCGGATATTGTGTTTAGTTCTCTCCATCAACTCTAGACTGCCGGATATTGTGTTTAGTTCTCTCCATCAACTCTAGACTGCCGGATATTGTGTTTAGTTCTCTCCATCAACTCTAGACTGCCGGATGTTTGTTTAGTTCTCTCCATCAACTCTAGACTGCCGGATATTGTGTTTAGTTCTCTCCATCAACTCTAGACTGCCGGATGTTGTGTTTAGTTCTCTCCATCAACTCTAGACTGCCGGATATTGTGTTTAGTTCTCTCCATCAGCTCTACACTGGGGGATGTTGTGTGTAGTTCTCTCGACCAACTCTACACTGGGGGATGTTGTGTTTACTTCTCTCCATCAACTCTAAACTGCCGGATGTTGTGTTTAGTTCTCTCGACCATCTCTACACTGGGGGATGTTGTGTTTAGTTCTCTCCATCAACTCTACACTGGGGGATGTTGTGTGTAGTTCTCTCGACCAACTCTACACTGGGGGATGTTGTGTTTAGTTCTCTCCATCAACTCTAGACTGCCGGATATTGTGTTTAGTTCTCTCCATCAACTCTAAACTGGGAGATGTTGTGTGTAGTTCTCTCGACCAACTCTACACTGGGGGATGTTGTGTGTAGTTCTCTCGACCAACTCTCTACACTGGGGGATGTTGTGTGTAGTTCTCTCGACCAACTCTACACTGGGGGTTGTTGTGTTTAGTTCTCTCCATCAACTCTACACTGGGGGATGTTGTGTTTAGTTCTCTCCATCAACTCTACACTGGACATTCTGTCACACCATTTTATTCCATCTTTTCTGTGCAGTCACCAATTAGCGAATGTTTATTGTTTATTTGTCATTCCTGTAACTGTTCTCCATGTCTCTGGCCCATACAGTCATTCCTGTAGCTGTTTTCCATGTCTCTGGCCCATACAGTCATTCCTGTAGCTGTTTTCCATGTCTCTGGCCCATACAGTCATTCCTGTAGCTGTTTTCCATGTCTCTGGCCCATACAGTCATTCCTGTAGCTGTTCTCCATGTCTCTGGCCCATACAGTCATTCCTGTGGCTGTTCTCCATGTCTCTGGCCCATACAGTCATTCCTGTGGCTGTTCTCCATGTCTCTGGCCTATAAAGTCATTCCTGTAGCTGTTCTCCATGTCTCTGGCCTATAAAGTCATTCCTGTAGCTGTTCTCCATGTCTCTGGCCCATACAGTCATTCCTGTAGCTGTTCTCCATGTCTCTGGCCTATAAAGTCATTCCTGTAGCTGTTCTCCATGTCTCTGGCCCATACAGTCATTCCTGTAGCTGTTCTCCATGTCTCTGGCCTATAAAGTCATTCCTGTAGCTGTTTTCCATGTCTCTGGCCCATACAGTCATTCCTGTAGCTGTTCTCCATGTCTCTGGCCCATACAGTCATTCCTGTGGCTGTTCTCCATGTCTCTGGCCCATACAGTCATTCCTGTGGCTGTTCTCCATGTCTCTGGCCCATACAGTCATTCCTGTAGCTGTTCTCCATGTCTCTGGCCTATAAAGTCATTCCTGTAGCTGTTTTCCATGTCTCTGGCCCATACAGTCATTCCTGTAGCTGTTTTCCATGTCTCTGGCCCACACAGTAGCGCGGATATAACATTGGAGTTGACAATTTTAGGTTTGGTGCACAGTTTAACTTTGACTTCCACAAATGTCCCAGTGCTATGACAGCTTTTCTCACCTTCCGTATTCTTATGTTAATATCCCTGTCTGTTCCCCTATTGTTGTCCACACTGCTTCCCACACAGGAGTATGATTGCGCCACTTGACGCGGGGTGTCACCAAGGAAATATCGGGTTGTTATTTGCTGGGTTTAATCTGACTGTCTGTGTCTCTCCCCTGTGAGCATTTAGACCTCATTGTTGCGACCTCTCATCAACTGTGTTTAGTTTATTCTGAATATGGTGACGTGTGTGTGGCAGGACTGTGATGTCGTGAAAAGATTGCTTTGTTGGAGTCCATTGAATTCCATTTCTGACAGTAGTTGTTGTTGTTGTCATCACGACCCAGTCTATAGTCAGTCAGGGCAATATTGACATGTAAATACATCTACCTACCCGTCTAGCCAAGGCAATACCCGTGTACCCACACATTTATCTGTATCGAGTTTGACAAATCAATATGTGCCCAGTCTTCCTAAATTTAAGCCAAATTGTAGAAATGCTGATGTTTGTCCTCGTAAAGTGTGTAAATTACCGACACAAGTCATCCAGTCATGCCTGCAATCCTGTCCGCAATGTTTGATTGAAAAACTTCAGCTTGTTAAAAAACTAAAAATAGCCGGTTCAATGAATTAATATCATCGTGGGAAAACACGGACATTCTCACCAGAAGTGCATGCTGGCAAGTGCCATCTTTCATGTAACTCACAAAAACTGTCCAGTCACTGACACCACTGATGCAGGGCCATTGAAATGCAAATCAAATGCAGAAGATAATATAGAACTATTTGCGGAAGTCCGCTGGGCCCTGGCCGCTCCACTTACGCATTAGTTGTTGAATGAATAATCAAACAGTGGCAGCCCTCGTGGCTTCCTTGGACCAGACAAGTATAAATAGGGGAACATCCTTCTACCGGTCACGCTTTGTTGTCCAGGACTGGCCAAGTGTCAACATCTAACCTCCTTTGTTTTCAGTGATTCCAAGTTGACCCGTGAAAATGGCCAGGGTTGTCGTGGCTCTGATGTTGTCTGTTCATATACGTAAGTTTGTAGATAACACTCGTCATGTCACATAATTGACTGAACTCTTTCCTGTCAGCTGTCTAATGTTGATCGTAATTTGTAGATTAAATTCTTGATGATACATATTTTACGAACTCTTTCTAGCTGCAGTCTTTATCTCTGTACTACCTATATCTTTTTGTCTCCCATTATCTCTGGGACTATTTCTATCTAATTATCTCCCATTATCTCTGGGACTACATGTATCTTATCTCCCATTATCTCTGGGACTACCTGTATCTTATCTCCCATTATCTCTGGGACTACCTGTATCTTATCTCCCATTGTCTCTGGGACTACATGTATCTTATCTCCCATTATCTCTGGGACTACCTGTATCTTATCTCCCATTATCTCTGGGACTACATGTATCTTATTTCCCATTATCTCTGGGACTACATTTATCTTATCTCCCATTATCTCTGGGACTACATTTATCTTATCTCCTATTATCTCTGGGACTACATTTATCTTATCTCCCATTATCTCTGGGACTACCTGTATCTTATCTCCCATTATCTCTGGGACTACATGTATCTTATCTCCAATTATATCTGGGACTACATTTATCTTATCTCCCATTATCTCTGGGACTACATGTATCTTATCTCCCATTATCTCTGGGACTACATGTATCTAATTTTCTTCAATTATCTCTGGGACTACCTGCATCTTGTTGTCTCCCATTATCTAATGTTATACCTGTATCTTGTTATCTCCCATTATCTAATGTTATACCTGTAGCTTGTTATCTCCCATTATCTAATGTTATACCTGTATCTTGTTATCTCCCAATATCTTTTGTTTTGCCTGTATCTTGTTATCTCCCATTATCTAATGTTATACATGTATCTTGTTATCTCCCATTATCTAATGTTATACCTGTATCTTGTTTTCTCCCAATATCTAATGTTATACCTGTATCGTGTTATCTCCCATTATCTAATGTTATACCTGTAGCTTGTTATCTCCCATTATCTAATGTTATACCTGTATCTTGTTATCTCCCATTATCTAATGTTATACCTGCAGCTTGTTATCTCCCATTATCTAATGTTATACCTGTATCTTGTTATCTCCCATTATCTAATGTTATACCTGTATCTTGTTATCTCCCATTATCTAATGTTATACCTGTAGCTTGTTATCTCCCATTATCTAATGTTATACCTGTATCTTGTTATCTCCCAATATCTAATGTTATACCTGTATCTTGTTATCTCCCAATATCTAATGTTATACCTGTATCTTGTTATCTCCCAATATCTAATGTTATACCTGTATACTGTTATCTCCCAATATCTTTTGTTTTGCCTGTATCTTGTTACTCCCATTATCCTTAGTTTTTCCTTTATCTTGTTATCTCCCTTTATCCCTTGTTCTGCCGGCATCTTGCTATCTCCCTGTATCCATTGTTCTTCCTTATCTTGTTATGTCCCTTTAACTCTTGTTCTTGATGCATCTTGTTATCTCCCTTCATCCCTTGTCCTTCCTATATCTTGTCATCTCCCATTATCTCCTGCTCTTGTTATCTCCCTTTATCCCTTGTTCTTTCTGTATCTTATTATCTCCCATTATCTCATGTTCTTGTTATCTCCCACATATATCCCATTATCTCCTGTTCTTGTTATCTCCCACATATATCCCATTATCTCCTGTTCTTGTTATCTCCCACATATCTCCCATTATCTCCTGTTCTTGTTATCTCCCACATATATCCCATTATCTCCTGTTCTTTTTATCTCACACATATCTCCCATTATCTCCTGTTCTTGTTATCTCCCTTTATCCCTTGTTCTTCCTGTATCTTATTATCTCCCATTACCTCCTGTTCTTGCTATCTCCCATACATCTCCCGTTATCTTCTGGTCTTGTTATCTCCCACATTCTCCCATTATCTCCGGGTCTTGTTATCTTCCACACATCTCCCGTTATCTCCTGGTCTTGTTATCTCCCACACATCTCCCGTTATCTCCTGGTCTTGTTATCTCCCACATATCTCCCATTATCTCCTGGTCTTGTTATCTCCCACACATCTCCCGTTATCCCCTGGTCTTGTTATCTCCCACATATCTCCCGTTATCTCCTGGTCTTGTTATCTCCCACACATCTCCCGTTATCTCCTGGTCTTGTTATCTCCCACACATCTCCCTTTATCTCCTGGTCTTGTTATCTCCCACATATCTCCCGTTATCACCTGGTCTTGTTATCTCCCACAAATCTCCCGTTATCTACTGGTCTTGTTATCTCCCACACATCTCCCGTTATCTCCTGGTCTTGTTATCTCCCACATATCTCCCATTATCTCCGGGTCTTGTTATCTCCCACAAATCTCCCGTTATCTCCTGGTCTTGTTATCTCCCACACATCTCCCGTTATCTCCTGGTCTTGTTATCTCCCACATATCTCCCATTATCTCCGGGTCTTGTTATCTCCACATATCTCCCGTTATCTCCTGTTCTTGTTATCTCCCACAGTTCTCCGGTTCCCCGCGGCAGCTAACATACAGGGCAGATATTACCGGACAACTCGGCTGCCACCAGCTGCCACATCTTCGGCCAGCACGTCCACCTCCACCCAGAGCCTGCTCACCGACTTCCAGGGCATAGGATCCACAGAGGACACCAGTACAACCACGCCAACCACAACAGCATCAACCACAACACAGCCAACCACAACAACTACAACAACAGAATCAACTACAACATCAACAACAACAGAACCAACAACAACATCAACAACAACAGAATCCACAACAACATCAACAACAACACCAACAACAACATCAACAACAACAACAGAATCCACAACAACAGAATCCACCACAACCACCACAACAGAACCCTCCACAACCACCACTACAGAAGCGACAACAACTACGGCTACAACTACGCCGGCCTCAACTACTACCGTCGGGTTATCAACAGATTTACAAGGTGTAGACACAACCGCCGGACAGCTAGGGACAACCACCTCATACGCCCAGAAGTACAGAAAAACAGGAGCTGATATCTTTGACTTCGATGCCGAAGGAGATGATTCCCGAGAAGGTGGCCGATTTGACAACCGTGTGTATCCAGGATTCCCAGGACGTATTCCATTTGGATACAAGAAGAAATATTTGAGGAAGAAATACCCGGGCAAGAATCGCGACTTCTCCAATGTTATACCGCTCAGCTTCAATGTACAAGTACCGGGGGATGACTCAGAAGACTTTCCGGTGGCCGCTCTTGGGGAACCTGGGCCCTTTAACCCCGCAGGCAACAAATATGGAAGAAAGACCACACGGAATCCGATAGATGATTCCACTCTGGCAACTGATGCCCAGGGCGTCAGCGAGCCTGACAGCACGCCGGCAGTCACCACCACGGCGTCAACTACAACCACAGCGTCTACTGTCACCACCACGGAGCCAACTACAACCACAGCATCTACCACAACCACTGCGACAACGACAACCACCGAGCCTACCACAACCACAGAGACAACGACAACCACTGAGACAACGACAACCACAGAGCCAACCACAACCACTGCGACAACGACAACCACTGAGACAACGACAACCACAGAGCCAACCACAACAACAGAAGCAACCACAACAACTGAGACAACCACAACCACAGAGACAACCACAACCACAGAGCCAACCACAACCACAGAGCCAACCACAACCACAGAGCCAACCACAACCACAGAGGCAATATCACTGGGGACTGACTTCCAGGTATCAGAAGGAGTCACAACCGTTGAGACAACAACACCACTACCCCCAACCAGTACCACCACTTACCCACCACCCGCAGCCTCCAGGCTCCCCTACTTGGTCCCCTACAATGCTATACTTATAGCTGCAGTCGCTCCCGACACCTACAACAGTCAGGCCGGGGCCCCGCCAGCCAGGCCCGACACCTACAACAGTCAGGCCGGGGCCCCGCCAGCCAGACAATCATATGATGGAACCCCACCAAGGGAAGGCTCACCAGCCGGGGCCCCGCCAGCCAGACAATCATATGACGGAACTCCATCAAGGGAAGGCTCACCAGCCGGCCCGTCAGCCAGACAATCATATGATGGAACCCCATCACGGGAAGGATCACCAGCCGGGGCTCCGTCAGCCAGACAATCATATGATGGAACTCCAGTAAGGGAAGGATCTCCAGCCGGGGCTCCATCAACCAGACAATCATATAATGGAACTCCATCAAGGGAAGGATCTCCAGCCGGGGCTCCATCAGCCAGACAATCATATAATGGAACCCCATCAAGGGAAGGGTCACCAGCCGGGGCCTCGCCAGCCAGACAATCATATGGTAGAGTTCCATCAACTTTACGACCACCTCAACTTGACTACTGCAGGCCTCGGACAGCCGTGAGTATATCAAAAATACTTTATTATAATAACAACACGCTAGAACACAATCTTGAGTATTGTAATAACAACACGCTAGAGCACAGTCTTAAGTTTTAATATAAACATAAATGATATCTTATTCATAACAGTCGTAGAGGATAAATGGGAATATTCTTAAACAAGTGAATCGATACAATTATCTCGGAACAGTCATTTCATCTGATGGTAGGTGTCTTAAAGAAATTAGAACAAGAATCACCATGGCGAAGGTAGCCTTTTGCAAGACGGAAAACATACTGACCAATAAAATAATGTCGATTGCAACGTGAAACATAGTGTTGAAGTGTACATAGAACATGTACTTTTGTATGGAAGTGAAACGTGGACAATGAGCAAACAAGCTGAAAAACGTCTGATGGCAGTTGAAATGTGGTTTCTGAGGAAATTGCGAAGAATACCATGGGCAGACAGAAAAACCAATGAACAAGTTCTACAAGAAGCAAACGAGAACAGTAAACAGATTGGAGAAATTAGATGTAGACAGTCAACATTTTTTGGACACATTATTAGATGAAATAAATTTGGGAACTTGGTGACAACTGGCAAAATTAAAGGGACAAGAACAAAAGGAAGGCAGAGAAGTAAATACCTGGATGGGTTAGCCACGTGGTACGTCGAGACAAGAACACGGAGCTGATCCACGACTCTGGTGATCTCACGAGATGGGGAACTTGACCACCCACGCTTATTGGCATGACACATGATGATGATGATATAGGTGATGTTAGACTGAAATATCAAATGTTGGGGAAACCTGGTAAAGCTGACAGACAAATATCAAATGTTGGGAAAACCTGGTAAAGCTGACAGACAAATATCAAATGTTGGGAAAACCTGGTAAAGCTGACAGACAAATATCAAATGTTGGGAAAACCTGGTAAAGCTGACAGACAAATATCAAATGTTGGGGAAACCTGGTAAAGCTGACAGACAAATATCAAATGTTGGGGAAACCTGGTAAAGCTGACAGACAAATATCAAATGTTGGGAAAACCTGGTAAAGCTGACAGACAAATATCAAATGTTGGGAAAACCTGGTAAAGCTGACAGACAAATATCAAATGTTGGGAAAACCTGGTAAAGCTGACAGACAAATATCAAATGTTGGGAAAACCTGGTAAAGCTGACAGACAAATATCAAATGTTGGGAAAACCTGGTAAAGCTGACAGACAAATATCAAATGTTGGGAAAACCTGGTAAAGCTGACAGACAAATATCAAATGTTGGGAAAACCTGGTAAAGCTGACAGACAAATATCAAATGTTGGGAAAACCTGGTAAAGCTGACAGACAAATATCAAATGTTGGGAAAACCTGGTAAAGCTGACAGACAAATATCAAATGTTGGGAAAACCTGGTAAAGCTGACAGACAAATATCAAATGTTGGGAAAACCTGGTAAAGCTGACAGACAAATATCAAATGTTGGGAAAACCTGGTAAAGCTGACAGACAAATATCAAATGTTGGGGAAACCTGGTAAAGCTGACAGACAAATATCAAATGTTGGGAAAACCTGGTAAAGCTGACAGACAAATATCAAATGTTGGGAAAACCTGGTAAAGCTGACAGACAAATATCAAATGTTGGGAAAACCTGGTAAAGCTGACAGACAAATATCAAATGCTGGAAAATACTTGTAAAGATATCAGACAAATATCAAATGTTAAGAAAACCCTGTAAAGCTGACAGACAAATATCAAATGTAGCACGAACTCTGCAGCTTCAGCGACGAACTCCAGGGGTCTCCGAGAACATTACACTTGTGAACCGTCGCAGCCTGGAATCGAACCCACATCCTTTAGAACGTGAGGAAACAGGGCGGAATAAACAGAAGAAGGTAGCTCAGAATGTCCTCCTGTTCTACAAGAAGAAGCCACTGACGCTGTCAAACATATGCAGAAAAGAAGAAAACAGCAGGGCCTGATGAAATACCAATAGAAGAATTAGAAGTATTGGAAGAATCTGGAGTAGATATGTTAACCAAAATGTTGAATGATATATACAGCAGTGGATATCTACAGAATGATATGATGAAATCTGTATTTATAGCTTTACCAAAAAGACCAGGAGCAACCGAATGCAAAGATTTTCGGACAATTAACCTCATAAGCCACGCCACCAAGCTTCTAAACATAGAAGTCACAAAGAAAATGTTGCACGATTTATTGCCTGGCATATTTCGCTGCATCTCGTCAGGTAGATACTGCAGAGTGATATTTCACATGACGTGAATACATGGCAACAAATGTACAACATTGTTTGTGGCTTGTGTGTTTCATCCACTTAGGGAAAACATTGTTTGGAACAGAACTTCTACTTAGAATGATAATGAGAAGACAATAAAGGAAATTAATAACGACGGGAACTGGTGAAAAACTCTGGATTTGTGGAAGGAACGGGTAGACATAATGCAATGTACACATTACCAGCACTAGTGGAGAGATCAGTCGAGTCAGAAAATATATTTGTGCCATATAGACGATAAAAATGCATCTGATAGAGTGAGACACGACAACACGACCGGAGTGTTGGAGGATATCAACAATGATGGAAGGATCTTAGAATAATACACTATATTTACTGAACGCAAGTAGTGGGAATTAAAATGGGAAATAAAGAGGTAAATTATGAATTGATAAAACAAAGTGTAAGACAGGGATGTGTTGTGTCCCCGGATCTCTGCACGCTAGATACAGATAGTTGCGCATGTTTAACAGGTCCTTGCAGTCAACCCCAGCCTGTATGTTTAACAGGTGTTTGCAGTCAACCCCAGCCTGTAAGTGCTATTTGTGATTTACCAGACACTGTTAATTCAGTAGTTTACCATTCTCATACCAGCAAAATCAACGCGAAGCCTCTAGTCAGCGTGACCGGGAGTGGTACAAGTCTGTGTGTCACGTTGTAGTCGACGTGACCGGGAATGGTACAAGGCTGTGTGTCACGTTGTAGTCGACGTGACCGGGAATGGTACACGCCTGTGTGTCACGTTGTAGTCGACGTGACCGGGAATGGTGCAAGTCTGTGTGTCACGTTGTAGTCGACGTGACCGGGAATGGTACACGGCTGTGTGTCACGTTGTAGTCGACGTGACCGGGAATGGTACAAGCCTGTGTGTCATGTTGTAGTCGACGTGACCGGGAATGGTATAAGCATGTGTGTCACGTTGTAGTCGACGTGACCGGGAATGGTACAAGAATGTGTCACGTTGTAGTCGGCGCGACCGGGAATTGTACAAGGCTGTGTGTCACGTTGTAGTGGGCATGATCGGAATGGTACAAGGCTGTGTGTCACGTTGTAGTCGGCGCGACCGGGAATGGTACAAGGCTGTGTGTCACGTTGTAGTCGGCGTGACCGGGAATGGTACAAGCCTGTGTGTTACGTTGTAGTCGGCGTGACCGGGAGTGGTACAAGTCTGTGTGTTACGTTGTAGTCGGCGTGACCGGGAGTGGTACAAGTCTGTGTGTTACTTTGTAGTCGGCGTGACCGGGAGTGGTACAAGTCTGTGTGTTACGTTGTAGTCGGCGTGACCGGGAGTGGTACAAGTCTGTGTGTTACGTTGTAGTCGGCGTGACCGGGAGTGGTACAAGTCTGTGTGTTACGTTGTAGTCGGCGTGACCGGGAGTGGTACAAGTCTGTGTGTTACGTTGTAGTCGGCGCGACCGGGAGTGGTACAAGTCTGTGTGTTACGTTGTAGTCGGTGTGACCGGGAGTGGTACAAGTCTGTGTGTTACGTTGTAGTCGGCGCGACCGGGAGTGGTAAAAGCCTGTGTGTCACGTTGTAGTCGGCATGACCGGGAGTGGTACAAGCATGTGTGTCACGTTGTAGTCGGCGTGACCGGGAGTGGTACAAGCCTGTGTGTCACGTTGTAGACGGCGTGACCGGGAGTGGTACAAGCCTGTGTGTCACGTTGTAGTCGGCGTGACCGGGAGTGGTACAAGTCTGTGTGTTACGTTGTAGTCGGCGCGACCGGGAGTGGCACAAGTCTGTGTGTTACGTTGTAGTCGGCGTGACCGGGAGTGGTACAAGCCTGTGTGTCACGTTGTAGTCGACATGACCGGGAGTGGTACAAGCCTGTGTGTCACGTTGTAGTCGGCGTGACCGGGAGTGGTACAAGCATGTGTGTCACGTTGTAGATGGCATGACCGGGAGTGGTACAAGCCTGTGTGTCACGTTGTAGTCGGCGTGACCGGGAGTGGTACAAGTCTGTGTGTCACGTTGTAGTCAGCGTGACCGGGAGTGGTACAAGTCTGTGTGTTACGTTGTAGTCGGCGTGACCGGGAGTGGTACAAGCCTGTGTGTCACGTTGTAGTCGACGTGACCGGGAGTGGTACAAGCCTGTGTGTCACGTTGTAGTCGGCATGACCGGGAGTGGTACAAGTCTGTGTGTCACGTTGTAGTCAGCGTGACCGGGAGTGGTACAAGCCTGTGTGTTACGTTGTAGTCAGCGTGACCGGGAGTGGTACAAGCCTGTGTGTTACGTTGTAGTCAGCGTAACCGGGAGTGGTACACGCCTGTGTGTTACGTTGTAGTCAGCGTGACCGGGAGTGGTACAAGTTTGTGTGTCACGTTGTAGTCAACGTGACCGGGAGTGGTACAAGTCTGGTTGTCACGTTGTAGTCGGCGTGACCGGGAGTGGTACAAGTCTGTGTGTTACGTTGTAGTCGGCGTGACCGGGAGAGGTACAAGTCTGTGTGTCACGTTGTAGTCGACGTGACCGGGAGTGGTACAAGTATGTGTGTCACGTTGTAGTCGGCGTGACCGGGAGTGGTACAAGTCTGTGTGTCACGTTGCCGTAAGCCACAGCCCCGGTGTGTCAGTATCCAGTGAAGTAATAGAGATATCGAAGACAGGTCACAAATAATGAGAGATATCGAAGACAGGTCACAAATAATGAGAGAGATATCGAAGACAGGTCACAAATAATGAGAGATATCGAAGACAGGTCACAAATAATGAGAGATATCGAAGACAGGTCACAAATAATGAGAGATATCGAAGACAGGTCACAAATAATGAGAGATATCGAAGACAGGTCACAAATAATGAGAGATATCGAAGACAGGTCACAAATAATGAGAGATATCGAAGACAGGTCACAAATAATGAGAGATATAGAAGATAGGTCACAAATAATGAGAGAGATCGAAGACAGGTCACAAATAATGAGAGAGATCGAAGACAGGTCACAAATAATGAGAGAGATCGAAGACAGGTCATAAATAATGAGAGATATAGAAGATAGGTCACAAATAATGAGAGATATAGAAGACAGGTCACAAATAATGAGAGAGATCGAAGACAGGTCACAAATAATGAGAGAGATCGAAGACAGGTCACACATAATGAGAGATATAGAAGATAGCTCACAAATAATGAGAGAGATCGAAGACAGGTCACAAATAATGAGAGATATAGAAGATAGGTCACAAATAATGAGAGATATAGAAGACAGGTCACAAATAATGAGAGATATAGAAGACAGGTCACAAATAATGAGAGATATAGAAGATAGGTCACAAATAATGAGAGAGATCGAAGACAGGTCACAAATAATGAGAAAGATCGAAGACAGGTCACAAATAATGAGAGATATAGAAGACAGGTCACACATAATGAGAGATATAGAAGACAGGTCACACATAGTGAGAGATATAGAAGACAGGTCACAAATAATGAGAGAGATTGAAGACAGGTCACAAATAATGAGAGATATAGAAGACAGGTCACACATAATGAGAGATATAGAAGACAGGTCACACATAATGAGAGAGATCGAAGACAGGTCACAAATAATGAGAGATATAGAAGACAGGTCACAAATAATGAGAGAGATCGAAGACAGGTCACAAATAATGAGAGATATAGAAGACAGGTCACACATAATGAGAGATATAGAAGACAGGTCACACATAATGAGAGATATAGAAGACAGGTCACAAATAATGAGAGATATAGAAGACAGGTCACAAATAATGAGAGATATAGAAGACAGGTCACAAATAATGAGAGATATAGAAGACAGGTCACAAATAATGAGAGATATAGAAGACAGGTCACACATAATGAGAGATATAGAAGACAGGTCACAAATAATGAGAGATATAGAAGACAGGTCACAAATAATGAGAGATATAGAAGACAGGTCACAAATAATGAGAGATATAGAAGACAGGTCACAAATAATGAGAGATATAGAAGACAGGTCACAAATAATGAGAGATATAGAAGACAGGTCACAAATAATGAGAGATATAGAAGACAGGTCGAAATAATGAGAGATATAGAAGACAGGTCACACATAATGAGAGATATAGAAGACAGGTCACACATAATGAGAGATATAGAAGACAGGTCACACATAATGAGAGATATAGAAGACAGGTCACAAATAATGAGAGATATAGAAGACAGGTCACAAATAATGAGAGATATAGAAGACAGGTCACAAATATGAGAGATATAGAAGACAGGTCACACATAATGAGAGATATAGAAGGTAGGTCACAAATAATGAGAGATATAGAAGACAGGTCACAAATAATGAGAGATATAGAAGATAGGTCACAAATAATGAGAGATATCGAAGATAGATCACAAATAATGAGAGATATCGAAGATAGGTCACAAATAATGAGAGATATCGAAGATAGGTCACAAATAATGAGAGATATAGAAGATAGGTCACAAATAATGAGAGATATAGAAGACAGGTCACAAATAATGAGAGAGATAGAAGACAGGTCACAAATAATGAGAGAGATAGAAGACAGGTCTCAAATAATGAGAGAGATAGACAGGTCACAAATAATGAGAGAGATTGAAGACAGGTCACAAATAATGAGAGAGATAGAAGACAGGTCACAAATAATGAGAGATATAGAAGATAGGTCACAAATAATGAGAGATATCGAAGATAGGTCACAAATAATGAGAGATATAGAAGATAGGTCACAAATAATGAGAGAGATTGAAGACAGGTCACAAATAATGAGAGAGATAGAAGACAGGTCAGAAATAATGAGAGAGATAGAAGATAGGTCACAAATAATGAGAGATATAGAAGATAGTTCACAAATAATGAGAGATATCGAAGACAGGTCACAAATAATGAGAGAGATTGAAGACAAGTCACAAATAATGAGAGATATAGAAGACAGGTCACAAATAATGAGAGAGATAGAAGACAGGTCACAAATAATGAGAGATATAGAAGATAGGTCACAAGTAATGAGAGATATAGAAGACAGGTCACAAATAATGAGAGAGATAGAAGACAGGTCACAAATAATGAGAGAGATAGAAGACAGGTCACAAATAATGAGAGATATAGAAGATAGGTCACAAATAATGAGAGAGATAGAAGACAGGTCACAAATAATGAGAGATATAGAAGACAGGTCACAAATAATGAGAGAGATATCGAAGACAGGTCACAAATAATGAGAGAGATAGAAGACAGGTCACAAATAATGAGAGAGATCGAAGACAGGTCACAAATAATGAGAGATATCGAAGACAGGTCACAAATAATGAGAGAGATAGAAGACAGGTCACAAATAATGAGAGATATAGAAGACAGGTCACAAATAATGAGAGATATAGAAGACAGGTTACAAATAATGAGAGATATAGAAGACAGGTCACAAATAATGAGAGAGATCGAAGATAGGTCACAAATAATGAGAGAGATCGAAGACAGGTCACAAATAATGAGATATATAGAAGACAGGTCACAAATAATGAGAGAGATAGAAGATAGGTCACAAATAATGAGAGAGATCGAAGACAGGTCACAAATAATGAGAGATATAGAAGACAGGTCACAAAAATGAGAGATATCGAAGACAGGTCACAAATAATGAGAGATATCGAAGACAGGTCACAAATAATGAGAGAGATCGAAGACAGGTCACAAATAATGAGAGATATAGAAGACAGGTCACAAATAATGAGAGATATCGAAGACAGGTCACAAATAATGAGAGATATCGAAGACAGGTCACAAATAATGAGAGAGATCGAAGACAGGTCACAAATAATGAGAGATATCGAAGACAGGTCACAAATAATGAGAGATATCGAAGACAGGTCACAAATAATGAGAGATATCGAAGACAGGTCACAAATAATGAGAGATATCGAAGACAGGTCACAAATAATGAGAGATATCGAAGACAGGTCACAAATAATGAGAGATATCGAAGACAGGTCACAAATAATGAGAGATATCGAAGACAGGTCACAAATAATGAGAGATATAGAAGACAGGTCACAAATAATGAGAGAGATCGAAGATAGGTCACAAATAATGAGAGATATAGAAGACAGGTCACAAATAATGAGAGATATAGAAGACAGGTCACAAATAATGAGAGATATCGAAGACAGGTCACAAATAATGAGAGATATAGAAGATAGGTCACAAATAATGAGAGATATAGAAGATAGGTCACAAATAATGAGAGAGATAGAAGACAGGTCACAAATAATGAGAGAGATAGAAGACAGGTCACAAATAATGAGAGATATAGAAGATAGGTCACAAATAATGAGAGATATAGAAGATAGGTCACACATAATGAGAGAGATAGAAGACAGGTCACAAATAATGAGAGAGATTGAAGACAGATCACAAATAATGAGAGATATAGAAGATAGGTCACAAATAATGAGAGAGATAGAAGACAGGTCACAAATAATGAGAGAGATAGAAGACAGGTCACAAATAATGAGAAAGAGCGAAGACAGGTCACAAATAATGAGAGATATAGAAGAAGGTCACAAATAATGAGAGAGATCGAAGACAGGTCACAAATAATGAGAGAGATCGAAGACAGTTCACAAATAATGAGAGAGATCGAAGACAGTTCACAAATGATGAGAGAGATAGAAGACAGGTCACAAATAATGAGAGAGATCGAAGACAGGTCAGAAATAATGAGAGAGATCGAAGACAGGTCACAAATAATGAGAGAGATCGAAGACAGGTCACAAATAATGAGAGAGATAGAAGACAGGTCACAAATAATGAGAGAGATTGAAGACAGGTCACAAATAATGAGAGATATAGAAGACAGGTCACAAATAATGAGAGAGATTGAAGACAGGTCACAAATAATGAGAGATATAGAAGACAGGTCACAAATAATGAGAGATATAGAAGACAGGTCACAAACAATGAGAGACATAGAAGACACGTCACAAACAATGAGAGAGATAGAAGACATGTCACAAATAATGAGAGATATAGAAGACAGGTCACAAATAATGAGAGATATAGAAGACAGGTCACAAATAATGAGAGAGATTGAAGACAGGTCACAAATAATGAGAAATATAGAAGACAGGTCACAAATAATGAGAGATATCGAAGACAAGTCACAAATAATAAGTGAGATCGAAGACAGGTCACAAATAATGAGAGAGGTAGAAGACAGGTCACAAATATGAGAGATATAGAAGACAGGTCACAAATAATGAGAGAGATAGAAGACAGGTCACAAGTAATGAGAGAGGTAGAAGACAGGTCACAAATAAGGAGAGAGATTGAAGACAGGTCACAAATAATGAGAGAGATAGAAAACTGGTCACAAATAATGAGAGAGGTAGAAGACAGGTCACAAATAATGAGAGAGATAGAAGACAGGTCACAAATAATGAGAGAGATAGAAGACAGGTCACAAATAATGAGAGAGATAGAAGACAGGTCACAAATAATGAGAGAGATTGAAGACAGGTCACAAATAATGAGAGATATAGAAGACAGGTCACAAATAATGAGAGAGATTGAAGACAGGTCACAAATAATGAGAGATATAGAAGACAGGTCACAAATAATGAGAGATATAGAAGACAGGTCACAAATAATGAGAGATTGAAGACAGGTCACAAACAATGAGAGAGATAGAAGACACGTCACAAACAATGAGAGAGATAGAAGACATGTCACAAATAATGAGAGATATAGAAGACAGGTCACAAATAATGAGAGATATAGAAGACAGGTCACAAATAATGAGAGAGATTGAAGACAGGTCACAAATAATGAGAGATATAGAAGACAGGTCACAAATAATGAGAGATATCGAAGACAGGTCACAAATAATAAGTGAGATCGAAGACAGGTCACAAATAATGAGAGAGGTAGAAGACAGGTCACAAATATGAGAGATATAGAAGACAGGTCACAAATAATGAGAGAGATAGAAGATAGGTCACAAGTAATGAGAGAGGTAGAAGACAGGTCACAAATAATGAGAGAGATTGAAGACAGGTCACAAATAATGAGAGAGATAGAAAACTGGTCACAAATAATGAGAGAGGTAGAAGACAGGTCACAAATAATGGGAGAGATAGAAGACAGGTCACAAATAATGAGAGAGATAGAAGACAGGTCACAAATAATGAGAGAGGTAGAAGACAGGTCACAAATAATGAGAGAGATTGAAGACAGGTCACAAATAATGAGAGATATAGAAGACAGGTCACAAATAATGAGAGAGATTGAAGACAGGTCACAAATAATGAGAGATATAGAAGACAGGTCACACATAATGAGAGATATAGAAGACAGGTCACAAATAATGAGAGATATAGAAGACAGGTCACAAATAATGAGAGAGATAGAAGACAGGTCACAAATAATGATAGATATAGAAGACAGGTCACAAATAATGAGAGAGATCGAAGACAGGTCACACATAATGAGAGAGGTAGAAGACAGGTCACAAATAATGAGAGATATAGAAGACAGGTCACAAATAATGAGAGAGATAGAAGACAGGTCACAAATAATGAGAGAGGTAGAAGACAGGTCACAAATAATGAGAGAGATTGAAGACAGGTCACAAATAATGAGAGATATAGAAGACAAGTCACAAATAATGAGAGATATAGAAGACTGGTCACAAATAATGAGAGATATAGAAGACAGGTCACAAATAATGAGAGAGATAGAAGACAGGTCACAAATAATGAGAGAGATAGAAGACAGGTCACAAATAATGAGAGATATAGAAGACAGGTCACAAATAATGAGAGATATAGAAGACAGATCACAAATAATGAGAGATATAGAAGACAGGTCACAAATATGAGAGATATAGAAGACAGGTCACAAATAATGAGAGAGATTGAAGACAGGTCACAAATAATGAGAGAGATTGAAGACAGGTCACACATAATGAGAGATATAGAAGACTGGTCACAAATAATGAGAGATATAGAAGACAGGTCACAAATAATGAGAGAGATTGAAGACAGGTCACAAATAATGAGAGATATAGAAGACTGGTCACACATACGAAATGGAGGTTATAATAAACACAATCAAGGCCGGGCGGGTGGGGCGGTCTTGATGGTTGAACATGCAATTGTAGTAAAGAGGGTACACATAAAGGTTGACCTTGAGTATCAAGAAAACCGAAACAATGGTTATTTTAAACAAACATTGTTACGTGAATTCGAGATAACAATAGAAGGGAAAATGCTGAGCGAAATTTGTACATTTAAATACCTCAGCGAAATAATAACATCGGATGAAAGATGCACGGCAGAGATTAATTTAAGAGCAGAATAGTCAAGCAAAATCTGCATTTCAAAAAATGAAAAGTATCTTATGCAATAAGTCAATATAAGCCATCGAATGTCAGAAAAAGAGTTCCGAAATATCACACAGAACCAGTTTTGCTGTATGGCAGCGAATTATGGAATGTGAATGAAAAATTAGGAAGAGCCTGGAAGCAAGGAGTATGTGGTTCCTGAGACGAATGTTGCGAATTCCTGGGACTGTCCGAGTAACTAACAATGACTGCCTAGAAGAGGATAATGAAACTAGAACAGTATATGCAACTGTTACACAGAAATTAAACAGCCTTCTTTGCTCACGCAGTGAGAAGAGAGACATTGGAGAACATCGTCCCCACTGGAAGAATATACCTATCTTCCTACCTACCTGCCTGCCTACCTACCTGCCTGCCTGCCTGCCTGTCTTTCTGTCTGTCTGCCTACTTGTCTGTCTGCTGTCTGTCTATCTGCCTGCCTGCCTGCCTGCCTGCCTGTCTGTCTGTCTGTCTGTCTGTCTGTCTGTCTGTCTGTCTGTCTGTCTGTCTGTCTGTCTGTCTGTCTGTCTGCCTGTCTATGTTTGTTTACTGGTTCATGTATTGTGTTCATGTACCGATGTTGTCACAAAATCCACAGGGAAACGTCACACGGACAACTTTTCAACCCAGGACGGACTTTCGCTTCAGGACATCATCTGGCCAGGAGTTCCAGGCTAGCGGTTAGCCGTTGTTGATGTCATGTCTGTGATGTCTTTATGTCTTCTAGCATGTTGCTGATGTCTTTATGTCTTCTAACATGTTACTGATGTCTTCTAACATGTTACTGATGTCTTCTAACATGTTACTGATGTCTTCTCACATGTTACTGATGTCTTCTAACATGTTACTGATGTCTTCTAACATGTTACTGATGTCTTTATGTCTTCTCACATGTTACTGATGTCTTTATGTCTTCTCACATGTTACTGATGTCTTTATGTCTTCTAACATGTTACTGATGTCTTTATGTCTTCTAACATGTTACTGATGTCTTTATGTCTTCTAACATGTTACTGATGTCTTTATGTCTGCTCACATGTTACTGATATCTTTATGTCTTCTCACATGTTACTGATGTCTTTATGTCTTCTAACATGTTACTGATGTCTTTATGTCTTCTAACATGTTACTGATGTCTTTATGTCTTCTAACATGTTACTGATATCTCTATGTGTTCTCACATGTTACTGATGTCTTTATGTCTTCTAACATGTTACTGATGTCTTCTAACATGTTACTGATGTCTTCTAACATGTTACTGATGTCTTCTAACATGTTACTGATGTCTTTATGTCTTCTAACATGTCACTGATGTCTCTATGTGTTCTCACATGTTACTGATGTCTTTATGTCTTCTAACATGTTACTGATGTCTTTATGTCTTCTAACATGTTACTGATGTCTTTATGTCTTCTAACATGTTACTGATGTCTTCTAACATGTTACTGATGTCTTTATGTGTTCTAACATGTTACTGATGTCTCTATGTGTTCTCACATGTTACTGATGTCTTTATGTCTTCTAACATGTTACTGATGTCTTTATGTCTTCTAACATAATACTGATGTCTTTATGTCTTCTAACATGTTACTGATGTCTTTATGTATTCTAACATGTTACTGATGTCTTCTAACATGTTACTGATGTCTTTATGTCTTCTAACATGTTACTGATGTCTTTATGTCTGCTCACATGTTACTGATATCTTTATGTCTTCTCACATGTTACTGATGTCTTTATGTCTTCTAACATGTTACTGATGTCTTTATGTCTTCTAACATGTTACTGATGTCTCTATGTGTTCTCACATGTCACTGATGTCTTTATGTCTTCTAACATGTTACTGATGTCTTTATGTCTTCTAACATGTTAGTGATGTCTTTATGTCTTCTAACATGTTACTGATGTCTTTATGTCTTCTAACATGTTACTGATGTCTTCTAACATGTTACTGATGTCTTTATGTCTTCTAACATGTTACTGATGTCTCTATGTGTTCTCACATGTTACTGATGTCTTTATGTCTTCTAACATGTTACTGATGTCTTTATGTCTTCTAACATGTTACTGATGTCTTTATGTCTTCTAACATGTTACTGATGTCTTTATGTCTTCTAACATGTTACTGATGTCTTTATGTCTTCTAACATGTTACTGATGTCTTCTAACATGTTACTGATGTCTTCTCACATGTTACTGATGTTTTTATGTCTTCTAACATGTTACTGATGTCTTTTAACATGTTACTGATGTCTTCTAACATGTTACTGATGTCTTCTAACATGTTACTGATGTCTTCTAACATGTTACTGATATCTTCTAACATGTTACTGATGTCTTCTAAAATGTTACTGATGTCTTCTAACATGTTACTGATGTCTTTATGTCTTCTAACATGTTACTGATGTTTTCTAACATATTACTGATGTCTTCTAACATGTTACTGATGTCTTCTAACATGTTACTGATGTCTTTATGTCCTCTAACATGTTATTGATGTCTTCTAACATGTTACTGATGTCTTCTAACATGATGTCTTTATATCTTCTCAAGTGTTATTGATGTCATTATGTCTTCTAACGTGTTACTGATGTCATTGTGGTTGCTAACATGTTACTGATGTCATTGTGGTTGCTAACATATTACTGATGTCATTATGGTTGCTAATCCAGTACCGCCCGTCGGGCCCTGGAACGACAACTATCCCTCCCAACGACACTTGACGGCAAAAGTGGAAGATAATAATTGTGTATATTGAATTGTTATTGTCTGAGTTGAACTGTCAATGTTAAGTGTGTGGTTTGCACTATTAGTGTGAGTTGTTATAGTTGTGATTGACAGCATTCACATAAATCTGTCACACAATCACATAGATCAGTCACACAATCACATAGCCCAGTCGCCACAATCACACAGATCAATCACACAATCACATGTCTTCTGGTTGGTCAGTAAGAAACATGTCAGTTTGTCCCCAGGCGAGGCCGACAGCTACAGACAATTCGTGGCCTTCTACTCCCAGGACGACAGCCTGGCCCAGTCCGGCTTTGCACCGAGTACAACCATCTTGGATTTTGAAAATGCCGCACAACCAGTACGTCTCGTGTTGTTGTTTGTGTGTGTTTAAAGTGTACATTTAATTCGGTCTGTCTCGTTCCACTTCTACGGTTAGGTGTGGACAGATAAAGTGTACCTTTAATTCGGTCTGTCCCGTTCCACTTCTACGGTTGGGTGTGGACAGATAAAGTGTACCTTTAATTCGGTCTGTCCCGTTCCACTTCTACGGTTGGGTGTGGACAGATAAAGTGTACCTTTAATTCGGTCTGTCCCGTTCCACTTCTACGGTTGGGTGTGGACAGATAAAGTGTACCTTTAATTCGGTCTGTCTCGTTCCACTTCTACGGTTGGGTGTGGACAGATAAAGTGTACCTTTAATTCGGTCTGTCCCGTTCCACTTCTACGGTTGGGTGTGGACAGATAAAGTGTACCTTTAATTCGGTCTGTCTCGTTCCACTTCTACGGTTGGGTGTGGACAGATAAAGTGTACCTTTAATTCGGTCTGTCTCGTTCCACTTCTACGTTGGGTGTGGACAGATAAAGTGTACCTTTAATTCGGTCTGTCCCGTTCCACTTCTACGGTTGGGTGTGGACAGATAAAGTGTACCTTTAATTCGGTCTGTCCCGTTCCACTTCTACGGTTGGGTGTGGACAGATAAAGTGTACCTTTAATTCGGTCTGTCCCGTTCCACTTCTACGGTTGGATAACATCTAGCTCTCTGTGTTGACAACAGTACATGGCCAGGACTTGTCTGGTCCAATACTGTGTCAACAGGACAATCTGTTAGGCTACTGGTGAGGTCCAGCGAGTGGGTCGATGGTCAAATGAAGATAGTAAATGAGCTTTTCAGCTTATTGTCCGGGATATCTGTGACTTTACCTCTCAGAGATCACAGTCCACGATACGCTTGTTTAAGGTGGTTATGTATATCCTTGGCGCAGCTTTAGTACAAATGTCACATCCCTGGGACACCCCACAAGTATTTTCCTTGCCCTAGTGTCACATCCCTGGCACATCTAACGAGTAATTTCCTTGCCCAAATGTCACATCCCTGGCACATCTAACGAGTAATTCCCTTGCCTAAATGTCACATCCCTGGCACATCTAACGAGTAATTCCCTTGCCTAAATGTCACATCCCTGGCACATCTAACGAGTATTTTCCTTGCCCATATGTCACATCCCTGGCACATCTAACGAGTAATTTCCTTGCCTAAATGTTACATCCCTGGCACATCTAACGAGTAATTTCCTTGCCTAAATGTTACATCCCTGGCACATCTAACGAGTATTTTCCTTGCCCATATGTCACATCCCTGGCACATCTAACGAGTAATTTCCTTGCCTAAATGTTACATCCCTGGCACATCTAACGAGTAATTTCCTTGCCTAAATGTTACATCCCTGGCACATCTAACGAGTAATTTCCTTGTCCAAATGTCACATCCCTGGCACATCTAACGAGTAATTTTCTTGCCCAAATGTCACATCCTTCGCACATCTAACGAGTAATTCCCTTGCCTAAATGTCACATCCCTGGCACATCTAACGAGTATTTTCCTTGCCCAAATGTCACATCTCTGGCACATCTAACGAGTAATTTCCTTGCCCAAATGTCACATCCCTGGCACATCTAACGAGTAATTTCCTTGCCCAAATGTCACATCCCTGGCACATCTAACGAGTAATTTCCTTGCCCAAATGTCACATCCCTGGCACATCTAACGAGTAATTTCCTTGCCTAAATGTCACATCCCTGGCACATCTAACGAGTATTTTCCTTGCCCAAATGTCACATCCCTGGCACATCTAACGAGTAATTTCCTTGTCCAAATGTCACATCCCTGGCACATCTAACGAGTAATTTTCTTGCCCAAATGTCACATCTCTGGCACATCTAACGAGTATTTTCCTTGCCTAAATGTTACATCCCTTTCACATCTAACGAGTAATTTCCATGCCTAAATGTTACATCCCTGACAAATCTAACGAGTAATTTCCTTGCCTAAATGTTACATCCCTGGCACATCTAACGAGTAATTTCCATGCCTAAATGTTACATCCCTGGCACATCTAACGAGTAATTTCCTTGCCTAAATGTCACATCCCTGGCACATCTAACGAGTATTTTCCTTGCCCATATGTCACATCCCTGGCACATCTAACGAGTAATTTCCTTGCCTAAATGTTACATCCCTGGCACATCTAACGAGTAATTTCCTTGCCCAAATGTCACATCCCTGACACATCTAACGAGTAATTTCCTTGCCTAAATGTTACATCCCTGGCACATCTAACGAGTAATTTCCTTGCCTAAATGTCACATCCCTGGCACATCTAACGAGTATTTTCCTTGCCCAAATGTCACATCCCTGGCACATCTAACGAATAATTTCCTTGCCCAAATGTCACATCCCTGACACATCTAACGAGTAATTTCCTTGCCTAAATGTCACATCCCTGACACATCTAACGAGTAATTTCCTTGCCCAAATGTCACATCCCTGGCACATCTAACGAGTATTTTCCTTGCCTAAATGTTACATCCCTGGCACATCTAACGAGTAATTTCCTTGCCCAAATGTCACATCCCTGACACATCTAACGAGTAATTTCCTTGCCTAAATGTCACATCCCTGGCACATCTAACGAGTAATTTCCTTGCCCAAATGTCACATCCCTGACACATCTAACGAGTAATTTCCTTGCCTAAATGTCACATCCCTGGCACATCTAACGAGTAATTTCCTTGCCCAAATGTCACATCCCTGGCACATCTAACGAGTAATTTCCTTGCCCAAATGTCACATCCCTGACACATCTAACGAGTAATTTCCTTGCCTAAATGTCACATCCCTGGCACATCTAACGAGTAAGTTCCTTGCCCAAATGTCACATCCCTGACACATCTAACGAGTTATTTCCTTGCCTAAATGTTACATCCCTGGCACATCTAACGAGTAATTTCCATGCCTAAATGTTACATCCCTGGCACATCTAACGAGTAATTTCCATACCTAAATGTTACATCCCTGGCACATCTAACAAGTAATTTCCATGCCTAAATGTTACATCCTTGGCACATCTAACGAGTAATTTCCATGCCTAAATGTCACATCCCTGGCTCATCTAACGAGTAATTTCCATGCCTAAATGTTACATCCCTGGCACATCTAACGAGTAATTTCCATGCCTAAATGTCACATCCCTGGCACATCTAACGAGTAATTTCCTTGCCTAAATGTTACATCCCTGGCACATCTAACGAGTAATTTCCATGCCTAAATGTTACATCCCTGGCACATCTAACGAGTAATTTCCTTGCCTAAATGTTACATCCCTGGCACATCTAACGAGTAATTTCCTTGCCCAAATGTCACATCCCTGGCACATCTAACGAGTAATTCCCTTGCCCAAATGTCACATCCCTGGCACATCTAACGAGTAATTTCCTTGCCTAAATGTCACATCCCTGGCACATCTAACGAGTAATTTCCTTGCCTAAATGTCACATCCCTGGCACATCTAACGAGTAATTTCCATGCCTAAATGTCACATCCCTGGCACATCTAACGAGTAATTTCCATGCCTAAATGTCACATCCCTGGCACATCTAACGAGTAATTTCCATGCCTAAATGTTACATCCCTGGCACATCTAACGAGTAATTTCCATGCCTAAATGTTACATCCCTGGCACATCTAACGAGTAATTTCCATGCCTAAATGTCACATCCCTGGCACATCTAACGAGTATTTTCCTTGCCTAAATGTCACATCCCTGGCACATCTAACGAGTAATTTCCATGCCTAAATGTTACATCCCTGGCACATCTAACGAGTAATTTCCATGCCTAAATGTCACATCCCTGGCACATCTAACGAGTATTTTCCTTGCCTAAATGTCACATCCCTGGCACATCTAACGAGTAATTTCCATGCCTAAATGTTACATCCCTGGCACATCTAACGAGTAATTTCCTTGCCTAAATGTCACATCCCTGGCACATCTAACGAATAATTTCCTTGCCTAAATGTCACATCCCTGGCACATCTAACGAGTAATTTCCTTGTCCAAATGTCACATCCCTGGCACATCTAACGAGTAATTTTCTTGCCCAAATGTCACATCTCTGGCACATCTAACGAGTATTTTCCTTGCCTAAATGTTACATCCCTTTCACATCTAACGAGTAATTTCCATGCCTAAATGTTACATCCCTGACAAATCTAACGAGTAATTTCCTTGCCTAAATGTTACATCCCTGGCACATCTAACGAGTAATTTCCATGCCTAAATGTTACATCCCTGGCACATCTAACGAGTAATTTCCTTGCCTAAATGTCACATCCCTGGCACATCTAACGAGTATTTTCCTTGCCCATATGTCACATCCCTGGCACATCTAACGAGTAATTTCCTTGCCTAAATGTTACATCCCTGGCACATCTAACGAGTAATTTCCTTGCCCAAATGTCACATCCCTGACACATCTAACGAGTAATTTCCTTGCCTAAATGTTACATCCCTGGCACATCTAACGAGTAATTTCCTTGCCTAAATGTCACATCCCTGGCACATCTAACGAGTATTTTCCTTGCCCAAATGTCACATCCCTGGCACATCTAACGAATAATTTCCTTGCCCAAATGTCACATCCCTGACACATCTAACGAGTAATTTCCTTGCCTAAATGTCACATCCCTGACACATCTAACGAGTAATTTCCTTGCCCAAATGTCACATCCCTGGCACATCTAACGAGTATTTTCCTTGCCTAAATGTTACATCCCTGGCACATCTAACGAGTAATTTCCTTGCCCAAATGTCACATCCCTGACACATCTAACGAGTAATTTCCTTGCCTAAATGTCACATCCCTGGCACATCTAACGAGTAATTTCCTTGCCCAAATGTCACATCCCTGACACATCTAACGAGTAATTTCCTTGCCTAAATGTCACATCCCTGGCACATCTAACGAGTAATTTCCTTGCCCAAATGTCACATCCCTGGCACATCTAACGAGTAATTTCCTTGCCCAAATGTCACATCCCTGGCACATCTAACAAGTAATTTCCATGCCTAAATGTTACATCCTTGGCACATCTAACGAGTAATTTCCATGCCTAAATGTCACATCCCTGGCTCATCTAACGAGTAATTTCCATGCCTAAATGTTACATCCCTGGCACATCTAACGAGTAATTTCCATGCCTAAATGTCACATCCCTGGCACATCTAACGAGTAATTTCCTTGCCTAAATGTTACATCCCTGGCACATCTAACGAGTAATTTCCATGCCTAAATGTTACATCCCTGGCACATCTAACGAGTAATTTCCTTGCCTAAATGTTACATCCCTGGCACATCTAACGAGTAATTTCCTTGCCCAAATGTCACATCCCTGGCACATCTAACGAGTAATTCCCTTGCCCAAATGTCACATCCCTGGCACATCTAACGAGTAATTTCCTTGCCTAAATGTCACATCCCTGGCACATCTAACGAGTAATTTCCTTGCCTAAATGTCACATCCCTGGCACATCTAACGAGTAATTTCCATGCCTAAATGTCACATCCCTGGCACATCTAACGAGTAATTTCCATGCCTAAATGTCACATCCCTGGCACATCTAACGAGTAATTTCCATGCCTAAATGTTACATCCCTGGCACATCTAACGAGTAATTTCCATGCCTAAATGTTACATCCCTGGCACATCTAACGAGTAATTTCCATGCCTAAATGTCACATCCCTGGCACATCTAACGAGTATTTTCCTTGCCTAAATGTCACATCCCTGGCACATCTAACGAGTAATTTCCATGCCTAAATGTTACATCCCTGGCACATCTAACGAGTAATTTCCATGCCTAAATGTCACATCCCTGGCACATCTAACGAGTATTTTCCTTGCCTAAATGTCACATCCCTGGCACATCTAACGAGTAATTTCCATGCCTAAATGTTACATCCCTGGCACATCTAACGAGTAATTTCCTTGCCTAAATGTCACATCCCTGGCACATCTAACGAGTAATTTCCTTGCCTAAATGTCACATCCCTGGCACATCTAACGAGTAATTTCCATGCCTAAATGTTACATCCCTGGCACATCTAACGAGTAATTTCCTTGCCTAAATGTTACATCCCTGGCACATCTAACGAGTAATTTCCATGCCTAAATGTCACATCCCTGGCACATCTAACGAGTAATTTCCATGCCTAAATGTCACATCCCTGGCACATCTAACGAGTAATTTCCATGCCTAAATGTCACATCCCTGGCACATCTAACGAGTAATTTCCATGCCTAAATGTTACATCCCTGGCACATCTAACGAGTAATTTCCTTGCCTAAATGTTACATCCCTGGCACATCTAACGAGTAATTTCCTTGCCTAAATGTCTGGAACGATATCTTCTGCTGCTGGCTCTATATATTGTTCTTGATTCTTTCATTTGAATTTTTCCACTCATCTCCATTATCTTAGTTGTTGTTGTTGTTGTTGTTGTTGTTGTTGTTGTTGTTGTTGTTGTTGTTGTTGTTGTTCTTCTTCTTCTTCTTCTTCTTCTTCTTCTTCTTCTTCTTCTTCTTCTTCTTCTTCTTCTTCTTCTTCTTCTTCTTCTTCTTCTTCTTGTTATGCTGCTGCTGCTACTACAACTGCTGCTACTACAACCACCACCACCACCACCACCACCACTACTATTACTACTACTACTACTACTACTACTACTACTACTACTACTACTACTACTACTACTACTACTACTACTACTACTACTACTACTCTACTACTACTACTACTACTACTACTACTACTACTACTACTACTACTACTACTACTACTACTACTACTACTACTACTACTACGACGACTACTACTACTACTACTACTACTACTACTACTACTACTACTACTACTCTACTACTACTACTACTACTACTCTACTACTACTACTACTACTACTACTACTACTACTACTACTACTACTACTACTACTACTACTACTACTACTACTACTACTACTACTACTACTACTACTACTACTACGTCTCTTGTTTAATTGTTTAAATCTTAAATCACAACAGTGATAGTCATGTATTGATTTATAGTGATTGAACAAGACGTCACTCAGAGATGTAATGTGTACCTCTCAGTTTGTGCTGATCTAACGACTGTCTCCCTGTGTCCGCAGAGTTTGGTCGTGCTTGTCCCCCGTGATGACGTCAACGCCTGTTTTATCATCGATGTGACGTCATGTCGTCGGGATTTCCGGTTTGCCTCATCTCTGTTGTTTAACATGCTTGTGAGTAGTAGTTATGGTAGTGGTTGTGGTTGTGGTTGTAGTAGTAGTTGTGGTAGTGGTTGTATAGTGGTTGTGGTAGTAGTTGTGGTAGTGGTTGTATAGTGGTTGTAGTAGTAGTTGTGGTAGTGGTTGTATAGCGGTTGTGGTTGTGGTAGTAGTTGTGGTAGTGTTGTACTTGTATAGTGGTTGTGGTTGTGGTTGTAGTAGTTGTGTTTGTGGTTGTACTTGTGGTGTAGTGGTTGTATAGTGGATGTGGTTGTAGTAGTAGTTGTGGTTGTGTTTGTAATAGTATTTGTGATTATGGTAGTGGTAGTAGTAGTAGTTGTGATTGTGGTTGTAGTAGTAGTTGTGATTGTGGTTGTAGTTTTAGGAGTGGTTGTGGTTGTAGAAGTAGTTGTGGTTGTGGTTGTTGTAGTAGTTGTGGTTGTGGTTATAGTAGTAGTTGTGGTTGCGTTTTAGTAGTAGTTGTGGTTGTGTTTTTAGTAGTAGTTGTGGTTGTGTTTGTAGTAGTAGTTGTGGCTGTAGTAGTAGTTGTGGTTGTAGTTGTAGTAGTAGATGTGGCTGTAGTAGTAGTTGTGGTTGTAGTAGTAGTAGTTGTGATTCTGGTTGTAGTTGTAGTAGTAGTTGTGGTTGTAGTAGTAGTTGTGGTTGTGGTTGTATTTGTAGTAGTAGTTGTGGTTGTGGTTGTGTTTATTGTAGTAGTAGTTGTGGTCGTAGTAGTAGTTGTGGCTGTGGTTGTGTTTGTAGTAGTAGTTGTGGTTGTGGTTGTAGTTGTGATTGTGGTTGTAGTAGTAGCTGTGATTGTGGTTGTAGTAGTAGTTGTGATTGTGGTTGTAGTAGTAGTTGTGATTGTGGTTGTAGTAGTAGTTGTGATTGTGGTTGTAGTTGTGGTTGTGGTTGTGGTTGTAGTTGTGGTTGTAGTTGTAGTAGTAGTTGTGGTTGTGGTTGTGGTTGTAGTAGTAGTTGTAGGTGCAGTTGTGGTTGTGGTTGTAGTAGTAGTTGTGGTTGTGGTTATAGTAGTAGTTGTAGTTGTGGTTGTAGTTGTAGTAGTAGTTGTGGTTGTGGTTGTGGTTGTAGTAGTAGTTGTAGGTGCAGTTGTGGTTGTGGTTGTAGTAGTAGTTGTGGTTGTGGTTATAGTAGTAGTTGTAGTTGTGGTTGTGGTTATAGTAGTAGTTGTGGTTGTGGTTGTAGTAGTAGTTGTGGTTGTAGTAGTAGTTGTGGTTGTGGTTGTGGTTGTAGTAGTAGTTGTAGTTGTAGTTGTGATTGTGGTTGTAGTAGTAGTTGTGGTTGTAGTTGTGATTGTGGTTGTAGTAGTAGTTGTGATTGTGGTTGTAGTTGTAGTTGTGATTGTGGTTGTGGTTGTAGTTGTGATTGTGGTTGTAGTAGTAGTTGTGATTGTGGTTGTAGTTGTGATTGTGGTTGTAATTGTAGTTGTGATTGTGGTTGTTGTAGTAGTTGTGATTGTGGTTGTTGTAGTAGTTGTGATTGTGGTTGTAGTTGTAGGAGTGGTTGTGGTTGTAGTAGTAGTTGTGGTTATGGTTGTAGTAGTAGTTGTGGTTGTGGTAGTGGTAGTGGTTGTAGTAGTTGTTGTGGTTGTGGTAGTGGTAGTGGTTGTGGTAGTTGTTGTGGTAGTAGTTGTGATGGCGGTAGTAGTAGTAATTATGTTTGTGGTTGTAGTAGTGGTTATTGTTGTAGTAGTAGTTGTGGCTGTGGTAGTGGTAGTGGTTGTGGTTGTAGTAGTTGTTGTGGTTGTTGTAGTGGTAGTGGTTGTGGTAGTTGTTGTGGTAGTAGTTGTGATGGTGGTAGTAGTAGTTGTGGTTGTGGTTGTGGTTGTGGTTGTAGTAGTAGTAGTGGTTGTGGCTGTGGTTGTAGTAGTTGTTGTGGTTGTTGTAGTGGTAGTGGTTGTGGTAGTTGTTGTGGTAGTAGTTGTGATGGTGGTAGTAGTAGTTGTGGTTGTGGTTGTAGTAGTAGTAGTGGTTGTGGCTGTGGTTGTAGTAGTGGTAGTGGTTGTGGCTGTGGTTGTAGTAGTAGTAGTGGTTGTGGTTGTGGTTGTGTTTTTTGTAGTAGTAGTTGTGGTTGTAGTAGTAGTTGTGGCTGTGGTTGTGTTTGTAGTAGTAGTTGTGGTTGTGGTTGTAGTAGTAGTTGTGGTTGTGGTTGTAGTTGTGGTAGTAGTAGTAGTTGTGTTTGTGGTTGTAGTAGTAGTTGTGATTATGGTTGTTGTAGTAGTTGTGATTGTGGTTGTAGTTGTAGGAGTGGTTGTGGTTGTAGTAGTAGTTGTGGTTATGGTTGTAGTAGTAGTTGTGGTTGTGGTAGTGGTAGTGGTTGTAGTAGTTGTTGTGGTTGTGGTAGTGGTAGTGGTTGTGGTAGTTGTTGTGGTAGTAGTTGTGATGGCGGTAGTAGTAGTAGTTATGTTTGTGGTTGTAGTAGTGGTTATTGTTGTAGTAGTAGTTGTGATTGTGGTAGTGGTAGTGGTTGTGGTTGTAGTAGTTGTTGTGGTTGTTGTAGTGGTAGTGGTTGTGGTAGTTGTTGTGGTAGTAGTTGTGATGGTGGTAATAGTAGTTGTGGTTGTGGTTGTAGTAGTAGTAGTGGTTGTGGCTGTGGTTGTAGTAGTTGTTGTGGTTGTGGTTGTGTTAGTGGCTGTGGTAGTAGTTGTGGTTATCATTGTGGTAGTTGTTGTTTTTGTGATAATGGTAGTAGTTGTGGTTGTGGCTGTGGTAGTAGTTGTGGTTGTGGTAGTGGTAGTGGTAGTGGTTGTAGTAGTAGTTATTATGTATAACATATCATATATTCTATGTAACATAGAACCGTCAAATCTGTGCGACATTGTGCATGAACTAAAGATAGAACCATCAAATCTGTGCAACAGATGGTTCGGTGTTGAGAGGTGGTAGAAGTGCCTGGGGTTTCTTGGCAAAGGCTAATGGTTGACGTTTGATGCAGGAGAGCTTGGCATATGATACCACAACATCTAGCTTAAGAATGGAGGTGGAGGCAGTCAGTGCAGCTTTACGCTGGGTGGAGAATACGATACACACACATCGTGATTGTAACTGACTCAGAAAGCATGCTGACGAGGGTGAGGACGGGCAGGCTTCGTGCCGAGTGGCTTGCTTCGCTTCGGAAGTCACGGGTGGCAAGCATCGTCTGGATCTTTTCTCCGCGGCATGCTGGTGTACTGGGGAATGAACAAGCAGACAGATTGGCTGGCTTTGCAAATCTTGGTGGAGTATTGATGCATGATAAGGCAGACGTAGTTGCGGCCTTGTGGGAGCACGTGTACACCTCGGAGGAACAAATGGATTACCATGGTCTGGCAAGAATGCGACAGCGTGGAGTGACGAGGGGGTCTAGCCGATGCTCGACGCTTAGAGGAAAGGCGAGACGCACATATAATCAGATTGCTACTGATACTATTGGGGTTGGAACTCTTCGCTGGTTTCTGAGGATGGGGACGGAGCGCTTATGGGAATGCCCCGAATGCTGTGATGTCGGTTCCTAAATCAATCAATCAATCAATCAATCTGTGCGACACTGTGCACGAACTCCACACAGATAGGAGAGATTTCCGGATAATAAGTAAAATATATTTGGAGAGAGAATCTGCTAACACAGAGGAGGTAGACCTTGGTGACGTCACAGCAACCAACAGATGCGACAGACAAGATTGTGGTTTACCGCCAGATCTCTTCAACATTGACACCCAGACAGCCATCTCTTCAACATTGACACCGAGATAGCCATCTCTTCAACATTGACACCGAGACAGTTATCAGAAACACGGAACATCATGAAGCAGTTACATTGGAAGGTTACCATATAAATATTCCCAGGTTTAATTGGTGATTATGAACTTTGCTCGCAGACCCCTCTAGACAAGCTGGTAGAAGGGAGATGACTCAATGGGTGACCGTTAGGGAAACACTGATCGCATGCTGGTGTCCAAGACAGCACACACCCCAATATGCTCTCTATATAGTACATAAACCCCAGTGGAACAAGCACGACAGTAAGTCTCGATGGTCACAAGTAGCCTCCCACACTGCCTTCTACGTCAGGAAGTCTGGATGGTCAGAAGTAGTCTCCCACACTGCTTACTACGTCAGGAAGTCTCAATGGTCAAAAGTAGCCTCCCAAACTGCCTTCTACGAAGGCTTCGACATCTTTATATTCTTTACACTCTCTCTTGGGAGGAGGGGAATGGGCAGCCCACCCTGGGTTCCACTCCCTCTTGCTGTCAGTAAACTATCAAGTGACCTCTTACTGTCAGTAAACTATCAAGTGACCTCTTGCTGTCAGTAAACTATCAATTATCCTCTTGCTGTCAGTAAACTATCAATTATCCTCTTGCTGTCAGTAAACTATCAAGTGACCTCTTGCTGTCAGTAAACTATCAATTATCCTCTTGCTGTCAGTAAACTATCAATTATCCTCTTGCTGTCAGTAAACTATCAAGTGACCTCTTGCTGTCAGTAAACTATCAATTATCCTCTTGCTGTCAGTAAACTATCAATTATCCTCTTGCTGTCAGTAAACTATCACATGCCCTCTTGCTGTCAGTAAAATATCAATTATCCTCTTGCTGTCAGTAAACTATCAATTATCCTCTTGCTGTCAGTAAACTATCACATGCCCTCTTGCTGTCAGTAAACTATCAAGTGACCTCTTGCTGTCATCGTTCAGGGCAAAAGAACAGACTAGTGTCATGACCGATACAAATTGCCTGGAATGTTTAACCACTAAATTATGTGACAGATACAAATTGCCTGGAATGTTTAACCACTAAATTATGTGACAGATACAAATTACCTGGAATGTTTAACCACTAAATTATGTGACAGATACAAATTGCCTGGAATGTTTAACCACTAAATTATGTGTCAGATACAAATTACCTGGAATGTTTAACCACTAAATTTAGTGACAGATACAAATTACCTGGAATGTTTAACCACTAAATTATGTGGCAGATACAAATTACCTGGAATGTTTAACCACTAAATTATGTGACAGATACAAATTACCTGGAATGTTTAACCACTAAATTATGTGACAGATACAAATTACCTGGAATGTTTAACCACTAAATTATGTGACAGATACAGATTGCCTGGAATGTTTAACCACTAAATTATGTGACAGATACAGATTGCCTGGAATGTTTAACCACTAAATTATGTGACAGATACAAATTGCGTGGCACTAACTTAATGATTGAATTTGCAGCTGGAAAAAGTTGTTGAGGTGCCCACTTCCCGTCCACTCACGTACATCATCAGTAAGGTGTTGAGCCTGTACGACTTTCCCCGAGACAGCAGCAACATCGGGCAGTTCTGTAAGTCCGTGGATCGAATCTACAGCATCGTCCCTTCCCCAGGTACGCTTGTTTCTCACGCATGCGCTCTGCTTATGTCGCTTCGGATGCCATGACTACAACTGCAACAACTACTTCTTGTTCTACCACAATAACACCAATAAACCCAACAACAACAACAACAACAACACACACAACAACAACAACAATAACACATAACAATTATAATAATAACACCACAACCACCACCACAAACAGCACAAAAACAACGACAAACACAAACGCCAGATATAACAACAACAGTAGCAACAACCACAACTTTACTTTCATTATCACTAATACCCCTACTACTACTACTACTACTACTACTACTACTACTACTACTACTACTACTACTACTACTACTACTACTACTACTACTACTACTACTACTACACAATCAATCAATTGCCGTCTCCACAATGAAGATTGGATGCAATGGATCTCTATCTATCTCTCTCCTTGATTGTACATTCTGTCAGATTGATGTTCGCCCATCTCTTGATAATATCTTTCCACTTGTATCGTTGTCTACATCTTGCTCGCTTGCCTCCAACCTTACCCTCCAGTACGATTTTATTAAGAGAAATATTTCACTTGTTTCTTGTTTATTTCTTTCATCAAATCTCTTTTCATTCCCAGTAATTCTAGAACCTCTTTTTGTGATGGTTTTTGTTTCTATGAAATACGACATATTTTTCTGTATATCCACATCCCAGGGTCTCTATTTGACTTTCTAATGCTGTTGCTACTGCTGCTGCTGCTGCTACTACTACTACTACTACTACTACTACTACTACTACTACTACTACTACTACTACTACTACTACTACTACTACTACTACTACTACTGCTGCTACTACTACTACTACTACTACTACTACTACTACTACTACTACTACTACTACTACTACTACTACCACCACCACCACCACCACCACCACTACTACTACTACTACTACTACTACTACTACTACTACTACTACTACTACTACTACTACTACTACTACTACTACTACTACTACTACAACTACTACCACCACCACCATCACCACCACCACCACCACCACTACTACTACTACTACTACTACTACTACTACTACTACTACTACTACTACTACTGCTGCTGCTACTACTACTACTACTACTACTACTACTACTACTACTACCACCACCACCACCACCACCACCACTGCTACTACTACTATTACTACTACTACTACTGCTACTACTATTACTACTACAACTACTACCACCACCACCACCACCACCACCACCACTACTACTACTACTACTACTACTACTACTACTACTACTACTACTACTACTACTACTACTACTACTACTACTACTACTACCACCACTACCACCACTACTACTACCTCTATGTGCGTGCCTAGTTGTTCTACTTCTGCTACCACACAAGCATCTCCCCCCGACTCCCACCATCCTCCTCCTCGTGTTTAACCTCACAACGATGTCCTCCGTGTACCCTCAGATGTAGCAGCGACCAGACAGGTGACCGTGTTGAACCAGGCTGGAGCCGTGCGCATCAGCCTGCAGGAGCCGTTGGCCTAGCTGTGACCTCACCGTGGACTCTAGCTCACGGAGTCTACATTCTGAGCAATAGATCATTGTTGTTGTTGTTTTCTCTGCATCGTCGACAAACAAAAAATACATTCAGATACTATTAATGCCCTGAGTTGATTTGATGTATCCTCTCCTTCCTGCCAATCCTCATATTTCGTCGTCTTCGTCGTTGTTCTCCACCGTTTTCTCGCCTTCCTAATGTTCTTTTCCTCCATCTTCTCCGCCATCTGTCCTCCGCATATTCTTCTTCTCCTTCTAATGAACCTTCTTCTAAACTTTGTACCGATCCTCCTAATGAACCTTGTACTAAACCTCCTACTAGAACTTCTACTGAACCTTCTACTGAACCTTCCACTGAACCTTGTACTGAACTTTCGACTGACCTACAGAATCTTGTACGGAACCTTGTACGGAGCTTCTTATCTTCTAGAAACGCTGTCCCTCTGACCCCAGTCCAGGCAGTCACGCCACATCACCATGGAGACGGACCGCTGGTTCAGGTTTGCTGTCCACGTCTCTCAACACGCGGATCCTGTTTGGTCCACTCTGCCACATACATGGCCGCCATGTTGATACAGTGACGGCAACATTATCACGTGATCAGCCACATACATGGCCGCCATGTTGATACAATGACGGCGACACAATCACGTGACCAGCCACTCACACCTCACGTTGGCTGAGACGCATCTGTAGCGGCAGACATGTTTCCTGGCCGCAGGACCGAGGCTCGACCGACCCAGCAGTGTAGACAGGACATTACAGGCAGGACATTGAGACAGAAAGGGCATCGCAGACAGACAGGACATAACGGACATAAGGTATGGACATTGTTGAGGTATGGACATTGTTGAGGTATGGACATTGTTGAGGTGTGGGCGTCGTTGAGATGTGGACATTGTTGAGGTGTGGACATTGTTGAGGTGTGGGCGTCGTTGAGGTGTAGACATTGTTGAGGTGTGGACATTGTTGAGGTATGGACATTGTTGAGGTGTGGACATTGTTGAGGTGTAGACATTGTTGAGGTATGGATATTGTTGAGGTATGGACATTGTTGAGGTGTGGGCGTCGTTGAGGTGTAGACATTGTTGAGGCATGGACATTGTTGAGGTATGGACATTGTTGAGGCATGGACATTGTTGGGGTATGGACATTGTTGAGGTATGGACATTGTTGAGGAATGGGCTTCGTTGGGGTGTGGGCGTCGTTGAGGTGTGGACATTGTTGAGGTATGGGCGTCGTTGAGGTGTGGACATTGTTGGGGTATGGGCGTCGTTGAGGTGTGGACATTATTGAGGTATGGGCGTCGTTGAGGTGTGGACATTGTTGAGGTATGGACATTGTTGAGGTATGGACATTGTTGAGGTATGGACATTGTTGAGGTGTAGACATTGTTGAAGTGTGGACATTGTTGAGGCGTGGACATTGTTGAGGCATGGACATTGTTGAGGTATGGACATTGTTGAGGTATGGACATTGCTGAGGCGTGGACATTGTTGAGGTATGGACATTGTTGCCTCTCCACTCTCTCTCTCTCACTCACTTTCCTCTCTGCCTCCCCTTACCCTCTCCCACTCACTCTCCTCTCTGCCTCCCCTTCCCCTCTCCCACTCACTCTCCTCTCTGCCTCTCCCTCTCCCCCACTCACTCTCCTATTTGTCTCCCCTCCCTCTCCCACTCTCTCCTCTCTGCCTCCCCCTCTCTCCCACTCACTCTCCTCTTTGCCTCTCATCCATCTCTGTCACTCACTCACTCTCCTCCCTGCCTCCCCTTCCTCTCTCCCACTCACTCTCCTATCTGCCTCCCCTCCCTCTCTCCCACCCACTCTCCTCTCTGCCTCCCCTCCCTCTCTCCCACCCACTCTCCTCTCTGTCTCCCCTCATAGTCCACGCAGGTTCTGGCAATGTTTACAACCTAAACATTTGTTTCCGCAGATCGGTGGTAGGAAACTACAGAAACAGGACGTGAGCTCTCGCGCTAGATGATGACTCACTCACATCTGCAACTTTCTGCGCCGCACATTCTCCCAGCAAAATTACTGTTTACGTGAGACAAGAAATTGTCCGTGTAACCGACATTTGATGTGCCTTATCTTTTGTTTATTCCGGTTTCAGAAAGCATTTGATATTTTAATCTTCAGTTTCTGGATCCTCCCAACACTTCACTGAGGTATATGGAGGGGGAGAAGACGATGTTTATTGATGTTTATACTGCTGAAAGCTATGAGTTTATTGGGTAAAAAATGAAAGGGATCGTTTAGGGAGATACTCGCTTACTATCTTGTTACTGTCAACTAACGCCACTGCACAAGAGGTGACTCCATACGTGATCAGTCTCCCATAGAGCCCACCGAGTGGAACGACGGCCAGTGGAGCGGGCGAAAAGGGCGGATCAATTCCTAGTTTTATAATACTGGAGGCTGGCCGTGTGGCTTGTATCTCTGGACACATACTCCAGACGTGGGGGGGGGGGGGGGGGGGTAACTGATTGTCTGCTGGGTAGTGTTGTTTGTCCATCAAGAATGATGATGAATTGATGACCATTCATTTCATCCGGTGGGGTTGTTTGTCCATCAAGAATGATGATGACCATTCATTTCATCCAGTGAGGTTGAAAGTATGGAGCCGTGAGTTCTAAGATGGCTGATAAGGCCTATTTTGGCTCGAAATGTTCTTTGACAATGTGGGCAAAGAATGCTTGACGTTCCAGGAGGAGGATCTCCTGCAGTGGTTTTTCTGTCCAGCCTTTTCTTCACAGCTCTTGCAGTCCTGGTTGCTTCACAAGTGACTGCACCCTTGCGTAATGATGTACGCCACGAATTTCGGTCTTTGGCAGCAGTCTCCCAGGTGTCAAGATGAATTCCAAAAGCTTTCAGTGAGATTTTCAGAGTGTCTTTAAAGCGTTTCCTCTGGCCGCCTTGGGAGCGTTTACCACAACGCAGCTCGCCGTAAAAAAATTCGTTTAGGGAGCCTGTGATCTGGCATGCGAGTTAAGTGACCAGCCCAGCGAATCTGATTCTTCATTAGTAGAGTGTGGATACTGGGCATGGACGCTCTTTCTAGAACTTCAGTGTCTGGGATCTTGTCTTGCCATTTAATCTTCAATAGCTTCCTAAGGCAGACTGTGTGGAAGTGGTTTAATTTCCTAGCGTGTCGCTGATAAACAGTCCAGGTTTCACAAGCATATAGCAGTGTGGATAATACAACTGCTTTGTAGACTTTCAGCTTTGTTTGCAGGCTTATTCCATTTCTGTCCCATACATTCTTGTACAGTCTGCCAAAGGCCGCGCTGGCCTTGGAGATTCTTGCATTCACTTCGTCATCAATTGTGGCAGCTTGTGACACAGTGCTGCCAAGATAGGTGAATTTGTCCACAACACTTAGTCTATGACCATTCACCTTGATATTCGGCACAGGTGTGATTATTCCCTGGAGCTGGCTGGTACATAACTACAGTCTTCTCCAAGTTGATATTGAGCCCAAAGTTGGCACAGGCATATGAGAAAGCTGAAACATTGTGTTGCATGTCTGCCTCTGAGTTGGCATATAGAGCGCAATCATCAGCAAACAGGAGCTCTCTGACGGTGTCGCTGTTAGTTTTGGTTTTAGCTTTCAGCCTTCTGAGATTGAACAACTTTCCATCCATGCGGTAGTTGATGTCTATTCCAATGTCGTTGTTCTCGAAGGCATTCATCAACATGGCTGAAAACATGAGGCTGAACAGTGTTGGTGCCAGGACACATCCTTGCTTCACTCCATTGGTGACAGGAAAGGGCTCAGACAGTTCACCATTTTCCTGTACTCGTGTACAGAGGTAGTGGGCGGGTACACACGGGGCGATCGTCTCCTGCGTCGCCTCCTGCTGGCGCCCCTATTGTTACACGCTTCAGCGGTCTCGTGCAACACGGTTACATTGTGTTACATACACGGGTGGATCAGTTGTTGGGTATCATAGTTTATATACACGGGTGGATCAGTTGTTGGGTATCATAGTTTATATACACGGGTGGATCAGTTGTTGGGTATCATAGTTTATATACATGGGTGGATCAGTTGTTGGGTATCATAGTTTATATCCACGGGTGGATCAGTTGTTGGGTATCATAGTTTATATCCACGGGTGGATCAGTTGTTCGGTATCATAGTTTATATACACGGGTGGATCAGTTGTTGGGTATCATAGTTTATACACACGGGTGGATCAGTTGTTGGGTATGATAGTTTATATACACGGGTGGATCAGTTGTTGGGTATCATAGTTTATATACACGGGTGGATCAGTTGTTGGGTATCATAGTTTATATACACGGGTGGATCAGTTGTTAGGTATCATAGTTTATATACATACGGGTGGATCAGTTGTTGGGTATCATAGTTTATATACACGGGTGGATCAGTTGTTGGGTATGATAGTTTATATACACGGGTGGATCAGTTGTTGGGTATCATAGTTTATATACATGGGTGGATCAGTTGTTGGGTATCATAGTTTATATACACGGGTGGATCAGTTGTTGGGTATCATAGTTTATATACATACGGGTGGGTCAGTTGTTGGGTATCATAGTTTATATACACGGGTGGATCAGTTGTTGGGTATCATAGTTTATATACATGGGTGGATCAGTTGTTGGGTATCATAGTTTATATACATACGGGTGGGTCAGTTGTTGGGTATCATAGTTTATATACAGGGGTGGATCAGTTGTTGGGTATCATAGTTTATATACATGGGTGGATCAGTTGTTGGGTATCATAGTTTATATACACGGATGGATCAGTTGTTTAGTTTTTATTTTATTTTTAGTCGTTGGATCAACATCACGGCACACGGTTTAACCCATTAGTGCTCCGTTTTCCTCCTAACTCAAACCTGAGTCTGGAGAAACTCAGCTCAATGCACGAACTCCGTTGCATCGGCGAGGATCCTGAAATACTTAGGGTAGATTTTTAACTCGAAATTTTGCCCGGGCAGCGCCGTTAGGCTACTCTTTTTCGATATCCAACTGCCAAGGGATTTTTTACGTGCGCAACAATACACACGGGCGTCCGATCTCACTACCCAGAGACTATGGGGAAATTTTATTACTGGAAGTCCAGGTGGATTTTTTAAAATAAATCCCGGGCCTCACCGGGGCCTGAACCCGGGACTTCCAGCACTCGAGGCGGACACCATACCTCGAGACCACTCAGCCCCCTGTTGGGTATCATAGTTTATATACACGGGTGGACCAGTTGTTGGGTATCATAGTTTATATACACGGGTGGATCGGTTGTTGGGTATCATAGTTTATATACACGGGTGGATCAGTTGTTGGGTATCATAGTTTATATACACGGGTGGATCGGTTGTTGGGTATCATAGTTTATATGTACGGTTGGTTCGGTTGTTGGGTATCATAGTTTATATACACGGGTGGATCGGTTGTTGGGTATCATAGTTTATATACACGGGTGGATCAGTTGTTGGGTATGATAGTTTATATACACGGGTGGATCAGTTGTTGGGTATCATAGGTTATATACACGGGTGGATCGGTTGTTGGGTATCATAGTTTATATGTACGGGTGGATCAGTTGTTGGGTATCATAGTTTATATGTACGGGTGGATCAGTTGTTGGGTATCATAGTTTATATGTACGGGTGGATCAGTTGTTGGGTATCATAGTTTATATGTACGGGTGGATCAGTTGTTGGGTATCATAGTTTATATGTACGGGTGGATCAGTTGTTGGGTATCATAGTTTATATACAGGGATAGTGTTGTTGGGCATCATTGTTTATATACACGGGTGGGTCGGTTGTTGGATATCATAGCTTATACACAGGTGGGTCGGTTGTTGGGTATCATAGTTTATATACACGGGTGGAACAGTTGTTGGGTATCATAGTTTATATACACGGGTAGGTTGTTGTGTATCATAGATTATATACATGGGTAGATTGTTGGGTATCATAGTTTGTATACACGGACGGGTAGGTTGTTGGGTATCATAGTTTATATACACGGGTGGGTAGGTTGTTGGGTATCATAGTTTATATACACGGGTGGATAGGTTGTTGGGTATCATATTTTATATACACGGGTGGGTCGGTTGTTGAGTATGGAAGTGTATGTACACGGGCGGGTCGGTTGTTGAGTATGGAAGTGTATATACACGGGCGGGTCGGTTGTTGGGTATCATAGTTTATATACATGGACATTCCACGTGCTGAGATTTAAACTATGAGAATGAGAACTGATAGCTTATATAATGACACGACATAATCTGATCAGTATCCACCTCGCGTGAAACCTGTACAACGGTAGCTCTTGGCAGTATCATTGCACTGAATCTGTATGTGGGGATACTCTGGGCGAGTGTCGTGTGTGTGTAAAGAATGAATGTCGTATTAGTTACTTGTTCTTCTTTACCACTTTAGTGTCGTCCCTGGAGTGAAGAGAATCAACACCCACATTTGTTTTAATTCAATATCTCTATTCTGGAGAAATCCAGCAGACTCCATCCACACACTCCCTCAATCTGAAGACACCTTCCTCTCACTCTTACTCACCCCTGGATCATGCCCCCTCTCTTTCTTCCCCAACCTAACACACTTGACAACTCTCGCTTCAACAAATAAAAACAAGAAATTTATTAAAGCAAAGAGTATATGTAGGAGAAGTGTAGTGTGTGTATAAGGTGTAGAATGTGTGACGTGTATTCTAATGGTAGACCAGTGATTTAGAAGCAAAGTCTGTAACATCATAGTGCTTAGCACACAACAGCACCATTTTTTCCCGGACAGTGAACCTCACCCAGAAGATGACGACTTTCTCCAATCACTCGAACAAACAGGATGCTGGTAATCCGATAGACACTGTTGATCTTGGTCTTCACTCTACCACACGGTGAAGTTACTCTGTTTCCTAATATTTGTTTGAACTGATAGTCCTCCAATTAACTGAAATGTCACTTGGGGAAACTCTACTGTTTATTAGTTTCTGGTTATAACATTTTCCCCTCTTTTAGAACACAACCTATTAATGTTTGTTAGGTAGATGTATATATATATATATATATATATATATATATATATATATATATATATATATATATATATATATATATCCTTAGTATGCGAGTTATTAATCTTCGGTGATGAAGCTTATCACTCATTAAACACAACACTTCTGTTCATACAATTCCACTCAGCAGAAGCCAGGTTCCCGCAAACCAACTTGGGTATAAGCCCTATGTAGCGGCCTCTCAGCAACCTCTGTCTTCAGATGCTGAGCCATCATTGTGTAAAACTTTGAAACTGCTTCTTCGTAGTAAACCCTCGCACACTCACGTGGAACACTCAAGGGGAACTGTACATGGAACCATATGTCTATTCCTGTTGTTACTCGAGAAACTAGGCAATCCGATTGGATCTATGTCCGCTGGATAACTATCACTACTAAGATAGGCTAGTCCCTCTAATATAACACAACTCGGAATTATCCCCAATCCTAACACTACAGAATGTTTTCTCGACTCCATCCACCTGTTTACTGCACTGGGTTTTATATGGGTGCTTGAGTGAGTCACCAGAAAGTCCAGACGCCAATCAGTCCAGAATCTGGCTTTGTCCTCCTGTTTCCAGACTAACCAGAGTCAATTAGCTGTCAAGTTTCCTTTTCATCTGGGAGTTCTTTGTCTCATCCAACAAATATCCGGGTTGTCTGTAAGCCAGAGACCTTTCTTCCCATTACAGAATCCTTCTGACCTCTAGCAGGCATTCTGTCTATCACTTGCAACGACCAACTTCCGTTTTGTAGACAAATGTTGCCAATACACACCTCTCGAACAACATCCTGTCATCAAACTGTCGACTGGGTGTAGACAACTTGACGTGACTCCCTTTGATCTCATACACACTGTTGACTAGGTGCAGAGAATCTGTACCGACGTATTTTCCTCAGTTTGTTCACCATAACAGAGTCAATTGTGTTAGCAAAATAATGTCGGGTTTGGTTGTCATTGATCGACTGACAAGTTAATTTATCCTGTGACAGCGAGAGAGGACGAGGAAGACAGAGACAGGTGTACGCGGATAGTTTACAGCTGGGGGAGACACATGCCACTGGACGGACACACAAACACTTCATCTAAACATGATATGAGGGGACTCGAGAGTCAAGGTCGCCAATGGCTGCTGCACCCGGACACCCCTAACAAATGAATCTGTATAAGTGCTCCCGGTAAGGCTGCTCGTTGATCTGGACTGGCATTGGAGTTTACATTGTTCTGTTGTCCATCCTGTAATATCACTTGTTTGTCTGATAATTATAAGGAGAAAAGGAATACAGAAATGCAACAAAGACGATGATGATGATAATTATGACGATGATGGTAACAAACTGATTATCATGGGCCGCCCCTCTGGGACGTGTGCATGTAGCAGTAACACTCTGACCAGCCGGTGTACGGGGATGTGCCTCTACCCGTGTGAACTCTTCAGCGGCGGAGTCAAGTTTCCCACGATTGTTGACTCCCGTGTGCCAGTTTAGACGCGAGTCAATGACATTAACTGGCGCGCTGAGATACGTGCGTATTAGCGCTAATTGAGGAAGGTAAGACGGCACCTCACCATGTTGGTTTAATGTCAAACATTCAGTATATGTCAGGTCATTTCAACCAGACGCTGGACGTTCTGTTATAACTGAGTGACGTTTGCCAGAGGAAGGTTTTATATTCATGGAATGACATTCTACTGTGGATGTTGAATCTGTTAATTTTCTTGTTGCGTGATTGCGGTGTTTATGTAAGTACCATCTATTAATACTATTATTCTTGCTTGCTTGTTGTTGTTGTTGTTGTTGTTGTTGTTGTTGTTGTTGGTGCTGCTGCTGATTCCGTGTCGTTTGGCCAGGGAGCGGCGGTAGAGTAGCGGCAAGTCTCCCGCCTGCCTTGCCCCCCAGAAGCCGAATCAGGATCGTTTCGAACTTGAATAAGGACGACAGAGACAATAGATTGCACGATTTATTGCCTGGCATATTTCGCTGCATCTCGTCAGGTACTGCCAACTGTCATTTACTGCCAATATAGTACCTTGCTGAGTATGGCAGGGGGGTCTTGAGCCCGAGGAATTAAGGCCGCCTGGCTAGTGCAGTCGCCGTGAACTGTGCAGGTTAGAGTTTGATTTTTGCCCCCCCCCCCCCATCCCACAGAATAAAACAAAAACAAAAAACAAAAAAAGCCACACGGTACCGAAGATTCGAACCCGAGTCTCCAGAAGGAGAACACGACATTCTAGCCACTCGACCAGCAGCTTCTCGGTTACATACTGCAGAAATCACACAACATAAACTAAAACAATAAGATAAATCCTTCAGGCTGAAATATACAGCACACACATATTCACACAGTAATTTCGATTGTCTACCACGGTAATTTTAAACTGACTATCATGTCTTTCTATCTGCACAAAATTGGTTTCTGTAAGTGAATAGTTGTGAATGGTTACAGTTGACCCGAGTTCCCTGGTAGACCCAGTCCGACATTAGCACGGGGATATGTCTGGGGAGGTACAGGGGGCCTTGGGGAAACGCGCCACACCAGCCACTGGTGCCGTCTGGTCTCATACATGTGGGTCCAGCAAAACTGGCCGATGTGCCTGGGACGTGTACACGGGGCCTTGACCTTATTGACTGACCGTCTGCTGTTGATGTTCTTTCTTTGTTTGTTTGTTGTTGTGTCTGTGCCATTTGTTGAGGCATTAGTTATGTTGTTGTTGTGTGGTTTATATTGAAACGCCGACTGTTATGTTGAACTTACATTCATACTCTCCGTGTGTCTGGCGCTAGTTGTCATGTCGCTAATTGCCATGATTCTGTCGCTAATTGCCATGATTCTGTCGCTAATTGTAGTAATTGCTATGATTCTGTCGTTACTTGTTATGTATCTGTCCAACATGTTTATATTTTCTGAATTCAATTCATTTTTCTATTTCCATTTTACTCACCCACCCTCCCCCTTTAAGTTTTCTTTCTTTCTCTCCTTCCTTTTCCCTACTCTATGAAAAAGATGTTACCTTTCCCCAGGCACGTTGCATTTAACTGTTTGTCGTTTTCTTCTATCACTTTACATTCAGCTTTCTGTCGATCAGTCTATGTGCCTGTCTGCCTGTATTCACTGCTTCCTGCTGTGCTCCAGTGAGTCAAGACTAACAAAGAATGGTCTCATAACATCAACAACTAACCCACACAAAAAAAACAACACACACACACACAGCTCCGGCTGGGTCGGGTCCATGAACGGTTGATGCGACCCTGTGGACACTCCCAGCTAAATCCCCCACTGCTACAACCTCGGTGTCACCCCTGAACTTGAATACAGTTGTTGGGCTCATCCACACATTTAAAGTTATCAGTCTGACCCTTTCTGCTCCATCTTTGTAATGATGCAGACAGGTGTTACACTAATTAACATCGTCCAAGTTGTCAGTCTCAATGTATGCCTCACGCTGAGTGTTGTAGAGACGTCTTGCGCTAATTCACTCAGTCCAGAGTATCAGTCTCACACAGCGAAATCTCATACTTGAAGGTCAAGAGATGCGCTCAGGCTTTCAGATATGTACACAATCGGATGAAGAATGACTTGGGCGATGAATTGGATTAAAGTGAGGAAGAGTTGCGCAATTCGTCGACCTCACTCTCTCGCCTGAGTCCATCTGAGTTCAGTGGCAGGACAAGTCGAGACGACTAGAGACCAAGGTGCAGTGGATGACCAGGGCGCTCTACGTGCCTTGCCGTGCTCATTACGTTCCACAACGCTGTGCAGAATCAGATCAGCGATGACTACCCGACTCTTGACTGTCAGGGACAGGTCGCCAAGCCCAGGACACGGCCTCACAGATAGCATCATCATCACATCCCCAAGCTTCGCCTGTTTCACAACTAAACATGCCCGGACTATGTCCAGAAACGGTCAAACAAGTCCTGCAGGGTTGACCTCTGTACCTTCAGCTAAGAAGGATATATTAAGCCACTGATGTAGCACTAAGCTCTCGCCTGTATAGAGCTAAGAATAATATACTAAGTCACTGATGCAGCACTAAGCTCTCGCCTGTATAGAGCTAAGAAGGATATACTAAGCCACTGATGCAGCACTAAGCTCTCGCCTGTATAGAGCTAAGAAGAATATACTAAGCCACTGATCTAGCACTAAGCTCCCTGCTGTACAGGGCTAAGAAGAATATACTAAGCCACTGATCTAGCACTAAGTTCCCGGCTGTATGGAGCTAAAGAGGAACTAACAGAACGATCAAGTTCATCGAGGGGACACGCCTGGCAGTGCAAGCATCAAAACCATTGTTGGTGGGATCATGGGGACACGCCTGACAGTGCAAGCATCAAAGCCATTGTTGGTGGGATCGTGGGGACACGCCTGACAGTGCAAGCATCAAAACCATTGTTGGTGGGATCGTGGGGACACGCCTGACAGTGCAAGTATCAAAGCCATTGTTGGTGGGAACGTGGGGACACGCCTGGCAGTGCAAGCATCAAAGCCATTGTTGGTGGGAAGAAGAAAGTCAATACATCACATGGAACAGATGAACTGAACCTTCCCTCAAATCTACACAACATAATATGTTATACAGACAGCCAATGTTTGACGTTCAGTGTTTGCCACAGTACACAGACGATGTGAGAGACAGCACAAGGACGACGTGAGAGACAGTACAAGGACGATTTGAGAGATAGCATGCCTCCCCAGTGTGCAGCAATCTTGTGTGGGATTGTCTCCACGGGTTCAGGAAACTGGCACTACAGACCGGGCTAGAGAACAGGATAGCAACATCTCACAAGTGGTTGTACTTCAGACTTGGCGTGTATGTCTGCCAGCTGCCTCAAGTGGCTGCTAAATGTGTCCTAACTATTTCTGGGCGCGTTGTTTCACGCTGGCTCCTCCAGCCATGAGCTGTCCTCGGTTGAAGGCTGCGGTGTCCTCACGCCGTGTGTTCATGACTTTCAGTTGTATAGTTCAGTTCAGATTATCCTCAGTTCACTCTGGTCACGGAACCGAGGTGGGGTGGTCGATAGCCAGCCTGCCTGCCAAGTCTATGGTCAGAGGTTCGAAAGTCCGTGGAAACATTTAGCAACAAATGTCCCCTGGGCTCCAAGGTCACCCAGCTTAAAACATGGGAGGCGAAGACATTTCTGAGGAGGTAAAAGTGGCCAGCGTGGGTCACACCATCTGCCGCGTGCTTTCTAGTGGGCTGGATCCATGTTCCCGTGCTTCCTGGTGGGCCGGATCCATGTTCCCGTGCTTCCTGGTGGGCTGGATCCATGTTCCCGTGCTTCCTGGTGGACTGGATCCATGTTCCCGTGCTTCCTGGTGGGCTGGATCCATGTTCCCGTGCGCCTCAAGGCGGGGAGACGAGTCCTGTAGTTACTGACTCTAAACCTCCTCGTCGCTGGTCAGTTGCTAGATTGTCATCGTTGCCATCTTCATAGTGGTTGTGTCGTCATCCACGCCACCATCTCGCCACCATCGTCTCACCATCATCATCCTCACAACCACCATCGCCTCGTCGTGGTCGTCATCCACGCCACCATCTCGCCACCATCGTCTCACCATCATCATCCTCACAACCACCATCGCCTCTTCGTGGTCGCCATCACCAAAGCGAAGGTCATCGTGGTGACCATGGTGATTATAAGCTTCGTCTGCCCGCCCTCCCTGTTGTCGTCAGTTGTCTGCTGGTCCGGACGTTCACGTTCCCACTGGTTCTGTAATCGCTTCTGATACATCTCTGTGCCTCATGTGGGTGATGTTTGTATCAGACTGAGGTACTCTTCCACCTTCCCTTGCCAGTCTGTCGGCTTCTTCATTCCCAGATATGATGCAATGAGAACGAATCCGTTGTGTTACAACTCTTTTGTATCTCTGGCATAGTTCATGTAGTGCTGCCCCTGGGTCGGCTAGTTCTGTACTGTTTCAGATCTTCACTATTGAAACCACTGACTTCGCATTCGCAAACAGAGCCATAAATGAGTGAATGATTTAGTGTTTGTGATTGTGTGTGTGTCTGTGTGTGTGTGTGTGTGTGTGTGTGTGGGTGTGTGTGTGGGTGGGTGTGGGTGGGGGTGGGTGGTTGAATATTTGTATATTTGCGTGTTTGAAAATGTGTATGTGTCGATTATGTGTGGTATGGGAAGGTGTGTATTGAGTGCCTTGCTGTATGTATGAATGAGGATATATGGGCGTGATAGAGAGAGAGAGAGAGAGAGAGAGAGAGAGAGAGAGAGAGAGAGAGAGAGAGAAAGAGAGAGAGAGAGAGAGAGTGAGAGAGAGAGAGAGGGGGAATGTATATATGTATGCATGCATGTATGGGTGGATGGATGGATGGATGGATGGATGGATGGATGGGTGGATGGATGGATGGATGGATGGATGGGTGGATGGATGGGTGGATGGATGGATGGATGGATGGATGGGTGGATGGATGGGTGGGTGGATGGGTGGGTGGATGGATGGATGGATGGGTGGGTGGGTGAATGGATGGATGGATGGATGGGTGGATGGAAGGATGAGTGGGTGGGTGGATGGATGGATGGGTGGATGGGTGGGTGGGTGGATGGGTGGGTGGATGGATGGATGGATGGATGGGTGGGTGAGTGGGTGGATGGGTGGCTGGCTGGCTGGGTGGGTGGATGGATGGGTGGGTGGATGGATGGGTGGATGGATGGATGGATGGATGGATGGATGGATGGGTGGATGGATGGATGGATGGATGGGTGGCTGGCTGGCTGGGTGGGTGGATGGATGGGTGGATGGATGGATGGGTGGATGGATGGATGGATGGATGGGTGGGTGATTGGATCGGTAGACTTTAGTTAGTGAGTTTATGATTATGAGAAAGTATATGTGTATTCGAGGGAGTGTGTATTTGCGTGTTATTGAGTGAGTGCATGACTGTGAGAGTTTAGGTAAATGGTGTGTGTGTACATGCAGGATTGTATGTGTGTGTTTATGAAAGTGCGTATGCACGTGTGTCTGCCTGCCTGCCTGTCTCATAACATGGTAATATGTATTGTTTATGTTTACAACATTCACTTGACAATGTTTGTTTTCCCTGTGTGAATGTAACTTGCACAATTTGTTGAACGACAGATGAATGATTGGAAGGGCCGAATGTAAGACGGGCCTGCGTGCCTAGTTTGTGACCCTTTGAGAAAATATAAACTTCGTTCGTTCTGAATTTTTCTGTCAACAACTTATCTGCCGCAATGTTTAAGGCCTCTATCTCTGGTGTGAAGTGCCCAGAGAACTGTCCAATAACCACCGACTGTGTTATTCTTTATGACCAAAACAATCTATTAATAATTATATGACCAGGTAGATTTCATGTCCCGACCTTTGCTCCTGGACAAAGAGTTCTGTGGTAACGTTCGACCTTGGTGTGTGGATCACGTGATTTGACGGGTTATTTATTGGTTGTCATTTCCATCCGGTCATCCATGTTAAGTAAATCGTCTTGGCCGTCCACAAGTCACGTGATGGATCAGCTCTGGGCTTTATAAGTGTTAAATAGAGCTCAGTGCCGATGTATCAACCGACAGCTGGACAAAGAATTGCCCAGGTCGTGGCTGCTGTTCACTGATATTACCACAGAGGTCACCTTTGATTGTACCATACGCACCGGCTCAGTTGGCATGGTGTCAGGGTGCTTTCATATCGTGCAGTAATTGGTGAGGGTACTTTCACATCGTGCGGTATTCGCTGAGGGTGTTTTCATATCGCGCGGTAGATGCTGAGGGTGCTTGCATATCGTGCGGTAGTCGCTGAGGGTGCTTTCACTTAGTGCGGAAATTGCTGAAGGTGTTTTTTCATATAGTGCGGGAGTTGGTGATTGTGTTTTCATATAGTGCAGTAGTTGCTGATGGTCCTTTCATATAGTGCGGTAGTTTCTGAGGGTACTTTCATATAGTGCGGTAATTGCTGAGGGTGCTTTCATATTGTACGGTAGTCGATGTGGCAGTTTTTCTGTCCGTTGTGAGGTAGTTGTGTCAATTTGGTGTCCGATAATGGGAGTGCTGGTGTGTGTGGCTTCAAGTTGATAGTAGATACGGCATTCGGAGCAGCCGGGAGTCCCTCAGGCGCCAGCCATGCCCAGGAGACCAAAGCAAGAAATCTGTACAGCGCTGTATGTGCCCCGCGTCTGCTGACTTGGTCAGTGCTCAATTGTTAACACTTCTTACGCGCCCAACCGTGGCCGGTTCCCAAGTTAAACTTTCAGGGTTACGACAGGTGATGTCATGCCTGCCCGCGGGCCCCGTAGTCCGGGGGTCGAGTCTCTATCTAGGCGCATGTTCCTATAATTAACCAAGATTCCCAGACCGAGCCAGCCTAACGTGGGTGGCGGGACATGTCCATTGTAGTAAAGGTGTCCGACGTGACCACATCACCAATGTGTGTGGGGAGGGGAGAGAGGAAGGGGGCGATCGGTGCAATAAACTATGGGGCTAGTACCATATACCCAAGCCGTGAAGAAAGGTCCTTTACCGTAGCTGGTTACAGTCGCGTCGAGTTGATGGCTTCACGCTGGTAACAGTCACGAGTAGTTGACAGCTTCACGCTGATCACAATCACGTCGAGTTGATGGCTTCACGCTGGTCGCAGTCACGTCGAATTGATGGCTTTACGCTGATCATAGTCACGTCAAGTTGATGGCTTCACAGTGGTCATAGTCAAGTGAAGTCAATAGCTTCACGCTGGTCACAGTCAAGTGAAGTCGATAGCTTCACGCTGGTCACAATCACGTCGAGTTGATAGCTTCACGCTGGACAAAGTCACGTCAAGTTGAGCTTCATACTGGTCACAGTCACGTTGATAGCTTCACACTGGCTATAGTCACGTCAAGTGGATAGCTTCACATTAGACACAGTCACGTCATTTTGACAGCGTCACACTAGGCACAGTAACGTCAAGTTGATAGCTTCACACTGACCATAGCGCTACAAAATGCCGGGCCAGCACGAGGAGGTCGACCAGGGATGACATTACTTGTACAGGCCATGTGAGAAGCTCATGGGCCTTCACGGCGCTGGCCGGAAGGAGAATTGTGAAGGAGGACTCTGGTGCTTTTGTTGAGACCACAAGTAGCCTGACTATGGAAGTCATGGCAGTAAGTAAAGCAATAACATGGCTCGAGACACAGACATTCACTATGGCATGTTTCCTTAGCGACTCAAGGAGCATGCTGAAGAGGAGAGAGATGGGATGGATCATGAAGAGGGTGATTGCTGTCTCTGGAGCGGTCTCGGCTTGCAAAGATTTTTCATCTTCGTGCCAGGGCATGCGGGAGTACAAGGAAATGAGCGGGCTGACAAGCTCGCAGGTGAGGCTACGGTGGATGGCGGACGCACCATGGACCAGGCTGACATTCTGAATGCTCTACGAGAAGTAAGACTTGTGCGAGAACCAAGTGATGACTGCGAATCTACAACCATGGTCAGACTGTGAGAACAGCAAATTAAAAGAGGGGTGGCCAAACAAGAACACTACGCAGGAAGCCAAAGAAGATTTATAAACCAACACAGAACTGGTGTCGTTAGCCGCTACACGCTGCGGGATTTGCTGAGGAGGGGATCCGAGCACTTATGGACTGAATGGTTCGATGTGCGATGAGGATGATCTGTCGATTAACTAAGTAACGGCCAGCCACGCGGAGGTCGACCAGGGTTGACATGGGTTGTTCAGGCCAGCAGACACCTCTCACGGAGACATGCAGCAATGAAGGGAGCAGTGGGAACATGAAGGGAGGAACAAGTCAAAGGCAGGAGTAATCTAATCCTGAGGATGATGATGATGAGGAGCTGTAAATATGAACCAATCTTGTGACAGATTTCAAGCGCAGACAGGGCAGGTTGTGCATGTTGTCAAAGATGGTGCGGGTCTAATGAGCTCCTTCCTGCATAAATGATACGAGTGTATGACTAAGTTATCTATGACGTTAAGATGCTTGTAATTTGTGCTGACCCCGACCCACTGAGCGGCGGTAGTGTGGTGGCTATACGACCCCGGCCCCCCTGAGCGGCGGCAGTATGGTGGCTAAACGACCCCGGCCCCACTGAGCGGCGGCAGTATGGTGGCTAGATGACCCCGGCCCCACTGAGCGGCGGTAGTGTGGTGGCTAGACGACCCCGGCCCCACCGAGCGGCGGTAGTGTGGTGACTAGACGACCCCGGCCCCACTGAGCGGCGGTAGTGTGATGGCTATACGACCCCGGCCCCACTGAGCGGCGGCAGTATGGTGGCTAGATGACCCCGGCCCCACTGAGCGGCGGTAGTGTGGTGGCTAGATGACCCCGGCCCCACTGAGCGGCGGTAGTGTGGTGGCTAAACGACCCCGGCCCCACTGAGCGGCGGTAGTGTGGTGGCTAGACGACCCCGGCCCCACTGAGCGGCGGCAGTATGGTGGCTAGATGACCCCGGCCCCACTGAGCGGCGGTAGTGTGGTGGCTAGATGACCCCGGCCCCACTGAGCGGCGGTAGTGTGGTGGCTAAACGACCCCGGCCCCACTGAGCGGCGGTAGTGTGGTGGCTAGACGACCCCGGCCCCACTGAGCGGCGGCAGTATGGTGGCTAGATGACCCCGGCCCCACTGAGCGGCGGTAGTGTGGTGGCTAGATGACCCCGGCCCCACTGAGCGGCAGTAGTGTGGTGGCTATACGACCCCGGCCCCACTGAGCGGCGGTAGTGTGGTGGCTAGACGACCCCGACCCCACTGAGCGGCGGCAGTGTGGTGGCTAGACGACCCCGACCCCACTGAGCGGCGGTAGTGTGGTGGCTAGACGACCCCGGCCCCACTGAGCGGCGGTAGTGTGGTGGCTACTCTCGCAAGGGTACAGATTCCACAGCTACACCGACCCGGGCTCCTGGTCGCCCCAGCCTGGACGGGCTACCAAGGAATGTCTCGGGAAGTTAAGGCGTTATACATGCCTGTACGGGCTGTTGGTTTGTCGGGGCTGCTGTCTGTTCCACTTTTCACATGCGACAGCCAGGAGCATTTTGTGTGATGTTCACTGGCACGGGAACGTAGCATTACGGGGTGACCCTCTGCCGTGAAGTTGGAACCGAGTCTCATTGGACCTTGCCGTCTTGACAGACGATAGTTTGTGCTTTAAAAAGGCATAATAACTTTTAACTATGGCGGTAGCGAGTGTGACTGATAAGGCCAATTTGCGCTGTAAGTGTCCGTTCACAGTGGGTGCATGTGAACACGTGGTCATTTCCACCATCATGCACCATCTTACGTCTCAAACGCTTGGTGTGTGACTTTTCTGCAATAATTTTCTCCTTTGACTTTATTCCATTTCTGATATTTGCCCTCCATGCAACACGTTCAGCGGCGACTTGCTCCCAATGTGCATTATCAATGCCTGTATCAATCATGTCCCGCTTACACACATCTTTGTATCGTAGTAGAGGCCGACCCTGAGATCTCTTACCCATCTGTAATTCACCAAAAAAGATATCCTTTGGTATTCTACCATCATCCATCCTCCTAAGATGTCCTATCCATCTAAGTCTTGCCGAGACCAGTTAAGACCAGGGATGGAGTTATTGCCTCTCCATAGCACAAAGCCTGGGCTAAAATATAGAGATCATGTGTTGCCCATGCAGCATGATCCCTCTCTCGGCCTGCCTAGTTTACTCCAGAGGAAACTTAACACCCCTACATCTGGAACAAGACAAGCTGCAGAAGCTGCCGGATCAGCAAAGCAATGCTCTAACTGTCCGCCTGTCGGAGCTTCGATCCTAGACCAGTCGCCAACCAAGGCTTAGGGCCTGGTCTGCCCTGCCATGACATTTTGTCTTTAGCTTGCATTTCCTCGCACCAGGGTAAGGCTTGTACCCTCCCAATTGCGCTCTTCCGCCCGAAGCCGTTGGCACAATGTGGGGTGTCAGGTTTGGTAAGCGCCGCCCAACGTTCAGCGCTAACAGAAACCAGGTAGTACCGTCTACTGTTATACGGTAGCTCAGTCATATCTGACTAAGACCTGACACCAACTGGAACCGAGACTAACGACTAACAATATACCTACACCTATTTCACGGTGCCAGATCTAGGCCAATCTTCACCAACAATACGTCACAACTACAACCTATTTCACAGTGCCAGATCTAGGCCAATCTTCTCCAACAAAACGTCACAACTACAACCTATTTCACGGTGCCAGATCTAGGCCATTCTTCAGCAACAGTACGTCACAACTACAACCTATTTCACTGTGCCAGATCTAGGCCAATCTTCACCAACAATACGTCACAACTACAACCTATTTCACAGTGCCAGGTCTGGGTGAGATTGGAGACTCACACTCGCACACACCATTCGGAATCCTGGCTCACTTGCTGTCGCTTAAGTGGGTTTTCCCCCAAGATAGTCGTGGCTATCTGCACGTAGACCGTGTGAGCTCATACTCACACGGTCTCCGTATGTGGAGACCACTAGTTGAACCCAGTGACAGCCAACTGTAACGGAGTCACCTAACCATCACCACTATGTTGCAAGTGTTATAGAGACCGTCTCCGTCATCATAGCCCGCCGGCAAGACTGCATCCTTGGCCAGATCCCTTGCCTCGTGTCATGCCATGCCTCGGTCTGTCTCTACCGTTCCGTGTCAGTCATTTTGGTGGTGTCCTTGCCTCGCCTGCCAGCAACCATTCCTCCCATCACAGTTCCCTCCTCGCCGCTGTCACGTTCTAGGGCCAAGTGTTTTAGATTCGGAGACATGCTGTTCTCTCTAAGCCAATTGGCCTCCATAATAACTTCCTGTAGAATATTACTACTTTCTTCTTCTGTTCCATAATCACTTCCTGTAGAATATCGGTACTTTCTTCTTCTGTTCCATAATCACTTCCTGTAGAATATCGGTACTTTCTTCTTCTGTTCCATAATCACTTCCTGTAGAATATCGGTACTTTCTTCTTCTGTTCCATAATCACTTCCTGTAGAATATCGGTACTTTCTTCTTCTGTTCCATAATCACTTCCTGTATAATATCGGTACTTTCTTCTTCTGTTCCATAATCACTTCCTGTAGAATATCGGTACTTTCTTCTTCTGTTCCATAATCACTTCCTGTAGAATATCGGTACTTTCTTCTTCTGTTCCATAATCACTTCCTGTAGAATATCGGTACTTTCTTCTTCTGTTCCATAATCACTTCCTGTAGAATATCGGTACTTTCTTCTTCTGTTTCCATAATCACTTCCTGTATAATATCGCTACTTTCTTCTTCTGTTCCCACCTGCTATTTTAAGAATGTGTTTGTAACGTTTCAGTTCAGAGGTCTTGATTCAATGATTGGTCCTCGTCTCGTGTATGTGTGTGTTAATGTGTGTAATTGTTATGTTACAAAACATTGCCATGGGACCACTGTGTAGGAGGTTACGACGTAGATGACAGACTGTTAAGACAACAACGTGGCTCACTCACATGAAAGTCTGATGCTGAAATTAATGCATTTAACACAACTCACGGTGGCAGCTGACGTATCGTATAGTTTATTTCTGAGAATACACACCCAAACAATCCACAGCAAAAGCAATGCTCTAACTGTCCGCCTGTCGGAGCTTCGATCCTAGACCAGTCGCCAACCAAGGCTTAGGGCCTGGTCTGCCCTGCCATGACATTTTGTCTTTAGCTTGCATTTCCTCGCACCAGGGTAAGGCTTGTACCCTCCCAATTGCGCTCTTCCGCCCGAAGCCGTTGGCACAATGTGGGGTGTCAGGTTTGGTAAGCGCCGCCCAACGTTCAGCGCTAACAGAAACCAGGTAGTACCGTCTACTGTTATACGGTAGCTCAGTCATATCTGACTAAGACCTGACACCAACTGGAACCGAGACTAACGACTAACAATATACCTACACCTATTTCACGGTGCCAGATCTAGGCCAATCTTCACCAACAATACGTCACAACTACAACCTATTTCACAGTGCCAGATCTAGGCCAATCTTCTCCAACAAAACGTCACAACTACAACCTATTTCACGGTGCCAGATCTAGGCCATTCTTCAGCAACAGTACGTCACAACTACAACCTATTTCACTGTGCCAGATCTAGGCCAATCTTCACCAACAATACGTCACAACTACAACCTATTTCACAGTGCCAGGTCTGGGTGAGATTGGAGACTCACACTCGCACACACCATTCGGAATCCTGGCTCACTTGCTGTCGCTTAAGTGGGTTTTCCCCCAAGATAGTCGTGGCTATCTGCACGTAGACCGTGTGAGCTCATACTCACACGGTCTCCGTATGTGGAGACCACTAGTTGAACCCAGTGACAGCCAACTGTAACGGAGTCACCTAACCATCACCACTATGTTGCAAGTGTTATAGAGACCGTCTCCGTCATCATAGCCCGCCGGCAAGACTGCATCCTTGGCCAGATCCCTTGCCTCGTGTCATGCCATGCCTCGGTCTGTCTCTACCGTTCCGTGTCAGTCATTTTGGTGGTGTCCTTGCCTCGCCTGCCAGCAACCATTCCTCCCATCACAGTTCCCTCCTCGCCGCTGTCACGTTCTAGGGCCAAGTGTTTTAGATTCGGAGACATGCTGTTCTCTCTAAGCCAATTGGCCTCCATAATAACTTCCTGTAGAATATTACTACTTTCTTCTTCTGTTCCATAATCACTTCCTGTAGAATATCGGTACTTTCTTCTTCTGTTCCATAATCACTTCCTGTAGAATATCGGTACTTTCTTCTTCTGTTCCATAATCACTTCCTGTAGAATATCGGTACTTTCTTCTTCTGTTCCATAATCACTTCCTGTAGAATATCGGTACTTTCTTCTTCTGTTCCATAATCACTTCCTGTATAATATCGGTACTTTCTTCTTCTGTTCCATAATCACTTCCTGTAGAATATCGGTACTTTCTTCTTCTGTTCCATAATCACTTCCTGTAGAATATCGGTACTTTCTTCTTCTGTTCCATAATCACTTCCTGTAGAATATCGGTACTTTCTTCTTCTGTTCCATAATCACTTCCTGTAGAATATCGGTACTTTCTTCTTCTGTTCCATAATCACTTCCTGTATAATATCGCTACTTTCTTCTTCTGTTCCCACCTGCTATTTTAAGAATGTGTTTGTAACGTTTCAGTTCAGAGGTCTTGATTCAATGATTGGTCCTCGTCTCGTGTATGTGTGTGTTAATGTGTGTAATTGTTATGTTACAAAACATTGCCATGGGACCACTGTGTAGGAGGTTACGACGTAGATGACAGACTGTTAAGACAACAACGTGGCTCACTCACATGAAAGTCTGATGCTGAAATTAATGCATTTAACACAACTCACGGTGGCAGCTGACGTATCGTATAGTTTATTTCTGAGAATACACACCCAAACAATCCACAGCAAAAGCAATGCTCTAACTGTCCGCCTGTCGGAGCTTCGATCCTAGACCAGTCGCCAACCAAGGCTTAGGGCCTGGTCTGCCCTGCCATGACATTTTGTCTTTAGCTTGCATTTCCTCGCACCAGGGTAAGGCTTGTACCCTCCCAATTGCGCTCTTCCGCCCGAAGCCGTTGGCACAATGTGGGGTGTCAGGTTTGGTAAGCGCCGCCCAACGTTCAGCGCTAACAGAAACCAGGTAGTACCGTCTACTGTTATACGGTAGCTCAGTCATATCTGACTAAGACCTGACACCAACTGGAACCGAGACTAACGACTAACAATATACCTACACCTATTTCACGGTGCCAGATCTAGGCCAATCTTCACCAACAATACGTCACAACTACAACCTATTTCACAGTGCCAGATCTAGGCCAATCTTCTCCAACAAAACGTCACAACTACAACCTATTTCACGGTGCCAGATCTAGGCCATTCTTCAGCAACAGTACGTCACAACTACAACCTATTTCACTGTGCCAGATCTAGGCCAATCTTCACCAACAATACGTCACAACTACAACCTATTTCACAGTGCCAGGTCTGGGTGAGATTGGAGACTCACACTCGCACACACCATTCGGAATCCTGGCTCACTTGCTGTCGCTTAAGTGGGTTTTCCCCCAAGATAGTCGTGGCTATCTGCACGTAGACCGTGTGAGCTCATACTCACACGGTCTCCGTATGTGGAGACCACTAGTTGAACCCAGTGACAGCCAACTGTAACGGAGTCACCTAACCATCACCACTATGTTGCAAGTGTTATAGAGACCGTCTCCGTCATCATAGCCCGCCGGCAAGACTGCATCCTTGGCCAGATCCCTTGCCTCGTGTCATGCCATGCCTCGGTCTGTCTCTACCGTTCCGTGTCAGTCATTTTGGTGGTGTCCTTGCCTCGCCTGCCAGCAACCATTCCTCCCATCACAGTTCCCTCCTCGCCGCTGTCACGTTCTAGGGCCAAGTGTTTTAGATTCGGAGACATGCTGTTCTCTCTAAGCCAATTGGCCTCCATAATAACTTCCTGTAGAATATTACTACTTTCTTCTTCTGTTCCATAATCACTTCCTGTAGAATATCGGTACTTTCTTCTTCTGTTCCATAATCACTTCCTGTAGAATATCGGTACTTTCTTCTTCTGTTCCATAATCACTTCCTGTAGAATATCGGTACTTTCTTCTTCTGTTCCATAATCACTTCCTGTAGAATATCGGTACTTTCTTCTTCTGTTCCATAATCACTTCCTGTATAATATCGGTACTTTCTTCTTCTGTTCCATAATCACTTCCTGTAGAATATCGGTACTTTCTTCTTCTGTTCCATAATCACTTCCTGTAGAATATCGGTACTTTCTTCTTCTGTTCCATAATCACTTCCTGTAGAATATCGGTACTTTCTTCTTCTGTTCCATAATCACTTCCTGTAGAATATCGGTACTTTCTTCTTCTGTTCCATAATCACTTCCTGTATAATATCGCTACTTTCTTCTTCTGTTCCCACCTGCTATTTTAAGAATGTGTTTGTAACGTTTCAGTTCAGAGGTCTTGATTCAATGATTGGTCCTCGTCTCGTGTATGTGTGTGTTAATGTGTGTAATTGTTATGTTACAAAACATTGCCATGGGACCACTGTGTAGGAGGTTACGACGTAGATGACAGACTGTTAAGACAACAACGTGGCTCACTCACATGAAAGTCTGATGCTGAAATTAATGCATTTAACACAACTCACGGTGGCAGCTGACGTATCGTATAGTTTATTTCTGAGAATACACACCCAAACAATCCCCCACAACCAGCTGAGTCACTCGCACTTATGTTCACGGGGTTCTCATACACTGTCCACTGTGGACCGAGTGCTTGGTGGCCTTTACACAATATACCGGGTGTTTATAAAGTATCACTACACTTTGTATGCAGAACAAATCTGAAAATGAAGTCATAAAAATGTGATTTAAAAATTCATTAAATTAGTTACAGTAGTCACTGCTATGGTCTAACGCTATTATTATTATGGGGAAGATGGAAAGTACCAATGAAGTATTCATTATAACAGCCGTTGGAAATGTCCCCACTGACTTCAAGACATGACTGTACCCGTCTATTCATATTGTCAAATACCTTCTGCAACGTGTCTGTTATTGCTTGAATGGTAATTCTGATTGCTTCTTTCGGGTCCTCAATTGTGTGTACATTATTTTTGCAAACATTTACTTTCAAGAAACCCCATAGATAATACGTAATCTAATAGAATTAGATCTGGAGAACGAATATGCCAATGCCACGTGATATTATGCGATTTGCGAAAATGCCTCCCACAAAACGCAATGGTGCCCTGTCTGTGTGTACAGTTTCACCATCCTGCTGGAACCGCGCTTCTTCAATTTCACGATCATTCTGTTGTTCTAAAAAGGGTTCGAGAATGTCAGTACGATACCGATCGGCATTTATAGTGTTGTTGAAGAAAATTGGTCCAATAAAACGTTTTCTACTGACGGCACACCATACCCCAATTTTATTCATCGTGTAGAGGCGCTTCATGAAATGCATTGGGATTAAAATGCTCCAAATACGATTATTTTCGGCTATTAACGTATCCAGATAAATGAAACCATGCCTCATCAGAGAAGAATGTTACATCGAGAATTGACTCGTCTTCTTTAGCTAAAATGCTTGAAACCACGTGGAGTAGTTGACTCTGGATTGATTATCACACTCTTTTAGTTCAGACACAACAGAAATCCTGTATGGATGAAAATTTAATCGTTGTTTAAGAATTTTGTGCACTGTGCTCACTGATACGTTTACTTGTTTCCACATTTTCCATAAGGACTTGCTTGGACTTTTGAGGATTCTGTCTGGGATATCTAGACGTTTTTCTTCAGACACAGCAGACCTATCAGATCGCGGAACATCTTCCACATTTCCCGTAGCAAAAAACGTATTCAACAAATTTCTAACTGTAATGCGATGAGAAGATTGTTTATCAGGAAATCTTGCTATAAATCTTTGAACAACGACCCATGTGTATCGACCGCCATTTCGAAACACTTGTTCAACCCAAAAAGTTATTTCTTCCGTTGATAACACCATTCTGTTTGGAGTGCAAAGGATCACTCCAGCAGATGACAACTATTCGCTGCATATTTCTTCACGGTGGACTGTGGAGCACATTTTTTGATGACGTCATGTACACTTCATTTTTCAAATTTGTTCTACATACAAAGTGTCATGAGACTTTACAAACACCCGGCATATACAGTCCAACTCGTGGTATGCTTCTCTCTCTCTCTCTCTCTCTCTCTCTCTCTCTCTCTCTCTCTCTCTCTCTCTCTCTCTCTCTCTCTCTCTCTCTCTCTCTCACACACACACACACACACACACACACACCACACCCGGTGCAGTACCAACCGCTGGCATAAAATGACCATCATATAGTTCATATACAGTTGAAGCCAGAACTGACCTGTCGGGTACCGCTGCTGACAACAGTTCATGTTCACTCGCATCACTCACCGGATCTTTCCACCTCTCAGTCGGCCCTTACTTCCACACACACACACACATCCTCACACGATTACGATGTTTGTGAAAATACACTTGAGATATAGATACAGGACGTGTGTTGATGGTTGATATGTAGTTGATGTGAAGTACTTGTCGTTGTAAATATGATATCTGCTAGTACACTGTATAATGATCTTGGGCGCCTGCTTTCCGTCTAACGTGTAACCGCTCTAACTTGTATGACTACTATACTATACTCAAAACAATGTTTTCCCGTAGTGAATTTGAATAACGAAGACACAAACAATAGATTGCACGATTTATTGCCTGGCATATTTCGCTGCATCTCGTCAGGTACATACTGCAGAACTCACACAACTTACGTGAAATTAACTAGATAAATCCTTCAAGTTGAAATATACACAATTTCGCACAGTAATGTCGATTGTCTACCACGGTAATTTTAAGCTGACTAACATGTCTTTCTGTTTACACAATTCTGGCTTGCGTTGATAGATCATAATTGCTTCTGCAAATTTTAACAAGCGAGTATTCTGTGTTCTAAACAACACGCGAAATGCAGTCTCTCTGGACACAACATGGCGACTGGCGACAATGTGCCTGCCGATTGAAGACGCCGGGAGCTTCCGGTGTGTCGGCTCCTCGTGGCTATCATCTCCTGTGTGTTGTATCTTGTTGACCCATTGAGGTATGTGTTCTGACACCCGTTTGTTAAGCTGTCTCTCCGTTCGGACCAATGTAAACGGCCTGGCATCTACATGTGAATTGGTAAATACAATTGTTTGTGGCGTACAGAGGAACAGGCTCTTTGACTGTTGGTGTAGGAATGGGTACGGTTTTACATCTAATGACTGGAGTTGCCGCACAGAATGTTCGACCTACTGCTGTAGTAAGCCGGTCTTGTAGACGTTGCATTACGTCATCCCCTCGAAAGGTTAGCTGGATGAATACCTTGAGTTTAGGGACTGTAGTTACGTCTGCTTTGGGTTTGGGCTGTTGGCAATGGCGCTTTATAAATCCTGTGGAGTACCCATTCAGGTTTAAGACATTCTTCAGAGTTTCAAATTCCTCTGTCAGTGTGTCCTGGGTGCATATCTTTCTAGCACGGTCAAACAAGGTCCGTACTAAGCCCCGTTTGTACTGGACAGGTGTGAAGCTCTGAAAATTTAGGTATTGGCCAGTCCATGTTTCTTTGCGATACACCGATCTTTGAATTGTGCCGTCTGCTCTACGTCTCATTAGAATATCTAGGAACGGTAACGCTTCGTTGTGTTCGTGTTCCATAGATAGAGAGATGTTTTTATGCGTCTTGTTCATTGTGGCCTGAAACGATGTTGCTTGTAGCTCGTCTGTGGTGATGATTAGTATATCGTCCACATAACGCCGGTAAAAGGCCAAGTTGTTGATGTCTGAGGATCTCTTTTCTTCTAAGTGTGCCATGAAGATGTCCGCTAGAATAGGACCAAGAGGACTCCCCATGGCCACTCCGTCAATTTGGCGGTATGACTTAGTTAGAAAATTGAATTGTATGTTGGCGGTACATAGTAGTAGTAGCCTCTCCAGAATAGGTGTTGGTATGCCTAATTTTAGTTGTTTGTCTTCAATGCGTTCCCTTATTATTTTCACTGTCTCCTCTAATGGAACGTTAGTGAATAGGGAGGCTATATCCATGGATGCCATGTGTTTGTTATTTATGTCCATAGTATCCAATAATTCCACCAGTTGGAATGTATCTCTGAGTATTTTTGGATCGAAGGACTGTCGTACTGGCTTTAACATTTCGGCTAAGCCATCTCGCCATTCGGTGTTGTGCAGAGTTAACCATGGACAGGATAGGTCTTAGCGGGATGCCGGGCTTGTGAAGTTTGGGTAGACCGTACATCTGAGGAGTGTGCGAGCCACGTGGTGTGAGCGTTTTTGCAGTGGCCTCACTGATGAGTCCCGCATTCACAAGTGACTGGATCTCTTTCCTCATTATAGCATCCAGGTCCTCCGACTTGTTTACTTTTTGATCTATCCTGAATTTGGATTCGTCTGACAATATTACATCCATTTTTCTCTGGTAATCTGACATGTCCATCAGTACTGTACCGCTCCCTTTGTCAGGTTTCAGTATGACGAGGGTTTTGTTAGCCTTTAACGCTTTTAAGGCAGTAAGGTGTTCGTTGGTCAGCGGACACGTCTGTTTAGAGGGTGTTGTGCGATACTGGTGTTCTAAATCTACCAGTTTGGCCTTCAGCCACCCGACCGACTCAGCAGAGGTAGGTGATAACTTGGAGACTTGATCAAACAACATTTCAAACTGTGCTTGCGACTCAACACGATTGATGTGTTTAGGCTTTATGCATAATTTTAATCCGTATGCAAGGGCCTCTGTTTCAATGTTGTTGAGTACGTATGACGATAAGTTCCTCACATACTTCTCTGGGTTGTCTAGTACTGACGTTGTTACCTTTTCAGTGCTCAGTGATATACTATACTATAGATTGTATGAATTGTCGCTAAGCTGCCTCGTGCTTTCTGAGTATGTTACGTATGTCTTCTGTCTCGCTATAGACCTGTTTTCATTCGATCTGCTGTGTAATTATAATGAACTCTTTACGTTTGTTACTCTGTCTAGATACCTATTACTATTACGAATGTTTTAATATAAGTCGACCACTCAATCTGGATGCGCTGTTACCGAAGCACGCCTTCTACCTTCTGTAGGTAACAATAACACGGCTTGAACTCTGACATCTCTACAACTGTAACACCCGTGCGGTAGGGCAACTGTAACACCCGTGCGTTAGAATAACTGTAACATCCGTACGATAGGACAACTGTAACATTCGAAAGACAAAACTGTAACATTCGTATGGTAGGACAACTGTAACACCCGCACGACAGGACACCTGTAACATTCGCACTTTAGGACAACTGTAACACCCGTACGACAGGACAACTGTAACATCCGCACGACAGGACACATGTAACATCCGTACGACAGGGCAACGACCAGTTTCCGTCTATCAGCACAGATTCTACAAGCACCTGTCTGACTGAACCAGGAGCACACACCCAGGAGATGACCCGTGCTTAGTTGTGGACTCAACTTTCACATTGGATAGAGACTGCTTTCAGTATTCAGGATGACGTCTTGTCTACCGGCCGCTGTGTTGTGTCTCTTCTGTGGCCTACACGTTTGCTTCGGGTAAGTGACTGTCACTTCTGCCATTATATGGATTGTGTTTAGATGTCTACGATCTTCAGTTTATAACAGTTCTGTGTAATAGTTGATCGGTGAGAGATATGTGAATTGTCGTCACGGGCGGAGCTCGGTGAAGAGAAACTCCCACTCAATCTTCTAGGTTTGGATAATTCAGTAGGCGACGAGTTTACCACGGAATGGGGCAAGTAGATACAGAAAACTTCACCCGGGTTGAGATAATTCAGCATGTAACTAGTTCACCATAGAATGTGACAAGGATTGATTGATTGATTCATTCATTCATTCATTCATTCATTCATTCAGTAGCATGTCCTTTGCAGAACCTCGTTCACATAACAACCTTCCGGAAAACCTCTCGATCATAAGAAAGATGTCCCACGTCCGATACGCCCATCTGGAGATCATCCGCCACATCCTGCACCCATCTTCTCTTTGGCCTTCCTCTTCCTCTCGTCCCAGGCATATACCCCTCCATTATTGTTCTAACACAGACATAGACACAGAAATATCACGACTAATACAAAATTCCACCGCGTACTGAAAACAGCGCTTGGCGTAGTCCTACAGTGGTGATGTGGTTTTTGAGAAGAAAACTGACAATACTGTAGCAAAAGAAGAAATCAAACGCTGAAGTATTGGTTGATACACGAACTACTAAATCACACATCAAAACCATACGGAAAAGACAAATGAAATGTATCAGGTATATCAACATGAGAGATATGAAAGAGAAATAAGTTGTGCCAGTAGTCAAGAGAGGCAGATGGAGATAGAGAAATATATAATTCGATAACATGTCACACCACAGAAACGATAACACTACAGAGACATGATCGCCGATGCCTGTTTCGGATCTGGAACCTGAAGGTGACGTTGTAAATGTCTGTTACTGAAGTGGACATTGTAAAACATGCCATGATGGATACAGCTGTTTGATAAATATCATAGATTTATCAACCAAGCAACCAATCAAACAACCAAGCAACTAACCAACCAATCAACCCACCCACCCACTCACTCACAAACCAACCTACCCACATAGCGACCCACCCACCCACCAACCAATTAACCCATGAGGCAGCCAACCAACCAACCCACCCGCCCACCAACCAACCAACCAATGAACCCATGAAGCAACTTATTGACCAACCAATAAACCCATGAAGCAACCAACTGACCAACCAGTTAACCCACGAAGCAGCCAACCCATCCACCCACCCACCAACTAATCAACAAATTAACCCATGAAGCAACCAACCCACCCACCAACCAACCAATAAATACACCCATCAATTAACCAACCAATTAACCCACGAAGCAGCCAACCAACCAATAAACCCATGAAGCAACCAACTGACCAACCAGTTAACCCACGAAGCAGCCAACCCATCCACCCACCCACCAACTTATCAACCATTTAACCCATGAAGCAACCAACCCACCCACCAAGCAACCAATTAATACACCCATCAATTAACCAACCAATTAACCCACGAAGCAGCCAACCAACCAACCTACCTATGAAGCAACCAACTCCCCCACCCACCTACCAACCAACCAACTGACCAATCAACCAAACTAACCAACCAACCAAGCAACCAAGCAACCAACCGACCAACCAAGCAACCAACCCACCATCTGACATCCTATTATTGTAAGGTCTGAGATGTTCACAAATCTCCCCACTCTTCTGACATCCCCCCAGGGTACAGTTCCTGCTGGCTGTCCCAAAGGAGGTCTATTACGATGTGGATCTCGTGGTGTCTGTGTCAGCGTTTGGGTTTGTTCGACCACAGACGGAGACCGTGTCCTTGGAGTTTAAGGGTCAGAAGGACCCCAGCAAAGTCCTGAACTCTACAAGTCTGCAGTTTACCTCAGGTATATCTTTGTCTGTTTGTGGGTGTGGTCTGCAGTTTACCTCAGGTATGTCTGTCTGTTTATGGGTGTAGATATATGTGTATCTGTCTGTGGTTGTGGATATATGTGTATCTGTCTGTCGGTGTAGGTATGCATGTGTCGGTATGCCAGGTGTGCTTTTGGATACATTGATTGTGTGGCAGAGCAGGCATGATTGTAGCTGAGTGGCTGTGTGATCGTAAATGTGTGATTGTGGATGTGTGGATGAATGGATATATGGTTGTGATTGTGAGTAATTTAGATGAGTTGTCTATGCTGAACCACGACTCACATTATTTAGTAGAATCTACACCACTGAAGAAATACCATCAGACTGGAGAAAAGGATCTAGAATTTTGAAGAAATACCAGCAGATGTGAGAAGGATCTAGAACATTGAAGAAATACCAGCATACTGGAGAGAAGGATCTCGAACTTTTAAGAAATACCAGCAGACCGGAGGGAAGGATCTAGAACATTGAAGAAACACCAATCAAACCATTGGTTCCATATACATGCTTGGTTTCCCTCCTCAATATCTTCGTCAGCATGCAGCAGTCTACGGCACCAGTTCTGTGATGGTTGGTTCTTCTCTAAGACTGTGAAATAATCTGTGCAGTAATGCAGTTCACACACTCACCGTTAATGATCTGCCTACCAGTCATGGTGACATCTTTTCTTGTCCACCAGATGGCCTGCAGGTGTACCGAGTCAAGTTTACCTGGGAGCGCATCTACCAGCTGGACGAGACCGGGGTCATGATCGTTATGTCCAGTGGGGAGCATGAGAGCAGGAAAACCCTGACCTTCACGCAGAACTTCGGCTACATCTTCATACAGACGGACAAGCCAGTCTACACACCGCTTCAGACCGGTCAGTTCTGGTTTTTTGCTGGTCATGTTGTCCGAGTGCATTGTTTATATATATTGTTTATGTTTACAACATTCTTGTGACAATGTTTTTCTTCCCCTATGTGAATGTAGCATGCATAATAGATAATTTATGAATGAAAGATATGTGGTTTGCATACCCAATTTGTGACACTCTGAAAATAAGTTTGCTGGTTCGCAGATAGTGTTCTGGCTCTAGTGCCCCTTGATTCTGGATTTTGTATTAGTAACCTGCATTCATCATTGTTGTTGTCATTATCATCATCATCATCATCATCATAATTGCTGACACCATCATTACCAGCATTACTAACATCACTACCACCACTGTCATTACTAACATCACTGTCATTACTAACACCACTGTCATTACTAACATCACTGTCATTACTAACATCACTGTCATTTCTAACATCACTGTCATTACTAACATCACTGTCATTACTAGCATCACTGTCATTACTAACATCACTAACACCACTGTCATTACTAACATCACTGTCATGTGTATTTGTGTGTGTGTGTAAGTATGTGTATATGGGTGTGTATGTGTGCATGGGGATATGTGTGTATTTGCGTGTGTATATTGTGTGTATGCTCGTGTGTGTATGTGTATATGCTTTCTTGCGCACGCGAGGGAGTGTGTATTTGATAGCGAGAGGGTGTGTGTCTGTCTGCGTGTGAGTTAGAGTGAAAGAGAGTGTGATATTGAGTAAATGAAAGATGGAAAGAGTGACTTAATGGGTGAAATAGTGATTGCGAGAGAGAGAGAGAGAGAGAGAGAAAAAGAGAGAAAGAGAGAGAGAGAGGGAGAGTGAGCGAACGAGAGAAGACAGTGGAAGAATGGATTTGTTAATGTGTGTATGTGTGCGGCCATTGTGTGTGAGTGTCTATGGGTGTGTGTTAGTGAGAAGAGAGCGAGAAAGACAGAGAAAGAGAGAGAGAGAGATTTAAGCGCACGCATATCATGTAACATGCTATTCCATATATGTTGTGTATTCTCATGTTCATATTACCATTTTGAATGCCAACTGATGTTATAATTTATAACATGAACACATGTACATCACTGTAGAGTGGGTGAGAGAATTAGAGAGTATGAGAGAGAGAGAGAGAGAGAGAGAGAGAGAGAGAGAGAGAGAGAGAGAGAGAGAGAGAGAGTTGAATTGCATCACTAATTTTTAAGTTACAAAATGTATATGTACAATTTTTCTCCATTTTCTTTACAATTTTGCGACAATGCTCACGACAATCGTCACTGTATGTGTGTGTAAAGTGTGGGAGTTTGATCATAATAGTAGGTTGGGGGATGGGGGGATGTGTGTGTGGGTGGGCGGGGTGGGATTGTGTGGGTGGGTGGGGGATTTGTGTGTGGGTACGTGCGGGATGTATGGGTTGGCGGGGAGATGTGTGTGTGGGTGGGGATGTGTGTTTGGCTAGGTGGTTGTGGGTGAGTGGGTGGAGGAGGATATGTTGGTGGATGATTGATGATGGGTTATGGGATGGGTGGGGGTATATGTATGGGTGGGGAGATGTGGGTGTGGGGATATGTGGTGGGTGGGAGATGTGTGCAGGTGGGGGTGGTTGTGGGTTTGGGGGTGTGGGTGAGGGATGTGTATGGGTGTGGGATGTTTGGGTGGATGGGTGGGGAGTGTGTGTGGGTGAGATATGTGTGGGGGATGTATGTGGGTTGGGGAGGGGTGCATGATGGGTGTGGGTGATGGATTTGGAGATGTGTGTGTGGGTGGGGGATATGTCTGGCTGGGTGGGGGTGTGTGGCTGGATGGAGGATGTATGTGTGGGTAGTGAGGGTGATTGTAGTTGGGGGATGTGTGGATGGGTAGGAGATGTGTGGGGAGATGTGTGTGTGGGTGAGGGATGTGTCTTTGGGATGTGTGTGGGTGTGGTGTTGTGTGGGAGGGGAGCTGGTTGTGGATAAATGATGTGTGTGTGGGTGGGTGAAGGTGTGGTTGGGTTTGCGGGTGGGTGAAGGATGTGTGTGAGGGTGGGGATGTGTGCTTAGATGGGTGGTTGAGGGTGTGTGAGTGTGGGTGGGTAGATAGGAGATGTATGTGTTGATGAGTGGGTAAGGGATGTGTGGGTGTTAGTGGTTGAGGGATAAGTACGTGTGTCTGGGGATGAGTGTATGAGTTGGGGATGTGTGTGTGGGTTGTGTGTGCGTGGATGGGAGGTGTGTGTTTGTGAATGGGGGATGTGTTGGTGGGTGGGGATGTGTGGGAGGGATGTGTGTATGGGTGGGGAGATTGTGCGTGGGTGGGGATGTGTGTGTATATGGGTAGGGGTGTGTGGTTAAGGGGTGTGTGGCTGGGGGATGGGTGGATGGAGGATGTGTGGTTGGGTAGAGGATGTGTGGGTGGGTGATTGTATATGAGTAAGGGTGTGTGGTTAAGGGATGTTTGGTTGGGGGATGGGTGGGTAGAGGATGTGTGGGTGGGTAGAGGATATGTGGGTGGGTGAGTGTGTGCAGGTTAGGAGATGGTGGGGGATGTTTGTAGGTGTGGGCTCGGGATCTGTGAGTGGGCTGGGGGAGATGGGAGATTATGTGGGTGGGTGCGGAATTTGTGTGTGGGTAGGTGCGGAATATGTGAGTTGACGGGGAGATGTGTGTGTGGCTGAGGAATGTGTGTTTGGCTGGGTGGGTGGAGGTGTGTGGGTGGAGGAGGATATGTGGGTGAGTGATTGTTGGTGGGTAATGGGACGGGTAGAGGATATGTGAGTGGGTGGGGAGATGTGTGTAGGTGGGGGATGTGTGGGTTATTGAATGTATGTGTGCTTGAGGTGTGGGTGGATGGGATGTGTGGTGGGTGAGAGGTGTGTGTGGGTGGGGAGATGTGTAGGTGTAGGGATGTGGTGGATGGGTGGGGGAATGTATGTGTGTGTGGGTTATGTGTGTGGTTGGGTGGGGGAGTTGGAGTGAATGGGGGATGTGTGGGTGGGTGGTGGATGTGTCTCATAACATAGTAATATGCATTGTTTATGTTTACAAAATTCATGTGACAATGTTTTTTTCCTATGCACTGTTGATGAAAGAAAGCTGAGTGAGTGGAAGGGCCGAATGTAAGACGGGCCTGCATGCCCAATTTGTTACCCTTTGAAAATAAAGTCTGTTCGTTCGTTCGTTCGTTCGTTCACTACCACCACTGTCATTACTAACATCACTAACAAAACTGTCATTACTAACATCACTAAAAAAACTGTCATTACTAACATCACTAACATCACTGTCATTACTAACATCACTAACATCACTGTCATTACTAACATCACTGTCATTACTAACATCACTACCACCACTGTCATTACTAACATCACTGTCATTACTAACATCACTACCACCACTGTCATTACTAACATCACTGTCATTACTAACATCACTGTCATTACTAACATCACTGTCATCACTAACATCACTGTCATTACTAACATCACTGTCATTACTAACATCACTACCACCACTGTCATTACTAACATCACTGTCATTACTAACATCACTGTCATTACTAACATCACTGTCATCACTAACATCACTGTCATTACTAACATCACTAACATCACTGTCATTACTAACATCACCAACATCACTGTCATTACTAACATCACTACCACCACTGTCATTACTAACATCATTAACATCACTGTCATTACTAACATCACTACCACCACTGTCATTACTAACATCATTAACATCACTGTCATTACTAACATCACCAACATCACTGTCATTACTAACATCACTACCACCACTGTCATTACTAACATCACTGTCATTACTAACATCACTGTCATTACTAACATCACTACCACCACTGTCATTACTAACATCACTGTCATTACTAACATCACTACCACCACTGTCATTACTAACATCACTGTCATTACTAACATCACTGTCATTACTAACATCACTGTCATCACTAACATCACTGTCATTACTAACATCACTGTCATTACTAACATCACTACCACCACTGTCATTACTAACATCACTGTCATTACTAACATCACTGTCATTACTAACATCACTGTCATTACTAACATCACTGTCATCACTAACATCACTGTCATTACTAACATCACTAACATCACTGTCATTACTAACATCACCAACATCACTGTCATTACTAACATCACTACCACCACTGTCATTACTAACATCATTAACATCACTGTCATTACTAACATCACTGTCATTACTAACACCACTGTCATCACTAACATCACTAACATCACTGTCATTACTAACATCACTACCACCACTGTCATTACTAACATCACTGTCATTACTAACATCACTACCACCACTGTCATTACTAACATCACTGTCATTACTAACATCACTGTCATTACTAACATCACTCTCATTACTAACATCACTCTCATTACTAACATCACTACCACCACTGTCATTACTAACATCACTGTCATTACTAACATCACTACCACCACTGTCATTACTAACATCACCAACATTACTGTCATTACTAACATCACTAACATCACTGTCATTACTAACATCACTACCACCACTGTCATTACTAACATCACTGTCATTACTAACATCACTGTCATTACTAACATCACTAACATCACTGTCATTACTAACATCACTAACACCACTGTCATTACTAACATCACTGTCATTACTAACATCACTGTCATTACTAACACCACTGTCATTACTAACACCACTGTCATTACTAACACCACTGTCATTACTAACATCACTACCACCACTGTCATTACTAACATCACTACCACCACTGTCATTACTAACATCACTGTCATTACTAACATCACCATCATTACTAACACCACTGTCATTACTAACACCACTGTCATTACTAACACCACTGTCATTACTAACATCACTGTCATTACTAACATCACCATCATTACTAACATCACCATCATTACTAACACCACTGTCATTACTAACATCACTACCACCACTGTCATTACTAACATCACTACCACCACTGTCATTACTAACATCACTAACACCACTGTCTTTACTAACATCACTGTCATTACTAACATCACCATCATTACTAACACCACTGTCATTACTAACACCACTGTCATTACTAACATCACTACCACCACTGTCATTACTAACATCACTAACACCACTGTCATTACTAACATCACTGTCATTACTAACATCACTGTCATTACTAACATCACTAACACCACTGTCATTACTAACATCACTGTCATTACAATAAACCAATATCATACTGACTCCACTGTAATTTCTTCCTCTTACATTTCTTCTTCGTGTATTTCTTCCTCGTGAATTTCTTCCTCTTGAATTTCTTCCTCTTAAATGTCATTCTCTTGAATGTCATTCTCTTGGATGTCTTCCTCTTGAATTTCTTCCTCTAGAATGTCTTCCTCTAGAATGTCTTCCTCTAGAATGTCTTCTTCTAAAATGTCTTCCACTAGAATGTCTTCCTCGTGTATTTCTTATTCTTGCATGTGCAATGTATATTGTGCTGACAACAGCCATTTTTCTCACAGTGGCCGACATCACTCCAAAACATCATCTGTTTTGTTCAATGCTACAATCATTCATGTCTGTCTGCTGGGGGACAGGTTCCATCTCTGTCTGCCTGCCTGCCTGCCTGCCTGCCTGCCTGCCTGCCTGCCTGCCTACCTGCCTCTGTCTGTCTGTCTGTCTGTCTGTCTGTCTGTCTGTCTGTCTGTGTCTGTCTGTCTGTCTGTCTGTCTGTCTGTCTGTCTGTCTGTCTGTCTGTCAGTCTGTCTGTGTGTGTGTGTCTGTCTGTCTGTCTCTGTCTGTCTGTCTCTGTCTGTCTGTTTGTCTGTCTTTCCCTGTCTATGTGTCTGTCAGTCTCTCTGTCTCTCACTGTGCTCCACTGATCATGAAGTCCAGTGCGATCAGATCAGCACCCCATGTTGCCCTACCCTCACCTCTCAGCTCACAAGATCAGTCCTGCATGTTGTCCCGCCATCACCTCCCAACTCGTAAAATCAGTCCCCCACATTATTCTGCCATCACCTCCCAACTCACATGCACATTCTCAACAATGTTTGTCAACTGTTTACTACAGCCATTGACCTTATTCTGATCATTGTCAGTGTTCTCCTGTCTGTTTGAAATGTGATGTTTCTCGTGCTTGTTTGAAATGTGATGTTTCTTGTGTTGGTTTGAAATGTGATGTTTCTCAATGTTTGTTTGAAATGCGATGTTTCTTGTTGCAGTCAAGTTTCGAGTCATCGCTGTGGACGAGCACCAGAAACTGGCGAAGTACATGATTCGGATTGATATCAGGGTACGTAGTCTCTAACACTATAATTGATATCAGGGTACGTGGTGACTGACACTATAATTGATATCAGGGTGCATGGTGTCTGATGCTATAGTTGATATCAGGGTACATGGTGTCTAACACTATAATTGATATCAGGGTACATGGTGTCTAACACTATAATTGATATCAGGGTACATGGTGTCTAACACTATAATTGATATCAGGGTACATGGTGTCTAACACTATAATTGATATCAGGGTACATGGTGTCTAACACTATAATTGATATCAGGGTACGTGGTGTCTAACACTATAATTGATATCAGGGTACATGGTGTCTGACATTATAATTGATATCAGGGTACGTGGTCTCTAACACTATAATTGATATCAGGGTACGTGGTGACTGACACTATAATTGATATCAGGGTGCATGGTGTCTGATGCTATAGTTGATATCAGGGCACGTGGTGTCTGACACTATAATTGATATCAGGGCACATGGTGTCTAACACTATAATTGATATCAGGGTACATGGTGTCTGACACTATAATTGATATCAGGGTACGTGGTCTCTGACACTATAATTGATATCAGGGTACGTGGTGTCTGACACTATCATTGATATCAGGGTACGTGGTGTCTGACATTATAATTGATATCAGGGTACGTGGTCTCTAACACTATAATTGATATCAGGGCACGTGGTGTCTGACGCTGTAGTGACTTGTATTCTGTGCCTGGCTGGGGCCTAGTTGTTTGGCCTGCTCCTGTATATACACTGGAATGTAGAGGGACATCACTGGCCTGCTCCTGTATATACCCTGGGGTGTAGAGGGACATCACTGGTCTTGTGATTCCACAGACTTGCTATAACAACACAGCATACACATATACACAAGCTCAATACACATACACTCGCACGTGACCACACAAACACACACACACTCTCTCCATCCAATGTCTGTCTTAAATTGTCCCCACACTACAATGTCTGTCTTAAATTGTCAGTACTAGGCCACAATAAATTGATAATTTGAACCCTTGTTGTTTACATTTGATAGCTTATTGTTTACATTTGACTTTTATTGTTTACATTTCCTCTCTTATTATTTATTTTTGACATACTATTGTTTATATTTAATCTGCTCCTGTTTATATTTGATCTCTTATTGTTTATATGCAATCTCTTCTTGTTTACATTTGTTCTGTTATTGTGTATATTTAATCTCTTAGTGTGTATATTTAATCTCTGATTGTGTATATTTAATCTCTTAGTGTGTATATTTAATATCTTAGTGCGTATATTTAATCTATTATTGTGTATATTTAATCTCTTATTGTGTATTTTTAATCTCTTAGTGTGATATTTAATCTCTTTTTGTGTATATTTGTTCTCTTATTGTGTATATTTAATCTCTTATGGTGTATATTTAATCTCTTATTGTGTATATTTAATCTCTTAGTGTGTATATTTAATCTCTTAGTGTGTATATTCAATCTCTTATTGTGTATATTTAATCTTTTATTGTGTATATTTAATCTCTTGTTGTGTATATTTTATTACTTATTGTGTACATTTAATCTCTTATTGTGTATATTTAATCTCTAATTGTGTATATTTAATATTTTATTGTGTATTGTTGATCTGCTATTGTTTATAGTCTGTTAGCTATAAGTGTTAAGACTGAACAAGGCCACACATTTGTTTATAAGCTCCACCCTTGTGTCCACAGTGCCACACAAATCTGTTCATGCTCTAATGATCATTCAGGTTACTTTAGTCTACCTTACTGAAGAACACAAATCTGGCAAGCACTCATATAATGGAATATTTTCTGAATTCTCTAAAAGACATTAAAAAAATTAATGCAGCAGATTTGGCATTTCGTATTTTTTAGAGAAAGCTTGCAGTTTGATTGTTTTCCTATTTGTTATGTATTATTTCTTACATTTGTACTAGTTCTTTAGTTTTTACTGTGAAAAAGTAAATTAAGAAGAAAAATTCAATTTCTAGATACCTGTACATCTTGATATGCGCAGCATGCCAGACTGGAACATCAGCTGTTTTGTCCTCATCTGCCACTATGTGCAGCATGCCAGACTGGAACATCAGCTGTTTTGTCCTCATCTGCCACTCTTGGTAGACAAATCTTTTCATAAAAGATACATTAATAATAAATTGTTGTTCTCTGAACTATGGGTTTGCATTACAAATGTAGTATAGTTTACTGAACTACATGTTTAACTTAAATGACCCGAAACTGTCTTATCTCCAGAATCACAAACAGATCGTGGTCGATCGTTTCACACAGACGGCTGAAGAAGCCTTTAGAGCCAAAGAATTTCCACTTCCTAGGGATACTCCACCTGGCCAGTGGTCCATCACGGCAAACTTTGAAGGAGTGGTAAGCCAAACACCGATCGCTAGTTATACTCTCACCATTATGTTCAATGATTGGCAGACTAGCTACTTGGTTGATTGAGTGGCAGGCTAACTGGTTAATTGAGTGGCTGACTAATTGGTTGATTGAGTGACTAGTTTATTGGCTTAGTGTTGGCTAGTTAATTAGTTGATTGAGTGGCTGGCTAATTGGCTGATTGAGTGGTAGGCTAATTGGCTGATTGAATGGCTGGCTAATTGGCTGAATGAAGTAGAGACTTGTGAAACTATCAGATGGCAGAGTGAAGTAGAAACTTGTGGAATTATCAGATGGCAGAGTGAAGTAGAGACTTGTGATGGCTGGTGTGTGTTACAGACTGGGCACTCCACTTGAAGAACTTGAGATCTGAATTTGAAACAAGGGTGTCTCACATGTATCCTATTCCATTCAGTGTTGTCCCATTCAGTAGATATGCGACAATATTATCATACCTATTGAAAAGTATTTATAGATAAAATATTTGTTTCCATATAGCTTGGTCTGTCACCTCAGAGCATCTAACCACCTACCAAAAATGTTGCCAAAAGTGTTGCCAAAAGTGTTGTCGAAAGTATTACCAAAAGTATTGTGGAACATTTTGCTGCAACTGTTTCTCAGAGCATGAACTCCGTAGCTCTGGCCCCCTCCTGGGATTTCTGGGGGAAAAAACATGCACTTGCAGACTGAATGACAAAGAGTCCAAAACCAAACCCACAACTTTATCTGCGTGAGGCTGACAGCTGAACCATTTCACAACTTTCTCAGCATGAGGCTGACAGCTGAACCATTTCACAACTTTCTCAGCATGAGGCTGACAGCTGAACCATTTCACTACTTTCTCAGTGTGAAGCTGACAACTGAACCATTTCACAACTTTCTCAGTGTGAAGCTGACAACTGAACCATTTCACAACTTTCTCAGTGTGAGGCTGACAGCTGAACCATTTCACAACTTTCTCAGCGTGAAGCTGACAACTGAACCATTTCACAACTTTCTCAGCGTGAGGCTGACAGCTGAACCATTTCACAACTTTCTCAGTGTGAAGCTGACAACTGAACCATTTCACAACTTTCTCAGTGTGAAGCTGACAACTGAACCATTTCACAACTTTCTCAGCGTGAAGCTGACAAATGAACCATTTCACAACTTTCTCAGTGTGAAGCTGACAACTGATCCATTTCACAACTTTCTCAGTGTGAAGCTGACAACTGAACCATTTCACAACTTTCTCAGTGTGAAGCTGACAACTGAACCATTTCACAACTTTCTCAGTGTGAAGCTGACATCTGAACCATTTCACAACTTTCTCAGCATGATGCTGACAGCTGAACCATTTCACAACTTTCTCAGCGTGATGCTGACATCTGAACCATTTCACAACTTTCTCAGCATGATGCTGACAGCTGAACCATTTAACAACTTTCTCAACGTGAAGCTGACAGCTGAACCATTTCACCAGGAAACCAAACCCACAACTTTCTCTGCGTGAGGTTGACAGCTGAACCATTTCACAACTTTCTCAGCATGAGGCTGACAGCTGAACCATTTCACAACTTTCTCAGTGTGAAGCTGACAACTGAACCATTTCACAACTTTCTCAGTGTGAAGCTGACAACTGAACCATTTCACAACTTTCTCAGCATGTGACTGACAGCTGAACCATTTCACAACTTTCTCAGCGTGATGCTGACAGCTGAACAATTTTACAACTTTCTCAGCATGAGGCTGACAGCTGAACCATTTCACAACTTTCTCAGCATGAGGCTGACAGCTGAACCATTTCACAACTTTCTCAGCATGAGGCTGACAGCTGAACCATTTCACAACTTTCTCAGCATGAGGCTGACAGCTGAACCATTTCGCCAAGAAAACCCCCAAGTGAGCCCCATATAATTAGGGACAACAAGATGATCAGCTGACTGTACTTTAACAAAACCTGGCTGGATCTACATTTGGTCTAGCTCACTATATTTTGTACTTCATTCAGTCATCTCCCCCTTTCCAGATTTGTGCAGAATGATTGTTCAATCTGTAAAGAACAATGTTCAGTTGATGTAAGCACACAATGTGTTCTCTCTATTGACAGAGCCACACTCTCGGAGCTAATCACATGGTTACGTTCGATGTGAAGGAATATGGTTTGTATCTCAGTTGAACAACTGGCTATGGATTGGCAATTATACACAGACGACAAACTGCACACAGAACAAGGCAACATGATAATGTGTTATAAACAACATAACACCACATTATATACAACAAACACAAAATACAACACCATGTTATATACAACACAACACCGTGTTTTCCCTCTAACTTCTACTTTGTATTTCCTTCCTATTCTAATGTTAACATGCAGTTTGTCATGAACCAGTGTAGTATTTCCTCTTACGTCTACTTTGTGTTTCCTTCCTATTCTAATTTTAACATGCAGTTTGTCATGAACCAATGTAGTATTCCCTCTCACGTCTACTTTGTGCTTCCTTCCTATTCTAATGTTAATGTGCAGTTTGTCATGAACCAGTGTAGTATTCCCTCTAACTTCTACTTTGTGCTTCCTTCCTATTCTAATTTTAACATGCAGTTTGTCATGAACCAGTGTAGTATTCCCTCTAACTTCTACTTTGTGCTACCTTCCTATTCTAATGTTAAAATGCAGTTTGTCATGAACCAGTGTAGTATTCCCTCTTATGTCTACTTTGTGCTTCCTTCCTATTCTAATTTTAACATGCAGTTTGTCATGAACAAGTGTAGTATTCCCTCTCACGTCTACTTTGTGCTTTCTTCCTATTCTAATGTTAATGTGCAGTTTGTCATGAACCAGTGTAGTATTCCCTCTAACTTCTACTTTGTGCTTCCTTCCTATTCTAATGTTAATGTGCAGTTTGTCATGAACCCGGGTAGTATTCCCTCTCACGTCTACTTTGTGCTTCCTTCCTATTCTAATGTTAATGTGCAGTTTGTCATGAACCAGTGTAGTATTGCCTCTAACGTCTACTTTGTGCTTTCTTCCTATTCTAATGTTAATGTGCAGTTTGTCATGAACCAGTGTAGTATTCCCTCTAACTTCTACTTTGTGCTTCCTTCCTATTCTAATGTTAATGTGCAGTTTGTCATGAACCCGGGTAGTATTCCCTCTCACGTCTACTTTGTGCTTCCTTCCTATTCTAATGTTAATGTGCAGTTTGTCATGAACCAGTGTAGTATTGCCTCTAACGTCTACTTTGTGCTTCCTTCCTATTCTAATGTTAACGAGCAGTTTGTCATGAACCAGTGTAGTATTCCCTCTAACTTCTACTTTGTGCTTCCTTCCTATTCTAATTTTAACATGCAGTTTGTCATGAACCAGTGTAGTATTCCCTCTCACGTCTACTTTGTGCTTCCTTCCTATTCTAATGTTAACATGCAGTTTGTCATGAACCAGTGTAGTATTGCCTCTAACGCCTACTTTGTGCTTCCTTCCTATTCTAATGTTAACGAGCAGTTTGTCATGAACCCGGGTAGTGTTCCCTCTAACTTCTACTTTGTGCTTCCTTCCTATTCTAATGTTAATGTGCAGATTGTCATGAACCAGTGTAGTATTGCCTTCTAACTTCTACTTTGTGCTTCCTTCCTATTCTAATGTTAACGAGCAGTTTGTCATAAACCCGGGTAGTGTTCCCTCTAACTTCTACTTTGTGCTTCCTTCCTATTCTAATGTTAACAAGCAGTTTGTCATGAACCCGGGTAGTGTTCCCTCTAACTTCTACTTTGTGCTTCCTTCCTATTCTAATGTTAACGTGCAGTTTGTCATGAACCAGTGTAGTATTGCCTCTAACTTCTACTTTGTGCTTCCTTCCTATTCTAATGTTAACGAGCAGTTTGTCATGAACCCGGGTAGTATTCCCTCTAACTTCTACTTTGTGCTTCCTTCCTATTCTAATGTTAACGTGCAGTTTGTCATGAACCAGTGTAGTATTGCCTCTAACGTCTACTTTGTGCTTTCTTCCTATTCTAATGTTAATGTGCAGTTTGTCATGAACCAGTGTAGTATTCCCTCTAACTTCTACTTTGTGCTTCCTTCCTATTCTAATGTTAATGTGCAGTTTGTCATGAACCCGGGTAGTATTCCCTCTCACGTCTACTTTGTGCTTCCTTCCTATTCTAATGTTAATGTGCAGTTTGTCATGAACCAGTGTAGTATTGCCTCTAACGTCTACTTTGTGCTTTCTTCCTATTCTAATGTTAATGTGCAGTTTGTCATGAACCAGTGTAGTATTCCCTCTAACTTCTACTTTGTGCTTCCTTCCTATTCTAATGTTAATGTGCAGTTTGTCATGAACCCGGGTAGTATTCCCTCTCACGTCTACTTTGTGCTTCCTTCCTATTCTAATGTTAATGTGCAGTTTGTCATGAACCAGTGTAGTATTGCCTCTAACGTCTACTTTGTGCTTCCTTCCTATTCTAATGTTAACGAGCAGTTTGTCATGAACCAGTGTAGTATTCCCTCTAACTTCTACTTTGTGCTTCCTTCCTATTCTAATTTTAACATGCAGTTTGTCATGAACCAGTGTAGTATTCCCTCTCACGTCTACTTTGTGCTTCCTTCCTATTCTAATGTTAACATGCAGTTTGTCATGAACCAGTGTAGTATTGCCTCTAACGCCTACTTTGTGCTTCCTTCCTATTCTAATGTTAACGAGCAGTTTGTCATGAACCCGGGTAGTGTTCCCTCTAACTTCTACTTTGTGCTTCCTTCCTATTCTAATGTTAATGTGCAGATTGTCATGAACCAGTGTAGTATTGCCTTCTAACTTCTACTTTGTGCTTCCTTCCTATTCTAATGTTAACGAGCAGTTTGTCATAAACCCGGGTAGTGTTCCCTCTAACTTCTACTTTGTGCTTCCTTCCTATTCTAATGTTAACAAGCAGTTTGTCATGAACCCGGGTAGTGTTCCCTCTAACTTCTACTTTGTGCTTCCTTCCTATTCTAATGTTAACGTGCAGTTTGTCATGAACCAGTGTAGTATTGCCTCTAACTTCTACTTTGTGCTTCCTTCCTATTCTAATGTTAACGAGCAGTTTGTCATGAACCCGGGTAGTATTCCCTCTAACTTCTACTTTGTGCTTCCTTCCTATTCTAATGTTAACGTGCAGTTTGTCATGAACCAGTGTAGTATTGCCTCTAACTTCTACTCTGTGCTTCCTTCCTATTCTAATGTTAGCGTGCAGTTTGTCATGAACCAGTATAGTATTGCCTCTAACATCTACTTTGTGCTTCCTTCCTATTCTAATGTTAACGTGCAGTTTGTCATGAACCAGTGTAGTATTGCCTCTAACTTCTACTTTGTGCTTTCTTCCTATTCTAATGTTAACAAGCAGTTTGTCATGAACCCGGGTAGTATTCCATCTAACTTCTACTTTGTGCTTCCTTCCTATTCTAATGTTAACATGCAGTTTGTCATGAACCAGTGTAGTATTGCCTCTAACTTCTACTTTGTGCTTCCTTCCTATTCTAATGTTAACCAGCTGTGCATCAAAGCCTAGTTCCTGGGCATGTTATTCGGGTCTGCCAGCTGAAATAGAGAAATGTAGAAGTCGAGTCTGTCAGCTGAAATAGAGAGATATAGAAGTCGGGTTTGTGAGCTATAATAGAGAAATGTAGAAGTCGTGTCTGTTAGCTGTAATAGAGAAATATAAAAGTCGGGTCTGTCAACTGAAATAGAGAAATATTGCAGTTCTATTGTAAACAGGCACTGCAAATACTGTCAGCGCAAACACAATAGGGTGAATGATGCAGCAACAGCACGAGAAGGAAGAGGAGGAAAGAGCAGTAGAAGGAAGGAGAGTAGAAGTGGTAGCTGTTGCTGTAGTAGTGGTGGTTGTTGTTGTAGTAGAGATGGTTGTTGTTGTAGTTGTGGTGGTTGTTGTTGTAGTTGTGGTGGTTGTTGTTGTAGTAGTGGTGGTTGTTGTTGTAGTAGTGGTGGCTGTTGTTGTAGTAGTGGTGGTGGTTGTTGTAGTAGTGGTGGTGGTGGTTGTTGTATTAGTGGTGGTGGTTGTTGTAGTAGTTCCATGTGCAATACAGTACTTGAGTAGATGATGTGAAGAAATCAACTGTCTATGTTTGAGAAATTATGGTCAAGCTTTATGTCATCTATGTGTAAGATATGATGGTCAAACCGTACATCCTCCGTTGCAGTTCTGCCCAGGTTCTCCAGTGTGGTGAGTGTAGACCCGGACGTGATCACCTACGGCACCAAATGGATCACTGTCAATGTTACATCCAGGTACACGTCTTCTTTTGTTTCTTTATTTCTTTGTCTGTCTGTGATGTGAACAGATCTTTGGCCAGTGACAAACTTGAGAGGGTAACGTGCATTGAGAACACAAGCATGCACAGATGTACAAATGCTATAAACAGTTTAACATATTCAGTGCCAAACACAGTAGGTATAAGGCAAAGAAAAATGGATGGTGGAAAATGGGAAGTAGGGGTGTCATAGTTGATGGTAAAAAATGGGAAGTAGGGGTGTGTCATAGTTGATGGTGGAAAATGGGAAGTAGGGGTGTGTGATAGTTATGACCTAAAAGTTGTGAATGTGGTAGTAGACACGTTGTATTTTACATCACATTAAAGCAATTTGTTTAGGGGAAACTACTGTATTGATTGTTGAATTGAGACGTGTTGCTATGACAACATTTCAGCAATATATAAGCCCAGGCAAATACAGGAAGTTGGTTCAGATAATTCATCATTCGATGGCACTTAATCAGTTAAACATCTGTAGGCACAGTTATGTCACATCTGTAGTCACAGATATGTCACATCTGTAGGCACAGTTAATCACATCTGTGGGCACAGTTACATCACATCTGAAGGCACAGTTATGTTACATCTGTAGGCACAGTTTTAACACATCTGTAGGCACACTGACATCACATCTGTACACACAGTTACACACATCTGTACGCACAGTGACATCACATCTGTAGGCACAGTTATGTCACATCTGTAGGCTCAGTTATATTCACATCTGCAAGCACAGTTACATGACATCCATAGGCACAGTTACATCAAATTTGTAGGCATAGTTACATCACATATGTAGGCACAGTTACATCACATCTGTAGGCACAGTTACACCACATCTGTAGGCACAGTTACATCACATCTGCAGGCACAGTTACATCACATCTGTAGGCACAGTTACATCACATCTGTAGGCACAGTGACACCACATCTGTAGGCACAGTGGTATCTAATTTTTAGACACTGTTACATTACATCTGTTGCCACAGTTACATCACATCTGTAGGCACAGTGACATCACATCTGCAAGCACTGTTACATCACATCTGTAGGCACAGTTACATCACATCTGTAGGCACAGTGACATCACATCTGCAAGCACTGTTACATCACATCTGTAGGCACTGTTACATCACATCTGATGGCACAGTTTCATCCATCTGAGTCACAGTGTCATAATATCTGTAGGCGCAATTATGTCACATCTGTAGGCACAGTTACATCACATCTGTAGGCACAATTAAATATATTGTTACATAGAGATTCTACATACACACACATGTAGTGTGCACATTGTTATTGTCAAAGACTCAGGGAAGACCACCCTGAATGAGTGGTCTACCTCAAGTAGATTAGAGGTAACCCAGTGCCCCTACATGAGGGCAGGGTTGGTGTAGGGAGTAGATAGGAAGGGGAACTATCAAACAGTTTTCTCATGAGACACGGAGGTGTCAACCAGAGAGTAAGCACTCTGGTCACGGCATAATCACGCCAACGTGATAGACACGGAGAACTAGAATGAAACTCAAGAGAGGCCACTACTCTAAGCGTGCTGAATGAGGCAGCACGCAAAAGCCGAAGTACGCACAAGGTCCCTCCGCGTACTGTGTAGTCAGCACGCGGAGAATAGTGAGACAGGGGACAGACTTCGTAGTGAACACATCGCTTAGCGTCGATGCGTAGTCTTTAGCCAAGTAGATAGAATTAGCAGTAGGGTTAGGAACGACTAGTGATAGGCAATTCTGTGTATTCATGTGTGATTTATTAGCGACCGTTTTGTGCATTGATGTAATGTAAAGAGCCAGTGGCAATAAAATGTGTAATCAATTCCTCTCGTACGACTGACAAATCTTTTTGTGTGGTGCGAGAGAAGTTTATCCTGTAATGCCTGAAGCATCGCTTGATGACAGGCTAGGATAAAAGTGGTGTCAGAAGTGTAGCTTGGACAATTGTTCAAGCTAAAACACTCACCCACGGCTCTAAAATAGTATTACTGTCAGTTAATCACAGGGTTTAATTTATGTTAGTGAACAATGGCGTGTGCAGACTAGAACAAATTGCGAGCTGTGCCCATCGTGACCGATTAACGTTTATTTATGCTTATTAAAATGTTTTGTGCTTTATGAACATATTTTCTTCTGATTTGTAAGTATTATTATTATAGTTTTGTATCATTTATTTCTATAATTACTGATTTATTTATGAGCATTTGTCAAAAATGATTTACGGCGGAGCAATACACAAGAAATGAGCCGGCGACAATATTGATTTTTCCAATCTAAAAATAGCGCTGCGCCTATGACGTATCGCGACTGACAAACAGCTGCCCTACGCCATTTGCAATCAGCGACGGATTGTTTACAAATCGCCAAGCGGCTGCTCGCCTGAATCTTTGGCTTATATTAAATATTATTTATTTATACAAGCTATTTATTGAATATATTTATTTATTTGAACATTATTATTACCTTTATATTTATTTCAAAGCATTTATTTAATTATTTGTATTCCAGTTCTATTTGTTACCGTCACGATGGCACTACTTTCGCTATGCAAATAAGACTCGGTCTGCACAGCACTTCCATAAATTAAACAGCAATAGTTAGGAAAGGCAGAAGACGTTAGAACAAAGACAGGACATTGACATTTATTAGTAATTATACCACATTGTGTTGTCCGGGGGCATGTGATTGTACAATATTGTCTAAAGTCATATGTCGTTTACAAATGGTTAATTGTTGATGCTCTTGTAAACCAGATGTAACAAGAGCTGTTTATGAGAATAACTCAAGCTGTATGTCGAAGTGCCGAACGATTGGACCTGAGGTGCCAAACGATTGTACCTGATTTTCTGGAATGTTAAGATGAGTATACCCAAATTATTTTGAATGCAATATGATTAATAATGCATCTCTTTTTCAGGGTGTGATCTATTAGTATATTTTTGTGATCTATTCTTCAGGGTGTAACCTAAGAGTATATTTGTTGTACACAGGGATTTAAAAACTTAACATATCTAATATACCTGAATAAATATTTAAGTGCCTATCAACTCTAGCTAATTACCCAACAACATGGCAACTTTAGCTGATTTCATAAAAGCAGGCAAGGAATTAGAATACACAGGAAAGGAATTAGAGCAATATGCTGATCAAAAATTTAGGGAAGTAAAAGATGCTGAGAGAGATGAACGTGCACGAGAAAGAGAACATGATAAGGAGATTAAGCAAAAACATTTAGATCAGGAAAGAGAATTAAAGCAAAAACAATTAGATCAGGAGAAAGAATTAAAACAAAGAGAGATAGATGAAATGGCAAGAGTGAAAGAAAAACAAATACAGATTGAATCAGAGACACAGTTAAAGATGAAAGGTATAGAAGTAGATTCACACTTAGAGATCTCCGCTACAAAACTTAAGAGTCAGCAAGAAGAGAATAAACTTAATAAATACAAACATATTATTAAGCCATTTTGTAAAGAAGATTCCATATCAGCTTGGACAGAAAATGTCGAATATCAGCTGAAATACCACCAAGTACCAATCAATATGTGGGCCATGATTTACATAAAGAACCTCAGTGGGGAGCCCCTTAAAGTTATAGAATCAATACCAACTGATCTTAGATCTAACTATCAGTACATCCACGATAGGATAATGCAACATTTCTTACTTGATGCCCCTGGGTATCAAGTGCAATTTTCTAACTTAAAACCAAAACCAAGTGAGACTTTCATCGATTATGTCTCGAATGTCCAAAGCGTGCTAAATAGATGGCTTAGTGCAGCAAAAATAGGAAAGGACTTTGAAAAACTTAAAAATTTAATAGCCATGGATAAAGTCATATCCACAATACCATCTCCTTTCGCTAAATTCCTTCAGCAGTCAGACATCGAAACCATAGAACAATTTGAGAAGAAAGGCTCTGCATATTTTTCCTCAAATAGGGATATTTTTAAAACATCAAATATCGACTCTGAAATAGTCTCTTTTGTTAAGGACCAACCTAAAAGCTATCGTAGCAATAAAAAACCATTTCAGAGAGTCGACAAGAAAGATCAAAAATTGCCTAAATGTGTGTATTGCCAACTTTTTCATGATACTTACTCTATGTGTGATAAATCACCAAACTATCCGACACATCTTGAGATGGTCATTAAGAAACAACAAAACAAGAGAACTGCATACAGGCGTGCAGTCAAATGCTTCTTCTGTTCTAGCTACGGGCATTATTCCAATAAGTGCCTAGGCCGCCAAAGAATGAAGGCCAACAGTGCAATGTTAATTGATACATCTTCTGATAGTGGTAGTGAGACTGAGTGTGAGGTCGAGAATGAATTACCTTTTAATCAATCTGAAGATGTTTGTTGTGTAAACGATATTTTAAGCTTTGACAGTTGTGAGCGATGTCACCAATTTCATGCAGACGGCAAACTTACATGTGGACATATTGTAACATCCACCTTGGAGAATGCAAATGCAGCTGTAGCCTCCAGAGGCAATCTATTGTTTCACTCTGCAATGGTCAATGAGAAGCCATGCCGATGTTTGCTTGACAGTGGGAGCTCTATTATTGGTGTTAAAAAGGAACTTGTTAATCCAAAGGATTATACTGGTGACTCTGTAAAATGCCGTACTTTTTCTGGTAATATAGAAACCTATCCTCTGGCAAGAGCCCGTATAAACACCCCGTTCCTTTCTGGTACCTTTACATGTGCAATACTAGACAACCCTTGTACTGATTTAATTCTTGGGTGTCTACCCCAGCTAAGGCACTGCACAGATGAAGAAATATCTGCCTGGGAGGAGGGAAATGGACTAACTTCAGTGAACAGTGCAGATATCCTCAAACATCACAGCCCCAACAAAGGTGCTAGACCTATTAATCTTGAACCAGATCAAGACATACTGCTTTTACTACCCAGACAAACGGAATTTATTATTGACCTCATGGCAAGGGCCATTCAAAGTGGTACGAAAAATTTCAGATGTCGATTATGAAATATCGATAAACGGACACTTAAAGATATTTCATATCAACATGTTGAAACCCTACTTTTCACGACAAGAGACAGAATTAGAGACAGACGAACACAATGCACCCACACCTATGGATGAGACGACAGACATACACAACGCAACTACACTAGTTAGCGAGACTGGCAAAGCCGACGATATGCATACACTTAGTGATCATACAGAAAACGCACTTAGCACCACCACCGTACTGAATCAGGTAGACGACGACGGGATGGAACTACCTGTTCCAATTGTAGACAAGACTGCGACATTAGATTGTATACGGTTAGAACAGGGACTAACAGATGAGCAACGACGACAGACAATAGAATTAGTGACGGAGTATAAGGACATATTTTCCGACATTCCAGGTAGGACGGACAGGATCGAGCACTCCATTCTTCTTTCGGACTCTAAGCCTATCAAATGCAGGCCGTACTCTATCCCACTTAGCTACAGAGAAAGTCTAAATAAGGAAATTCTTAATTTAGAAGCTAGTGGAATCATTCAGAAATCTACATCTGAGTACTCCTTTCCAATCGTCTTGGTCAAGAAAAAAGACTCCACAATTCGTCTCTGTGTGGACTATAGGAAACTCAACAATGTCACTAAGATCGACGCAGAACCAATTCCTTCCTGCGAAGATCTTATTCTTGATATGTCCACCTCCAAAATCTTCTCCAAATTAGACCTTACTAAGGGATATTGGCAGGTCCCTATGCAGACTCAATCCATCCATCTTACTGCATTCTCAACACCTTTAGGTCTTTACGAGTGGCGGTTTCTTCCTTTCGGACTTCGTAACGCTCCTGCCACTTTCGTACGCTTAACTAGAGATTTACTACATGGAGTGACAAATACGGTGACATATATAGATGATATTTGTGTCCATACAGATGACTGGACAACACACTTACTGAAACTCAGACATGTCTTCGATAGGTTGCGACTCTTCGGTCTCACGGTCAAACCGAGCAAAGTTGAATTGGGCCTACAAGAAATTGATTTTTTGGGTCATGTCATTTCACAAGGACAACTACAAACGGACAATAGAATTATTACTAAAATTATGAACCTGACCATGCCTACAACAAAGAAGCAGGTCAGGAGCCTTTTGGGTTTAGTAAATTATTATAGTAAGTTCATACCGAACTTAGCGGAAATCACAAGTGTATTTTCAAATGTTTTAAAAGCATCAGTAAAATTAGATGTCAAAGATGCATTATTAATTTCTGCATTGTCAAAATTGAAAATCCTATTTAGTAATGTACCAATCCTCCGTTTGCCTAATCCTAGGCTCGTTTATTATCTTAGGACAGATGCCAGCAGGATTTCCATCGCTGCAGTACTAGGCCAGTTTTATGATGGCATCTTCCATCCAATTTGCTACGTGAGCCGCAAGATCACACCTGCTGAGTCCAGATATTCCATATCAGAGTTGGAAGCCCTAAGCGTCATCTATTCGGTGAGGAAGTTGCATCGATTTCTAGCGGGTAATTACTTCGTAGTCCAGACCGATAACTCCCCAATCACGGTCATACAAAGTGGGGTGCATCGCAACGACTGCATCTACAGGTGGTCATTAATATTACAGAATTATACTTTTAGTATAGAGCATATTAAGGGTAGGGACAACATTCTTGCTGATACCCTTAGTCGACCATCTGAGGTAGAAATACCTGATATTCCACATGAAAGGTATTGTAAGAAATGTTAATTTAGTACACTTAAAATATCCTGTGTAAAATATCCTATGTAATACATAGACATCATGATCAGGACTGTGTGCTAAGAACAGTGAACCACCATGTGTCCGTAGACAGCAGAATAAGAACTGTGCTCCAAGAACAAGTGAATCACCGTGTGTACATAGACAGCTCGTTACTTACTATGCTCCATTTGTGTTCCGGTGAATCACCTGTGTTAATCAGGGAAGAACAGTGTCAGAACAGCGCATAAAGAACAGACACGAATATACTTGTCTACAACACCAGCGGACTCAACGAGTGGAAGAATACCCATAAGACACGAGTATGACTGTGTAATGTATTTACTATACCCAGGATAATTGTGTATATATAAACTGTGCCAACGAAAGCAATTTCTGAACATTATGGCAACCACTAACCTGAGGTAAATAAATACCATGTATATATATTTAGTTATTGTGATATGTATTATAACGTTTTTAATATAGTGGTAAATTATAGTTAGATTAGTTACTTTAATATAGAGTTAGATTAGATTTAGGGAATATAATAGATTTTTTTTGAAGTTTAGATAAATCATTAATTTACCCACTTACTTAGCATAAAAGTAGATTAGTATAGTACTTTAAACTTAATAACAGCTAATTAAAGACTAGGATAAAAAGTTTAGATAGGAACAGTACCATTTAGTGTAGATAGGAACAGCACCATTTAGTTCATTTCATTTCACTTTATGTCATTCCATCTTCATGAACACTTTAACATCCTCATCATTTAGGATTAAAATTAGTTTATACCTTATAGGATAAAAGGATTATTGTCATCAAGCGATGCTTCAGGCATTACGGGATAAACTTCTCTCGCACCACACAAAAAGATTGTAAGTCGTACGAGAGGAATTGATTACACATTTTTATTGCCACTGGCTCTTTACATTACATCAATGCACAAAACGGTAGCTATTAAATCACACATGAATACACAGAATAGCCTATCACTAGTCGTTTCCTAACCCTACTGCTAACTCTATCTACTCGGCTAAAGAAACACACATCGACGCTAAGCGATGCGCTCGCTACGAAGTCTGTCCCCTGTCTGACTATCTTCCCCGCGTGACTACACAGCACGCGGCGGGACCTTGGGCGTACTTCGGCTTTTGCGTGCTGCATCATTCAGCACGCTTAGAGTAGCCGTCTACTCTTGAGTGGCATTCCACTTCTCCGTGTCTATCACGTTGGCGTGAATATGCCGTGACCAGAGTGCTTACTCTCTGGTTGACACCTCCGTGTCTCATGAGAGAACTGTTTGATAGTTCCCCTTCCTATCTCTTCCCTACACCTACCCTGCCCTCATGTAGGGGCACTGGGTTACCTCTAATCTGTTTGAGGTAGACCACTCATTCAGGGTGGTCTTCACTCCTATATAACTGAGTCTTTGACACACACCCTCCCCTCCTGTGTTGCGTTACAAACTTTGACTCATGGTTGTGACGCAAGAGGTTTCTAAAAATTAGTGTATCTAATTTTTGTCAAAGACTATTGATAACTTGGTTCTGGGTAACTCACTAGACCTCTACTGACTATTTTCACAATGTAGTATCACTTTACTTGGCTACTGGTAATCGCCACAAACTTGTCTGGTTGGCGTGAGCCCTCTTCTCAATCGCAATATTATATTAATTAGAGGTTTGTCTGAACCGGACCATTGTCTTATAAGACCTGCCCTCAAATAGCAAATTAACTCACTACCCATACAAAGTTGACTTTCTTAGGGTCAACACACGAATTGCTTCATGTCCCCCATATAATATTAAACAACCCTTGCACAAGCTGTGTGCGACAGGCTTTACCTATCTCGCTTCCGCGTGTAAAGTTATCTTTCACTGTTAAGTTAGTGTTTCGTTGTCTATTGTGTCCCCTGACCCGGAGTTATTTCCCTTTGTTTTCAAAAATGTATGTACTTTACATGTGTGTTTTTCTGGTTGTTTGTGTGTTTTGATGTACCTATTAATATACTTAACTTCTAACATGTGTGTCTATCTCTAACATGTATGTAAGTTAGTTTTCAAGTGCCATAATTCGGTTAAATGTGGCCACAAACAAGTGTATAACACTAATTCGTGACTACGTTTCCGTCTTATGAGACTTAAAATACTGTATCTAAGGTCTACACTAAACTACACATAACACATTCGAGACAGCACATTTCAACATTCACAGCAAACGCTTGACGCAGACAAACAATAAAAAAAGTTGCGTTGAGCGGCAGAAAAAATCCGCTGGTTGTTCTCACTCTCCCTTGTATATTTTCCATTTTCTCCCACTTTCACACTTCTGTCACACATCTTTTATCCTCACAATTATTTAAAAACCTTGAAGTGACACTGTACAAGTTTGGCTCAGTTTGAAAACAGTTGAGCTTAATGACTGTGCGTAACTTACTGTACGAGTCATGTATTTACAAAATATTTACATGTATGAAATAGGGTTGATAATTTGTACCCTGCTATTATTAAGCACTATATTCTACTGAAATACTAATACTAATTCTATAACTATATATTCTAACTTGTTGTACACAATCAATCTAATTTAAGGGAAGTAATCTAACTATCTAAAAAAAATGAAAATGATATGAGATGAGTTATGTACCTTTCTGAAATGGGTAATGTGAAGTGTAACAAAATTATAAATAATGTTTTAATGTTTAAATGAAAAAAAAAAAAAAAAAAAAACAAAAAAAAAGTGGGGCTGGTCTGGTTCGCTAGATCAGTTCCGCGTCTAGCGTTCGTTGTCTCGGATGGCTGTGTGAGGTGCACCAAAATGGGATCTTCCCAGCCAACGTGAGTTAGCGAGGCAGGCGTTTCAAGAATGTAACCGCATCGTGCAGCCAGGGTCGTGGTTTGAGCGGGCAAAAGAGCAAAATTTGTATGACCGTTCGACAAAGTCTCGATAAGCGCCCACTCTCTCTCGATGAGTAGTGGGCCTGCAGTCAGTAAGCTGGTATAGCTTTTTTTTCCGGTTAGTCCTACCGGCGTAGCTTGTAAGCTCGTCGGTAGGCGTCCAGTGGTTTTGCATGTATCACCTTGTACCGGGAGGGCGCGCTTTAGCGATGCTACTCTTGGCTTGCGTGTGCGTGAATAGTCCGTCTGTCCGATAGATATCTGGTTGATCCTGCCAGTAGTCATATGCTTGTCTCAAAGATTAAGCCATGCATGTCTAAGTTCACACTGTCTCACGGTGAAACCGCGAATGGCTCATTAAATCAGTCGAGGTTCCTTAGATGACACGATCCTACTTGGATAACTGTGGCAATTCTAGAGCTAATACATGCTTACCAAGCTCCGACCCTCGCGGAAAGAGCGCTTTTATTAGTTCAAAACCAATAGCTCCCCCGATGTGTCTCCACCTTGCCGTGGTGGGGGAGCTTGCATGTCCCATCGACCCCATGTGCTTGCCGATGGGTGAAAACTACATATCGGGCGGCTCGTGGGATAGGGACCAGACTAAGAGAGACACAACCTGCTGCTCTGCAGGTAAGACTGAGGATAGCAGTCAAAATCAGGCAAACGATCCCTAACATCTCAGTCCGGACATAACCTCTAAGGCGCCCATCCGAGGTGTATGGCTGAACGTCTCTAAGCCATAAACTCTCGGAAGTGAGAGCCTGGCCGACACAAACCTACATCAAAATTGTGATGATGTGCTGAGAACACTACATTCTCGGCGCAGATTCGTTCGATGGCTCTTAGCTGGGGGATATGAGGTATCCCCGGATGAAAGGGCCTGACCGTTACTCGCCCACAGACGCACGGAGGTAAGGTGCTGAGCCGGCAGCACATGTAGCCTACCTCGTGAGCGAGTACAAAAGGTGGAAAAACACCTCGGTCGTACGTCTCGCAGACGTCCGATAGTCTGTAAACACATTCATGAAGTGAGTGTAGTCAAAGGTGGAAAATTGTCTCGTTGACACGAAATGGAACGCCTGTCTTGCGAATCCATTACGTGGCAGCCCGAAGCGAAAGCTTGCTGTGTGGAAGCCGAAACAAGAGTCTCGATACCCGAGGAAGGCTAACCTCATTAAAAAATGCCCGCCGGAAGTCGGAAGTGTCGTCCTACGGGTGGCAAACTAAAAATTGACACTACGCAATTACGTCCGAGTGAAATGTCTCGTCCGAATGTCTCTCGTGCTAGGAACAGCTCTGACTACCTAGTTTCCGAATGCCGCTCTTGTTCGGAACAGCTCTGACTAGGTAGTTTTCCGAATGTCTGTCGTGCCTGGAACAGCTCTGACGGGCGCAACGACAAGCACATGTCCGAAAACTCGCTGAGTGGATACCGTCTGCAAACCTGCCTGGTATGTGCGGGAATGGCCCGGGGAAAATGAAATGACCAATATATTGAAGTGAGGATTTAAAGCAGCCATGAGCAGGACGTGACGATTTCCCTCGGTGAGCCCAGATCCAGGGCGTTATGTGTCGGCCCTGCAACTATGGAAGCAACCTTGGATGGCGGAAAATGCTATGGACTGTCCCTGCCTTCCTTTGAGGGATGACCGTTGTCTTCGACCGTTCCAACTTGGCCAGCATGGTTGTAGATGGCACCACAAAAGTGAGAGTCTCCCAGGTATGCTACCTGGTCAAAAAAGCACGCTAAAGTCGATGTGTTGGCCTACGGATTTTGGCCCAAGGGCGCATAACAGACACACCGCAATCACATCTGAAAAAACACCCCGGATGAACGAAAAGAAGAAGAAGAAATGAAAAAAAATATATGATTGATATTTTTACTCTAAATGGTGTAAATGATGTATGTTTATTTGTATAATCCTTTTATCCTATAAGGTGTAAACTAATTTTAATACTAAATAATGAAGTTGTTAAAGTGTTCATTAAGATGGAATGAAATAAAGTGAAATGTCATGAAGTACATGGTACTGTTCCTATCTAAACTTTTTATCCCAGTTTTTAATTTAGCTGTTATTAAGTGTAAGTACTATCCTAATCTACTTTTATGCTAGGTAAGTGGGTAAATTAATGCTTTATCTAAACTACAAAAAAATCTATTATATTCCCTACATTTAATGTAACTCTATATTAAAGTAACTGATCTAACTATAATTTATCACTATATTAAAAACGTTATAATACATATCACAATAAATAAATATATATACATGGTATTTATTTACCTCAGGTTAGTGGTTGCCACCACGTTCAGAAATTGCTTTCGTTGGCACAGTTTATATATACACAATTGTCCTGGGTATATTAAATACACTACACAGTCATACTTGTGTCTTATGGGTATTCTTCCACTCGTAGAGTCCGCTGGTGTCGTAGACAAGTATATTCGTGTCTGTTATTTATGCATTGTTCTGACACTGTTCTTCCATGATTAACACAGGTGATTCACCGGAACACAAATGGAGCATAGTAAATAACGAGCTGTCTATGTACACACGGTGATTCAATTGTTCTTGGAGCACAGTTCTTATTCTGCTGTCTATGGACACATGGTGGTTCACTGTTCTTAGCACACAGTCCTGAACATGATGTCTATGTATTACATAGGATATTTTACACAGGATATTCTAAGTGTACTAAATTAACATTTCTTACACTACATTTTCATGTGGAATATCAGGTATTTCTACCTCAGATGGTCGACTAAGGGTATCAGCAAGAATGTTGTCCCTACCCTTAATATGCTCTATACTAAAAGTATAATTCTGTAATATTAATGACCACCTGTAGATGCGGTCAGTTACGATGCACCCCACTTTGTATGACCGTGATTGGGGAGTTGTCGGTCTGGACTACGAAGTGAACACCCGCTAGAAATCGATGCAACTTCCTCACCGAATAGATGACGCTTAGGGCTTCCAACTCTGATATGGAATATCTGGACTCAGCAGGTGTGATCTTGCGGCTCACGTAGCAAATTGGATGGAAGATGCCATCATAAAACTGGCCTAGTACTGCAGCGATGGAAATCCTGCTGGCATCTGTCCTAAGATAATAAACGAGCCTAGGATTAGGCAAACGGAGGATTGGTACATTACTAAATAGGAGTTTCAATTTTGACAATGCAGAAATTAATAATGCATCTTTGACATCTAATTTTACTGATGCTTTTAAAACATTTGAAAATACACTTGTGATTTCAGCTAAGTTCGGTATGAACTTACTGTAATAATTTACTACACCCAAAAGGCTCCTGACCTGCTTCTTTGTTGTAGGCATGGTCAGGTTCATAATTTTAGTAATAATTCTGTTGTCAGTTTTTAGTTGTCCTTGTGAAATGACATGACCCAAAAAATCAATTTCTTGTAGGCCCAATTCAACTTTGCTCGGTTTGACAGTGAGACCGAAGAGTCGCAACCTATCGAAGACATGTCTGAGTTTCAGTAAGTGTGTTGTCCAGTCATCTGTATGGACACAAATATCATCTATATATGTCACCTGTATTCGTCACTCCATGTAGTAAATCTCTAGTTAAGCGTACGAAAGTGGCAGGAGCGTTACGAAGTCCGAAAGGAAGAAACCGCCACTCGTAAAGACCCAAAGGTGTTGAAAAAGCAGTAAGATGGATGGATTGAGTCTGCATAGGGACCTGCCAATATCCCTTAGTAAGGTCTAATTTAGAGAAGATTTTGGAGGTGGACATATCAAGAATAAGATCTTCGCAGGAAGGAATTGGTTCTGCGTCGATCTTAGTGACATTGTTGAGTTTCCTATAGTCCACACAAAGACGAATTGTGGAGTCTTTTTTCTTGACCTAGGACGATTGGAAAGGAGTACTCAGATGTAGATTTCTGAATGATCCCACTAGCTTCTAAATTAAGAATTTCCTTATTTAGACTTTCTCTATAGCTAAGTGGGATAGAGTACGGCCTGCATTTGATAGGCTTAGAGTCCGAAAGAAGGATGGAGTGCTCGATCCTGTCCGTCCTACCTGGAATGTCGGAAAATATGTCCTTATATTCCGTCACTAATTCTATTGTCTGTCGTCGTTGCTCGTCTGTTAGTCCCTGTTCTAACCGTATACAATCTAATGTCGCAGTCTTGTCTACAATTGGAACAGGTAGTTCCATCCCGTCGTCGTCTACCTGATTCAGTACGGTGGTGGTGCTAAGTGCGTTTTCTGTATGCTCACTAGGTGTATGCATATCGTCGGCTTTGCCAGTCTCGCTAACTAGTGTAGTTGCGTTGTGTATGTCTGTCGTCTCATCAATAGGTGTGGGTGCATTGTGTTCGTCTGTCTCTAACTCAGTCTCTTGTCATGAAAAGTAGGATTTCAACATGTTGATATGAAATATCTTTAAGTGTCCGTTTATCGATATTTCATAATCGACATCCGAAAGTTTTTGTATCACCTTGAATGGCCCTTGCCAAGAAGTTACCATTTTATTATGCTTGTCTGGTAGTAGCACCATTACGTCTTGATCAGTTTCAAGTATTATGGGTCTAGCACTTTTGTTAGGACTGTGATGTTTGAGGATACCTGAACTGTTCACTGGAGTGAATCCATTCTTCTCCTCCCAGACAGATATGTCTTCATCTGTACAGTGCCTTAGCTGGGGTAGACACCCAAGAATTAAATCGGTACAAGGGTTGTCTAATATTGCACATGTAAAGGTACCAGAAAGGAACGGGGTGTTTATACGGGCTCTTGCCAGAGGATAGGTTTCTATATTACCAGAAAACGTACGGCACTTTACAGAGTCACCAGTATAATCCTTTGGATTAACAAGTTCCTTTTTAATACCAATAATAGAGCTCCCACTGTCAAGCAAACATCGGCATGGCTTATCATTGACCAATGCAGAGTGAAACAATAGATTGCCTCTGGAGGCTACAGCTGCGTTTGCATTCTCAAAGGAGGATGTTACAATGTGTCCACATGTAAGTTTGCCGTCTGCATGAAATTGGTGACATTGTTCACAACTATCAAAGTTTAAAATATCGTTTACACAACACATGTCTTCACATTGGTTGACTGGTAATACATTCTCGACCTCACACTCAGTCTCACTCCCACTATCAGAAGATGTATCAATTAACACTGCACTGTTGGCCTTCATTCGTTGGCGGCCCAGGCACTTATTTGAATAATGCCCGTAGCTAGAACAGAAGAAGCATTTGACTGCACGCCTGTATGCAGTTCTCTTGTTTTGTTGCTTCTTAATGACCATCTCAAGATGTGTCGGATAGTTTGGTGATTTATCACACATAGCATAAGTATCATGAAAAAGTTGGCAATACACACATTTAGACACTTTTTGATCTTTCTTGTCGACTCTCTGAAATGGTTTTTTATTGCTATGATAGCTTTTAGGTTGGTCCTTAACAAAAGAGACTATTTCAGAGTCGATATTAGATGTTTTAAAAATCTCTCTATTTGAGGAAAAATATGCAGAGCCTTTCTTTTCAAATTGTTCTATGGTCTCGATGTCTGACTGCTGAAGGAATTTAGCGAAAGGAGATGGTATTGTGGATATGACTTTATCCATGGCTATTAAATTTTTAAGTTTTTCAAAGTCCTTTCCTATGTTCGCTGCACTAAGCCATCTATTTAGCAAGCTTTGGACATTTGAGACATAATCGATGAAAGTCTCACTTGGTTTTGGTTTTAAATTAGAAAATTGTACTTGATACCCAGGGGCATCAAGTAAGAAATGTTGCATTATCCTATCATGGATGTACTGATAGTTAGATCTAAGATCAGTTGGTATTGATTCTATCACTTTAAGGGGCTCCCCACTAAGGTTCTTCATGTAAATCATAGCCCACATATCGATTGGTACTTGGTGGTATTTCAGCTGATATTCGACATTTTCTGTCCAGGCTGATATGGAATCTTCTTTACAGAATGGCTTAATAATATTTTTATACTTATTAAATTTATTTTCTTCTTGCTGACTTTTTAGTTTTGTAGCGGAGATCTCTAAGTGTGAATCTACATCCATACCTTTCATCTTTAACTGTGTCTCTGATTCAACCTGTATTTGTTTTTCCTTAACTCTTGCCATTTCATCTATCTCTTTCTGTTTTAGTTCTCTCTCTTGATCTAATTGCTTTTGCTTTAATTCTAATTCTTTTTGTTTAATCTCCTTATCATGCTCTAACTGTTTCTGTTTCGTTTCTTCAACTAATTGTGGCTCTTTTTGTTTTGTTATCTCAGCTAGTTCTACAATCTCCTTCTGATGTTGTTCTTGTTCTCCAATCTCCTTCTGATGTTGTCTTTCTCGTGCACGTTCATCTCTTTCAGCATCTTTTGCTTCCTTAAATTTTTGATCAGCATATTGTTCTAATTCCTTTCCTGTGTATTCTAATTCCTTGCCTGCTTTTATGAAATCAGCTAAAGTTGCCATGTTGTTGGGTAATTAGCTAGAGTTGATAGGCACTTAAATATTTACTCACTTATTTATATTAGATATGTTAAATTTTTACATCCCTGTGTATAAAAAATATACTATTAGATTACACCCTGAAAAATAGATCACCAAAAATATACTAATAGATCACACCCTGAAAAAGAGATGCATTATTAATCATATTGCATTCAAAATACTTTGGGTATACTCATCTTAACATTCCAGATCATCAGGTACAATCGTTTGGCACCTCAGGTCCAATCGTTTGGCACTATGACATACACCTTGCGTTATTCTTCTAACCAGCTGTTGTTCTCCCTGGTTTACAAGAGCATCAATAATTAACCAATTGTAAACGACATATGACTTTAGACAATTTTGTACAATCACATGCCCCCGGACAACACAATGTGGTATAATTAATATTAAATGTCAATGTCCTGTCTTCGTTCTAACGTCTTCTGCCTTCCCTAACTAATCTTGTTTAATTTATGGAAGTGTTGTGCAGACCGAGTCTGATTTGCATAGCGAAAGTAGTGCCATCGTGACAGTAACAAATAGAAAAGGTATACAAATAATTAAATAAATGCTTTGAAATAAATATAAAGGTAATAATAATGTTTAAATAAATAAATATATTCAATAAATAACTTATATGAACAAATAATATTTGATATAAGCCAAAGATTCAGGCGAGCAGCCGCTTGGCGATTTGTAAACAATCTGTCGCTGATTGCAAATGGCGTAAGGCAGCTGTTTGTCAGTCGCGATACGTCACAGGCGCAGCGCTATTTTTAGATTGGAAAAATCGATATTGTTGTCGGCTCATTTTTTGTGTATCGCTCCGCCGTGAATCATATTTGATAAATACTCATAAATAAATAAGTAATTGTAGAAATAAATGATAGAAAACTATAATAATAATACTTACAAATCAGAAGAAAACATGTTCATAAGTCACAAAACATTCAATAAGCATAAATAAACATTCGGTCACGATGGGCACAGCTCAGCTCGCACCTTGTTCTAGTCTGCACACGTCATTATTCACTAACATAAATTAAACCCTGTGATTAACTGACAGTAATACTATTTTAGAGCCGTGGGTGAGTGTTTTAGCTTGAACAATTGTCCAAGCTACACTTCTGACACCACTTTTATCCTAGCCTGTCATCAAGCGATGCTTCAGGCATTACGGGATAAACTTCTCTCGCACCAACACAAAAAGATTGTAAGTCGTACGAGAGGAATTGATTACACATTTTATTGCCACTGGCTCTTTACATTACATCAATGCACAAAACGGTCGCTATTAAATCACACAAGAATACACAGAATTGCCTATCACTAGTCGTTTCCTAACCCTACTGCTAACTCTATCTACTCGGCTAAAGAAACACGCATCGACGCTAAGCGATGCGCTCGCTACTGAAGTCTGTCCCCTGTCTGACTATCTTCCTCCGCGTGACTACACAGCACGCGGCGGGACCTTGTGCGTACTTCGGCTTTTGCGTGCTGCATCATTCAGCACGCTTAGAGTAGCCGTCTACTCTTGAGTGGCATTCCACTTCTCCGTGTCTATCACGTTGGCGTGAATATGCTGTGACCAGAGTGCTTACTCTCTGGTTGACACCTCCGTGTCTCATGAGAGAACTGTTTGATAGTTCCCCTTCCTATCTCTTCCCTACACCTACCCTGCCCTCATGTAGGGGCACTGGGTTACCTCTAATCTGCTTGAGGTAGACCACTCATTCAGGGTGGTCTTCACTCCTATATAACTGAGTCTTTGACAATTATACATTTAACATACATCATTTACACCATGTAGAGTAAAAATATCAATCATATTTTTTCATTTAAACATGAAAACATTATTTATAATTTTGTTACATTTCACAGTACCCATTTCAAAAAGGTACATAACTCATCTCACATCAATTTAATTTTGTTAGATAGTTAGATTACTTCCCTTAAATTAGATTAATTTTGTGTAACAAATTAAATATATATAGTTATAAAATTAGTATGAGTATTTCAGTACAATATAGTTTTTAATAATATCAGGGTACAAACTATCAACCCTATTTCATCCATGTAAATATTTTGTAAATACATGACTCGTGCAGTAAGTTACGCACAGTCATTAAGCTCAACTCTTTTCAAACTGAGCCGAACTTGTACAGTGTCACTTCAAGGTTTTTAAATAAATGGGAGAATAAAAGATGTGTGACAGAAGTGTGAAAAAAAGGGAAAATATACAATGGAGAGTGAGGACAACCAGCGGATTTTTTCTGCCGCTCAACGCGACTTTTTATTATTTGTCTGCGTCAAGCGTTTGCTTTCAGTGTTAAAATATACTGTCTCGAATGTGTTGTGTGTAGTTTAGTGTAGACCTTAGATAAAGTATTTTAAGTCGCATAAGACGGAAACGTAGTCACGAATTAGTGTTACACACTTGTTTGTGGCCACATTTAACCAAATTATGGCACTTGAAAACTAACTTACATACATATTATAGACAGACACACATGTTAGAAGGTAAAGTATATTATTAGGTAGATCCAAACACGCAAACAACCAGGAAAACAAACATGTAAATTACATACATTTGTAAAACAAAGGGATATAACTCCGGGTCAGGGGACACAATAGACAACGAAACACTAACTTAACAGTGAAAGATGACTTTACACGCGGAAGCGAGATAGGTAAAGCCTGTCGCACACAGCTTGTGCAAGGGTTGTTTAATATTATATGGGGGGACATGAAGCAATTCATGTGTTGACCCTAAGAAAGTCAACTTTGTATGGGTAGTAAGTTAATTTACTATTTGAGGGCAGGTCTTATAAGACAATGGTCCGGTTCAGACAAACCTCTAATTAATATAATATTGCGATTGAGAAGAGGGCTCACGCCAACAAGACAAGTTTGTGGCGATCACCAGTAGCCAAGTAAAGTGATACTACATTGTGACAATAGTCAGTAGAAGTCTATTGAGTTACCCAGAACCAAGTTATCAGTAGTCTTTGACAAAAATTAGATACACTAATTTTTTAGAAACCTCTTGCGTCACAACCATGAGTCAAAGTTTGTAACGCAACACAGGAGGGGAGGGTGTGTGTCAAAGACTCAGGGAAGACCACCCTGAATGAGTGGTCTACCTCAAGTAGATTAGAGGTAACCCAGTGCCCCTACATGAGGGCAGGGTAGGTGTAGGGAGTAGATAGGAAGGGGAACTATCAAACAGTACTCTCATGAGACACGGAGGTGTCAACCAGAGAGTAAGCACTCTGGTCATGGCATAATCACGCCAACGTGATAGACACGGAGAACTAGAATGAAACTCAAGAGAGGCCACTACTCTAAGCGTGCTGAATGAGGCAGCACGCAAAAGCCGAAGTACGCACAAGGTCCCTCCGCGTACTGTGTAGTCAGCACGCGGAGAATAGTGAGACAGGGGACAGACTTCGTAGTGAACACATCGCTTAGCGTCGATGCGTAGTCTTTAGCCGAGTAGATAGAATTAGCAGTAGGGTTAGGAACGACTAGTGATAGGCAATTCTGTGTATTCATGTGTGATTTATTAGCGACCGTTTTTGTGCATTGATGTAATGTAAAGAGCCAGTGGCAATAAAATGTGTAATCAATTCCTCTCGTACGACTGATAAATCTTTTTGTGTGGTGCGAGAGAAGTTTATCCCGTAATGCCTGAAGCATCGCTTGATGACAGTTATATAGCGATTCTGTGTGTGCTAGAGTACAAGGGTGTCAGTTCTGTGTGTGCTAGAGTACAAGGATGTCAGTTCTGTTTGTGCTAGAGTACAAGGTTGTCAGATCTGTGTGTTAGAGTACAAGAATGCTAGTTCTGCATGTGCTAGAGTACAAGGTTGTCAGATCTGTGTGTTAGAGTACAAGGTTGTCAGATCTGTGTGTTAGAGTACAAGGATGTCAGATCTGTGTGTGTTAGAGTACAAGGATGTCAGATCTGTGTGTGATAGAGTACAAGGTTGTCAGATCTGTGTGTTAGAGTACAAGGATGTCAGTTCTGTGTGTGTTAGAGTACATGGATACCAGTTCTGTGTGCTAGAGTACAAGGTTGTCAGTTCTGTGCGCTAGAGTACAATGATGTCAGTTCGGTGGGCTAGAGTACAAGGATGTCACATCTGTGTGTGTTAGAGTACAAGGATACCAGTTCTGTGTGTTAGAGTACTAGGATACCAGTTCTGTGTGTGTTAGAGTACAAGGATGTCAGTTCTGTGTGCTAGAGTACAAGGATGTTAGTTCTGTGTGTGTTAGAGTTCAAGGTTGTCAGATCTGTGTGTGTTAGAGTGCAAGGTTGTCACATCTGTGTGTGTTAGAGTTAGTTAGTTAGTTAGTTAGTCGACAGATCATCCTCGTTGCACATCGGACCATTCAGTCCATAAGTGCTCGGATCCCCTCCTCAGCAAATCCCGCAACGTGTAGCGGCTAACGACGCCAGTTCTGTGTTGGTTTATCAATCTTCTTTGGCTTCCTGCGTAGTGTTCTTGTTTGGCCACCCCTCTTTTAATTTGCTGCTCTCGCAGTCTGGCCATTGTTGTAGATTCACAGTCATCACTTGGTTCTCGCAAAAGTCTCACTTCTCGTAGAGCATTCAGAATGTCAGCCTGGTCCATGGCGCGTCCGCCCTCCACAGTAGCCTCACCTGCGAGCTTGTCAGCCCTCTCATTTCCTTGTACTCCCGCATGCCCTGGCACGAAGATGAAACTAATCTTTGCCAGCTGAGACCGCTCCAGAGGCAGCAACCATTCTCTTCGGATCGACCCCTCCTCTATCCTCTTGATCATGTTCATTGAGTCGCTAAGGAAACAAGCCCTAGTGAATGTCTGTGTCTCGAGCCATGTTATTGCTTTACTTACTGCCATGACTTCCATGGTCAGGCTACTTGTGGTTTCAGTGAAAGCACCAGAGTCCTCCTTCACAATTCTCCCTCCGGCCCGAGCTGTAAAGGCCCATGAGCTTCTCACATGTCGGACGACCGACCCATCTGTGTAGATGACCGCGTCACTGTCTAGCGAATTCTCGAAAATCAACGCTTGTACTTCAGCCTCCACAGCAGCCGGATTTCCTTGTCTGCATTTTCTATCTAGTTGGATGCAAACTGAAAAGGATGTGCAGAAGTCTGTTGGCACTTGCACCCACTCCTCGCCAGGTTCTAAGTCCTCCAGTGAACACACCTGTTGAAGAATGTCTTCGGCTTGACCCATCCACGACCGTCCTCTTTTTAACCTGCTGCCCATCACCTTCCTAATTTCACTATGCAGTGGATGCTGTGTGTTTGCGTTAATTCTGAGGTAGGCGCGTGCCCTGCAAACTTGCATTCTCTCTTCAATGGTTGGAAAATGTGTGTTAGAGTACAAGGATACCAGTTCTGTGTGTTAGAGTACAAGGATACCAGTTCTGTGTGTTAGAGTACAAGGATACCAGTTCTGTGTGTTAGAGTACAAGGATACCAGTTCTGTGTGTTAGAGTACAAGGATACCTGTTCTGTGTGTGATAGAGTACAAGGATGTTAGTTCTGTGTATGTTAGAGTACAAGGATACCTGTTCTGTGTGTGCTAGAGTACAAGGATGTTAGTTCTGTGTGCTAGAGTACAAGCATGTTAGTTCTGTGTGTGCTAGAGTACAAGGTTGTCAGTTCTGTGTGCTAGAGTACAAGGTTGTCAGTTCTGTGTGCTAGAGTACAAGGATGTCAGTTCTGTGTGCTAGAGTACAAGGATGTCAGTTCTGTGTGTGCTAGAGTACAAGGATGTCAGTTCTGTGTGTGCTAGAGTACAAGGATGTTAGTTCTGTGTGCTAGAGTACAAGGATGTCAGTTCTGTGTGTGCTAGAGTACAAGGATGTCAGTTCTGTGTGCTAGAGTACAAGGATGTCAGTTCTGTGTGCTAGAGTACAAGGATGTCAGTTCTGTGTGTGCTAGAGTACAAGGATGTCAGTTCTGTGTGCTAGAGTACAAGGATGTCAGATCTGTGTGTGCTAGAGTACAAGGATGTCAGTTCTGTGTGTGCTAGAGTACAAGGATGTCAGTTCTGTGTGTGCTAGAGTACAAGGATGTCAGATCTGTGTGTGCTAGAGTACAAGGATGTCAGTTCTGTGTGCTAGAGTACAAGGATGTCAGTTCTGTGTGCTAGAGTACAAGGATGTCAGTTCTGTGTGTGCTAGAGTACAAGGATGTCATATCTGTGTGTGTTAGAGTTCAAGGATGTCAGATCTGTGTGTGCTAGAGTACAAGGATGTCAGATCTGTGTGTGTTAGAGTACAAGGATGTCAGATCTGTGTGTGTTAGAGTGCAAGGATGTCAGATCTGTGTGTGTTAGAGTACAAGGATGTCAGATCTGTGTGTGTTAGAATACAAGGATGTCAGATCTGTGTGTGTTAGAGTACAAGGATGTCAGATCTGTGTGTGTTAGAGTACAAGGATGTCAGATCTGTGTGTGTTAGAGTTCAAGGATGTCAGATCTGCTGCTATATCGTACAGATGTGTTCTGTTTTAACCTTGAACTGAAATGTCTGTGTTTCAGGTATGTGTACGGTAGACCCGTTTTTGGATCAGTAGAGCTCAAACTTGGAATCTGGACACCATCCGGCATATCCATGCTGCCAGTCAACTTCACCCAACCGGTCAGTGCCCGGATTTGTAAATGTATTCATTGTGTGACTGACATTCTTGTAGTTAAGCTAATTTATGACATCCATTTCTTTAAACATTGAGCACAACGTACTACTGGCAACGCTGATCGTATTCCAGTACGAACCTAAGGCCTTGTCTACGTCGGTTTGGAAGAACTAGACTCGAGTTTTTGTCTCGTTTGAGCTCATCAGTAGTGCACATCCTTGACTGGGCCTGGAATCAAACCCGGATCTCTGGCATGTGAGGTGAGTGTGTAACCATTAAGCTCACACCAGACGCGACCAAATTATCACACTAGAATATCATCACCCATTGTAGGCTATAACTCAAAATTTGCCCGGTCGCCACGACTAACATCCATCAATCGATGTGGCGATGATCAGGTTTTCTTGACTGGCAAGGCACACCAGGTTGCCTTAAATCCAGCGAGCAATAATCAAATTGATTTATTTGGGGTTTTTTTTTCCGGGATTTGAGATTTAAACATTGAGCACAACCCACAACTGGCAAAGCTGATCGTATTCCGGTGCGAAAGTAGGGCCTTATCCATTTATTTGTTTGTGAATCATCACCAACATCACCATACCAACATCATCAACATAACCATTGTGGTCATTTTTTGATGATGGTGGTAATAGTGTTATGGTGGTGATGATGGTGGTAGTTATGGTTATGGAGATGGTGATGATGTTGATGATAATGATGATTATGATGTTGTTGGTAGTGATGATACAATTTGCATGCATAAAGTATTTGTTGTAATGAAGTTAATAACTGAGGAATCTACTGGTTATGGTTGTCTGGTTTTAAACTGCTACCTGTCTTCCTGAACCAGCTGGAGAACGGCACCTTCAACAAGGACATCAAGGTAGATAGTCTGTTTCCTAGCAACCTGCCCTACACAAGGAGCACCCGGCTGTATGTCAAGGCCACGGTCACGGAGAGTGCATCGCTAGAGAGTTACGTGTACGAGGACACGTCCACCTTCATCACCGACCCCTACTATGTGATGGCCTTCAAATCCAAGAAACACTTCAAACCTGGGTTTCCGTACACATTACAGGTGAGAACAGCCTTCTACCTGCACCTTGTTGTGTGGTGGTCATTGTATGTACAGACATATGTATGTGTTGTCTCTGATGGTCAGTGTAATACAGGAGTATGTTATTGTGTGGTGGTGAGTGTGTGTACAGACATACGTTGTCTCTGATGGTCAGAGTGTGTACAGACATACATATGTGTTGCTTTGATGGTCAGTGTATGTGCACACATATATGTTCTTGTGCGATGTTTAGTGTTCATACCAGCATGTTGTTCTTTGATGGCGAGTGTACATACATACATAAATGTATGGTGTTAGTGAGTGTACATACATACATATATGTTGTTTAGTAATGGTCAGTGTACATAAACCGAGAGGTAAACTAGGGTATGCCTACCCAGCATGTGAAGACAGGATTCGGCAGACTGCGTGGAAGAAATCATTCCTGATTCAACGGGCAAGACGGCGTTTACCTGCAAAGCGTTGTGGAACGTAATGAGCACGGCAAGGCACGTAGAGCGCCCTGGTCATCCACTGCACCTGTATTCGTCTCCAATCGTCTCGACTTGTCTTGCCACTGGACTCAGATGGACTCAGGCGAGAGAGTGAGGTCGACAAATTGCGCAACTCTTCCTCACTTTAATCCAAGTCATCGCGCAAGTCATTCTTCATCCAACGTCACATATCACCTTCAAGCCCTGTGGCGATGGGCGAGCGGCAAAGCGGCAGGCGTGGGTACGCTGGCAGCCGTAGTCGCAGACCTGCACACAGGCGGCTCAGGCCATATGGTCGTCTTCTACTGACCGGAGCAGCAGTGGGATTCGGCAGCCCCCTGAGCGACTGAGCAGCCCTCTATAGGAACACACTGCTCACCTCCATAGCATGAGGAAGGGGCTAGAAAAGGTGCCCTAAACATTGTCTGCTTCATCACTACTTAACCAGCTAGCCGCGGTTGGTGGGTACCCTAAACTGCGGTCGACATACAAAGAAAGATAAAACAAGCAAAGCTAAAAGAGTAAACCATATTCCCTTAACAATTGGAACTTGGAATGTACGCACCCTACTTGACAGAGACGGCGCGTCAGGGTCCAGAGAGACGAACAGCACTGATTGGGAGAGAGCTGGGCAGGTACAACATCGACATTGCAGCCTTGAGCGAGACACGACTTGCAGAAGAAGGCCAAATCTGTGAAATTGGTGCCGGCTACACATTTTTCTGGAGTGGAAGGAAAAGCGAGGAAAGACGCCAATCCGGTGTGGGATTTGCCATTAAGTCGGCCCTGGTCGGCAAATTAGCTGGATTTCCAAAGGCTGTAAACGACAGGCTCATGACCATGAAGTTGCCTCTGCTGAATGGAAGGAAGCACGCAACCATTGTGAGTGTCTACGCACCAACTATGACCAACGAAGATGATGTCAAGAATAAGTTCTATGAGGACCTGCACAATGTATTAACATCTGTTCCCAAAGGAGACAAACTTATACTCCTTGGGGATTTCAATGCCAGAGTAGGCACGGACACCACCTCTTGGAGTGGCATTATTGGAAAGCATGGAGTCGGAAATTGTAACACCAATGGACTCCGCCTCCTTCAGACATGTGCCGAACATGATCTCCTGATTACGAACACAATTTTCCGTCTCCCCATGAGAAATAGGACATCGTGGATGCACCCTCGCTCGAAACACTGGCACCTCATTGACTATGTAATCGTCAGGAGGAGTGACAGACAAGACGTTCGAGTGACAAAATCCATGTGTGGTGCCGAATGTTGGACAGACCATCGTCTCATTGTCTCGAAAATGAACATCCACATCAGGCCACCACGGCGTCCTCAAGGGGCAAAAATGCAAACAAAGCTAAATGTCACCCGCCTAAACAGCAAGAAAATGCAGCAGTCGTTTGAAAATATGCTGGAAGACCGCCTCAAGCCCAATGCTGAAGCAAAACAGGATACAGAAACAGAATGGAGAGCCCTAAAGGACACGATTTACAACACTGCTATGGAAATCCTGGGTCCAGCCCCCCGAAAGCATAAAGACTGGTTTGATGAAAATTCCGAAGACATCAACCAATTGCTGGCCGAGAAACATCTTCTCCTCAAGGCACATTTGAATGACCCAAAGTCAACATCAAAAAAAGATGCTTTCAAGAACATTCAGAGAGTAGTGCAGCAGAAACTTCGGCACATGCGGGACTCCTGGCTGAGCAGCAAAGCTGATGAAATTCAGGGCTTTGCTGACAGACACGATATGAAAAACTTCTACGACTCACTGAAAGCGGTCTATGGTCCTTCATCACCAGGCATAGTTCCCCTCCTCAGTGCAGACGGGGGAACATTGGTCACCGATAAGAAAGAAATCCTCCAACGCTGGGCAGAGCATTTCAGCAAAATCTTAAATGCAACTTCCTTCTTCGATGATGAAACCATCAATTGCCTTCCTCAAGTTCCCACCAATGAGACTCTTGATGACCTGCCAACCATAGTGGAAATAAACAAAGCCATCCAGCAACTCTCCAGCGGCAAGGCACCTGGTCCTGACTCCATCCCAGCAGAGATATACAAGGCAGGTGGGCCGGTCCTAACAGAGCAGCTTCACCGAGTCTTCACAAACATATGGATGAACGAGACCATGCCACAAGATTTTAAGGACGCGTCAATAGTCCACCTTTACAAACGTAAAGGAAACCGCCAATCCTGTGACAACCACCGAGGCATCTCCTTGCTTTCAATTGCAGGGAAGATACTCGCCAGAATTCTTCTCAATCGCCTCACCGCCCATCTCGATCAAGGTCTTCTTCCTGAGAGTCAATGTGGCTTCAGAAAAGAACGTGGAACTGTTGACATCATTTTCGCTGCAAGGCAGCTGCAAGAGAAATGTCAGGAACAGAACTGCGAAATGTTCTCCACTTTCATTGACCTTACCAAGGCTTTTGATACAGTCAGCAGAGAAGGACTGTGGAAGATTATGGCAAAATATGGCTGTCCACGAAAGTTTGTCCAAATAGTGCGGCTATTTCATGACGGCATGCAGGCAAGAGTACAGGCAAATGGTGAGCTGTCTGAACCCTTTCCTGTCACCAATGGAGTGAAGCAAGGATGTGTCCTGGCACCAACACTGTTCAGCCTCATGTTTTCAGCCATGTTGATGAATGCCTTCGAGAACGACGACATTGGAATAGACATCAACTACCGTATGGATGGAAAGTTATTCAATCTCAGAAGGCTGAAAGCTAAAACCAAAATTAACAGTGGCACCGTCAGAGAGCTCCTGTTTGCTGATGATTGCGCTCTATACGCCAACTCAGAGGCGGACATGCAACATAATGTTTCAGCTTTCTCACATGCCTGTGCCAACTTTGGGCTCAATATCAACTTGGAGAAGACTGTAGTTATGTACCAGCCAGCTCCAGGGAATAATCACACTGTGCCGAATATCAAAGTGAATGATCATAGACTAAGTGTTGTGGACAAATTTACCTATCTTGGCAGCACCGTGTCACAAGCTGCCACAATCGATGACGAAGTGAATGCAAGAATCTCCAAGGCCAGTGCAGCCTTTGGCAGACTGTACAAGAATGTATGGGACAGAACTGGAATAAGCCTGCAAACAAAGCTAAAAGTCTACAAAGCAGTTGTATTATCCACACTGCTATATGCTTGTGAAACCTGGACTGTTTATCAGCGACACGCTAGGAAATTAAACCACTTCCACACAGTCTGCCTAAGGAAGCTACTGAAGATTAAATGGCAAGACAAGATTCCAGACACTGAAGTCCTAGAAAGAGCATCCATACCCAGTATCCACACTCTACTGATGAAGAATCAGATTCGCTGGGCTGGTCACTTGACTCGCATGCCAGATCACAGGCTCCCTAAACGAATTTTTTACAGCGAACTGCGTTGTGGTAAACGCTCCCAAGGTGGCCAGAGGAAACGTTTTAAAGACACTCTGAAAATTTCACTGAATGCTTTTGGAATTCATCATGACACCTGGGAGGCTGCAGCCAGAGACCGAAATTCGTGGCGTGCATCATTGCGCAAAGGTGCAGTTATATGTGAGGCAACCAGGACTGCAAGAGCTGTGAAGAAAAGGCAGGACAGAAAAACCACTGCAGGAAATCCTCCTCCAGAGACGTCAAGCATTCTTTGTCCACATTGTCAAAGAACATTTCGAGCCAAAATAGGCCTTATCAGCCATCTTAGAACCCACGGCTCCACACCTTCAACCCCACTGGATGAAATGAATGATCATCATCATTCTTGATGGACAAACAACAGTGTACATAAAGCTATATATGTTGTGTAATGATGTTCAGTGTACTTACAGACATGTATGCTGTTCTGTGATGTCAGTATACTTTGACAATACATCAACTTTACTTTTACTTTGACAGTCCACCAACTTAGTTTGACAATACATCAACTTACTTTTACTTTGACAGTCCACCAACTTAGTTTGACAATGTATCACATTAGTTTGACAATACATCAACTTACTTTTACTTTGACAGTCCACCAACTTAGTTTGACAATGTATCACATTAGTTTGACAATACATCAACTTACTTTTACTTTGACAATCCACCAACTTTGTTTGACAATGTATCACATTAGTTTGACAATACATCAACTTACTTTTACTTTGACAATCCACCAACTTAGTTTGACAATGTATCACATTAGTTTGACAATACATCAACTTACTTTTACCTTGACAATCCACCAACTTTGTTTGACAATGTATCACATTAGTTTGACAATACATCAACTTACTTTTACTTTGACAATCCACCAACTTAGTTTGACAATGTATCACATTAGTTTGACAATACATCAACTTACTTTTACTTTGACAGTCCACCAACTTAGTTTGACAATGTATCAACTTAGTTTGACAATACATCAACTTACTTTTACTTTGACAGTCCACCAACTTAGTTTGACAATACATCAACTTACTTTTACTTTGACAGTCCACCAACTTAGTTTGACAATACATCAACTTACTTTTACTTTGACAGTCCACCAACTTAGTTTGACAATGTATCAACTTAGTTTGACATTGTATCAACTGAGTTTGACATTGTATCAACTGAGTTTGACAATCTATCAGCTTAGTTTGACAATCCATCAACTGAGTTTGACAATGTGTCACATTAGTTTGACAATACATCAACTTACTTTGACAATCCATCAACTGAGTTTGACAATGTATCACATTAGTTTGACAATACATCAACTTACTTTGACAATCCATCAACTGAGTTTGACAATGTGTCACATTAGTTTGACAATACATCAACTTACTTTGACAATCCATCAACTGAGTTTGACAATGTATCACATTAGTTTGACAATACATCAACTTACTTTGACAATCCATCAACTGAGTTTGACAATGTATCACATTAGTTTGACAATACATCAACTTACTTTGACAATCCATCAACTGCAATAATCTATCAGCTGGGATATCCACCAGTCAGTAACTCATCATTGGCGGTTGTCTTCTCTTTCCATCAACAGCTCCAGGTCTCAGCCCAGAGTGGTAGGCCCGCGTCCTGGGTTCGACTGTATATAAATCCCATCTTTACTAACAAACAGAGCCAGAAGATTGGAGGTAGGTTTTCTCTTGCCTTGTCCTCCTCCTCTCCTTCACCGTCATCTCCTTCACCTAATCATCTTTAGTTATTTTTCTACAGCAATTTGTGACTTACCTATTAACTTACCCTCGTACAACTGATGATGTGTAATTATCACAGGGATGTTAACATCATTAATGTCATACACAAACCACACACTGTCTCTGTCTGTCTTTCTATCTGTTTCTCTCTGTCTCTCTCTCTCTCTGTCTCTCTGTGTGTCTCTGTCTCTCTCTGTCTCTATCTCTTCTGTCTCTCTCTCTCTCTCCACCTCTCTGCCTCTCTATGTCTTTGTCTTTCTATCTCCATCTCTGTCTGTCTGTTGATCTCTCTCTGTGACTCTGTCTGTCTCTCTGTCTCTGATTGTCTTTCACACCCAAATTCAGCTTTTGAAATCTTACCTGCAGAAGAGCATCTAGCCACAACACAACTACAGCTGCCTATAGATATGTGTGCATGTGTGTGTGTGTGTGTGTGCAGCCACAATACTACTACAGCTGCCTATAGATGTGTGTGCGTGTGTGTGTATAAAACACATGAAGCATTTATAGACTGTATATGTATAACTTCTGATTGGTTGCTTTAACAAGGGACTGAATCTAACACACATTTTCTATCAGGTGCAGAAAAATACTACACGCTGGATGATCACGGGGAGATGACGCAAGAATTCGACATCCCCAAGAACACCCACCAGATAATCTTTACTGTAAGTTTCATATGTTGGCTTCTGCTCTGTCATGGCTTTTGTCACATGTTGTCATAGTTCCTGTCCTGTGTTGTCATAGTTCCTGTCATGTTTGTCAGTATGTGTATGAAAGTTAAAGTATAGTTATAACTTCGTCCGTTTATTTTCCTATGTGTGGAACTCCTTCATTGATGCCATTGCCTTTGAAATGTCAGTGAAATTTGTTGTCAGTGAAATTTATCAGTAAACGTTATTGTAACTGAAATTTGTTGTTGCCATGGTCCAGTATATACAGGCCTGGAACATGGCATGAGTTGTAACAAGCACGGTCTGCATGAGGAAACCATGTGAAAAAGTGACCCATCACGGCATTGGTCACAAAAGCGTGAGGACAAAACATGACCGTTAAATCAGTTGGACTGGAGCTATGGTCAGAGCTGGACCTAGTTATTTCATTCCCATAGAATGGCCATTTACTGAGCCTCTACATTGTTAGTTAGATCTATAGTTATTGTGTATACTGTAAGCATAGTGAAGAGTGATAGACATGTTGTGAAATTGATAATGTGAATTGTCTAATGCTTGGAATCAATACAGAGTGAAAACTGAACTGCATTCTGTTATTCGAGTTGCGTTGAGTGTGTTCTAAGTAGTTAGCTGTTGTGAACTGTGCAGAGTGATTGAGGTTAAACAGCATATAAGATAACAATAGAAACCGGCCACAGTGAGAAGATTATAGCATCGCCAAGCAGAAGTGTGATCACAGCAGCAACAGATATAGAATGCGCTTGCACCATCTTCGCCATCGCAAACAGCTCAGAGGCTCTGCATCCAGCGCTCATAGAAGATTCAAGATACCACAGAATAATTATACGCATGAGTGCTGTAATAAAAGACCCATCAACACGATCCCTGGTAGTTGTTAGTGAAATTTATTGCAATTTATTTGTGGACAACCAAGCGTTAATAACAGAAGATGCTGAGAGCCTTCAGAACCACCTAAATCAAGTTAGTTCCATGTGTGAGAAATATAACGTGAAAATATGCACTGAAAAGACAGAGACAAATGAACTAACAAACTTTATTTTCAAATAATGATAGGTGATAGGAAGACAGGTAGATGATAGGCAGAAATGGTGATAGGCAGACAGTCAGAAACCCTGTCAATAAAAAAAAAACTCGGAAATAAAACAAACAAGCAAATTTAAATATCTAGGGTCAATTTTAACTTCAGATGAGGGAATGGTTAGAGAAATCAGCACATGTTGTGCGAACGCAAATCTGGTCCTGCCACAACTAGCGCCACTTCTGTCACATAGAAGATATCTAGAAGTACTACAGCAAATCTCATTAGAACTATTTTTTGGCCATTAGAACTATTTTTTGACCATTAGAACTATTTTTTGGCCATTAGAACTATTTTTTGGTCATTAGAACTATTTTTGGCCATTAGAACTATTTTTTATGCTACCAATGTCAAACATGGATGCTAACTGCAACTAACAAGTGCAAAATCATAACAGAGATGAGATGCCATAGAAAGCTGCAGGAGTAACTGTGAGAGATAGAATTAGGAGTGCAGAAATGAGAGGAAGACTAGACCGGTTGGAGTAACTGTGAGAGATAGAATTAGGAAAGCATGAAATGAGAGGAAGACTAGACCTGTAGGAGCAGAACAAGACCCAAGAGATCAGTTAGTCACTTTCTACAGAAAGAAGATTCTGACCAAATCGTGTAGAAAATGCAACCAACAATGACACAACTATTAGTCTAACAGTTTTATCAACGTAGTGAACAGTTCCCATTTGCTTGTCATTTCTTCTCCTTCTCTCTTCTTTGTTGTATACTTTCAATTAAAGTTGGTCTGAGATTGCTACCTCCCACCATATACAACAATGAGCCAACATTCAGCTAACCAAGAAGTAGCTACAGAGAGATGGTCATGCATGCTTGTGGACCACATTCCACTTGGAGTCATAAATGCAACAGAAGAAGAAGAAGAAACATTAACATACAATTTGTTAAAAGCTGGAATTAATGTATTTGAGACATTACTACAACAAAAGGGAACAACAAGAAGAAGAAAACTTCAATTTATAATTTCTTTGGCATTGTTTCCTGTCATTCCGAGCTCACATTTCAGTTTACAAGTGTACACTTGTCCATAAATGTATAAGTGTTGACCATGAGTAATTACCCTTGTTTCAGGTTTTGATTGTGGATCCGAAATTGGCCAAATTGGATAGGTACACATTCCAGGTGGAACCATTTCAGTCTCTGAACAATGAGTACATCCACATCTCTGTAACTAGCCTCGTCAAGGTAATCTCGTTTAACAACTATAATGTGTCTTATTTTTGTACTGTTTAACCTACTGGTAATACAGAGTGTATTTTTAATGACTGTGAGGTTTTTGAAAATATTGCCGTTCCAAGTTTTATATTTACATTTTATGTTGAATGAGTTCACAGAGGGTAAATACAAAACTTGGAATGGCAATATATTTGAAAACCCCACAGTAATTAAAAATATACCCTATATAAGCGACACATTTAATCTAATTGTTTAGCTGAACTATTGTTATTTTGCAATGTGTATACAGTTAACGGCACTGAACACCAGACACATCATAAGTGCTCAGTTGGTCAACAGATGTTATAGAGTGTGCTAAGTTTCCCCGTGGTAGAATGGTTGTGGCCTCAGTAACAATTTTTCATACATGGAGCTCCTACGCAAAAACCTCATTGCAATTTCTCACATATAAAATTACATTATGCACTTTCTCACTCTTAAAACTACATAATAAAATTTCTCACACATAAAACTACATCATACACTTTCTCACACATAAAACTCCATTACACACTTTCTCACACATAAGACGCCACCACACAATTTCTCACACATAAGACGCCACCACACAATTTCTCACACATAAAACTCCATTACACACTTTCTCACACATAAGACGCCACCACACAATTTCTCACACATAAGACGCCACCACACAATTTCTCACACATAAAACTCTACCACAAAATTCCTCACACATGAATCTCATCCCACTTTCTCACACACGAGACTTCAGCAGATAATGTCTCACATACAATATTCAATTACAATATTTCACACAAAACTCTTTCACATAATTCCTCACACATAAAACCCACACCACACTTTCTAACAAAAAAACTAATCACAATTCCTTCCACATACAACCACACTATATATTCACTGGCACAGGAACGGAGCATAATGGGGACGACCCGTTGCTGTAAAGTTGGAACTGCGACTAACTAACTAATTAACTAATAACCACACAAGTCTCTACATGTCAGGAAACACATGTTCCCCACACATCCACTCAACAAAGATAATTTAACATTCGGCCAGCAGCCAGCCATTCTGTTGTTAAAATCTCAAGAGCCATCTTTTAAAAACAAAATAAAGGGCCTTATTGTGCTTGTCCATATTTATATAGACCACTCGTTGGTTGATGTGTTCAGTATCACAATATAAAAATAGAATATTTATTGTTTGACAGGAAAACCAAGATGGCGGACTCTTGCTGCAGTACACTCAACCAAAACAGTCATTTTCAAATAAACCAGATAATATCACAGTTTTGGTAAATATGTTTGGATTATAGGATTTTCAAATAAAGCAGATAACATCACAGTTTTGGTAAATATGTTTGGATAACCAGATAATATCACAGTTTTGGTAAATATGTTTGGATTATAGGATTTAAAATTTTACATGTATTTATTTGTAATTTTATTTTCTCACTGTATTTATACTTTCCTTTTTTGTATAGCTCTTCTATTTCTTCTTTCACTTGATCAGTCAGTCAGTGTATGGATCCCAGACATACACATGCATGTACGTACACACACAGAGAGAAAGCATGAGAGAGAGAGCGAAAAGAGGATGTTTGGGGTGGGGGGGGGGGGGGGGGGTTGAAACCTCCTGAATGACCAAGAATGTTATCTGAGGACTGGACTGGTAACACACTACAACGAAAGCTGTGGATAGAGCTGTCTTCATGATTGCCCATGCGGATTACTGGATACCTGTCCTGAGGGTTGACTGTATGCTCCCTTCATCACAGACTGGGAGAGGAACAACAGGGCAGGCAGGTCATTGGTGGGGCAATCAGGAGGACTCTCCATATAGACCAGAGGATAGAAGAGAAAGAGCAGAGCAAGCAAGTCTTTGATAGGACAATCAGGAGGTCTCTCCATATAGACCAGAGGATAGAAGAGAAAGAGCAGAGCAAGCAAGTCTTTGATAGGACAATGAGGAGGACTCTCTGTATGACTGATCCACACAAAGGTAGAAGGGAAACAAATTTAGAATAGGCACTAGTTAGACAGCTTAGAAAAAGAAATGGAAAGGATGAAAATTAATATCCTAAAAATGAGCATGATGAGGTGGACAGATCTGGTAAAATAATACTGGACAAATACACATTAATAAATTCAGGAAGTGGTAAACATGCAGATAACACAGGACAAACACACATCAATATATTCAGGAAGTTTGCAAATTAATATATTCGGAAAGTGATAAACATGCAAATAATACCAGACAAACACATTAATGTATTCAGGAAGTGATAAACATACAAATAATACCAGACAAACACATTAATGTATTCAGGAAGTGATAAACATACAATCAATACCTGACAAGCACACATTAATATATTCAGGAAGTGATAAACATGCAAATAATAGCGGACAAGCACACATTAATATATTCAGGCAGTGATAAACACGCAAATGGTGTGAGACTTCTGCCTGACGAAGAAACACCTAAATCAGTTAATGTTTGTTGGTCTATTTCAAGTAGGGTCAATGGGAACCTAGGGTTATAAAGGTTAAAATCAAAGGCAAACCAAGGGTTATCAAGGTTAACATTAAAGATAAATCTAGTTTTAAGACAAATTATGGTTAAAATCCAAAGCAAACCAATGCTTGTAAGTATTACCGTCATCATCATACTTTCATAGCTAAGTCTCAACTCCTACATTTCTGAACAAGTTCAACAACAAAGATTCGCAGCATCTGTTGAATGTTGTCCCCCAGGACATGCTGGTGTGGTGGGAAACGAGCAGGCGGACAGATTGGCTGGGTCTGCATCGCTTGGTGGGGTATTGGTGCATGATATGGCAGACGTGGTCGGGGTTCTTTGGGATCAGTTGTTTACTGTAGAAGAATAGACAAATCATCATGGCCTGGAGAGAATGTGCAGCAGGAGGTGACCAGAGGATCTGACCTACACTCATTACTCTGAGGAAAGGCCAGACGGACATATAATCACACAGCAACTGATACCATTAGTTTTGGGGTTCTTCACTGGTTGTTGATGTTGGGGACAGAGCATGGATGATCATGTCTAGAACACTGTGGTGTCAGTTCATGACTCAACAACTCAACCCTGAACATGTTAGTTCATGACTCAACAACTCAACCCTGAACATGTTAGTTCATGACTCAACAACTCAACCCTGAACATGTTAGTTCATGACTCAACAACTCAACCATGAACATTTCCAGTTCATGACTCAACAACTCAACCCTGAACATTTACAGTTCATGACTCAACAACTCAACCCTGAACATGTTAGTTCATGACTCAACAACTCAACCATGAACATTTCCAGTTCATGACTCAACAACTCAACCCTGAACATTTACAGTTCATGACTCAACAACTCAACCATGAACATTTCCAGTTCATGACTCAACAACTCAACCCTGACCATGTTAGTTCATGACTCAACAACTCAACCATGAAAATTTCCAGTTCATGACTCAACAACTCAACCATGAACATTTCCAGTTCATGACTCAACAACTCAACCCTGAACATGTCAACTGTATTCTGTTCATGTAATGAGTCACCGATCACTGTGTGTGCTGACATGTTTGTTATCTGAAAATGTAAAATTAAGCACCATTACAAATTGTTACATGCTGTAGGAGTTTGTACATTCTGTAATGTAAAATTAAGCACCATTACAAATTGTTACATGCTGTAGGAGTTTGTACATTCTGTAATGTAAAATTAAGCACCATTACAAATTGTTACATGCTGTAGGAGTTTGTACATTCTGTAATGTAAAATTAAGCACCATTACAAATTGTTACATGCTGTAGGAGTTTGTACATTCTGTAATGTAAAATTAAGCACCATTACAAATTGTTACATGCTGTAGGAGTTTGTACATTCTGTAATGTAAAATTAAGCACCATTACAAATTGTTACATGCTGTAGGAGTTTGTACATTCTGTAATGTAAAATTAAGCACCATTACAAATTGTTACATGCTGTAGGAGTTTGTACATTCTGTAATGTAAAATTAAGCACCATTACAAATTGTTACATGCTGTAGGAGTTTGTACATTCTGTAATGTAAAATTAAGCACCATTACAAATTGTTACATGCTGTAGGAGTTTGTACATTCTGTAATGTAAAATTAAGCACCATTACAAATTGTTACATGCTGTAGGAGTTTGTACATTCTGTAATGTAAAATTAAGCACCATTACAAATTGTTACATGCTGTAGGAGTTTGTACATTCTGTAATGTAAAATTAAGCACCATTACAAATTGTTACATGCTGTAGGAGTTTGTACATTCTGTAATGTAAAATTAAGCACCATTACAAATTGTTACATGCTGTAGGAGTTTGTACATTCTGTAATGTAAAATTAAGCACCATTACAAATTGTTACCTGCTGTAGGAGTTTGTACATTCTGTAATGTAAAATTAAGCACCATAACAAATTGTTACATGCTGTAGGAGTTTGTACATTCTGATTGGTTTTTATCCTTGTTAACAGGTCCTTGCCAAAGGTCATGTTATATTCACAACCACAAGTGTGAGAAACTTAAATGGAAGGTCACATGTAATTCTTCCTTCTCATATCTATATGGAAATCAGCCCCAAAATGAGAATTGTGGCCTACTATTATGTGCAGTCTGGCACACCAGAGTTTGTCATTGATTCTCTGTTAGTGGACACACCTGATGTTTGTCTTGAGGAGGTAAGCCAAAATTGTTTTATCACATCACTTCACATATTTTTTTTTCTTTTCCGCATTTGCTATTTAGCTTAGTTAGTTTAGTTTAGTTTAGTTAATGGATCAACATCATGGCACACGGTAACCCATAAGTGCTCCGTTCTACTCCCAACTTAAGCCTGAGACCGGAGAAACTCAGCTCAGTGCACGAACTCTGTAACACCTGTGAGGGTCCTGAAATACTTTGGGTAGATGTTTAACTTGAAAATTTACCCGGATAGCTCTGTTAGGCTACTCTTTTTAGATTTCCAACTGCCAAGGGACTTTTTACGTGCGCAACAATACACACGGGCGTCCGATCTCACTACCCAGAGACCAGGGCCAATTTTGTTACTAGAAGTCGTGAAAAAATCCCGGCCCTCACTGGGGCTTGAACCCAGGACCTCCAGCACTTGAGGTGGACACCATACCTCAAGACCACTCAGCCCCCTATTTATAGGACATCGCTGTCAACACCAGCATTTTATCACTGTTGTTGATTTCTTGGCAAGATTATTCTCAGTAGTTTGCCATTACTTTCTGAGCAACCGGCTCATATACCCCCGTAAGTAACCAACATGACGCGATCCGCTACCGAATCTCACTCAGCTGTGTTCCCCTACGTGGATATACAGGATTACGGAGAAAGTTGTTAATCCTTTAGCCAGGGAGACCGGCACTTCACATATACATAAATGATATAGTCGAAGTTGTGTGATAACATCAATTCATGTATACATAAATATTTATCTAAAATGGGATGTTCATCGTCCTCCTCACTTTGTTCATCATCCCCCTCACACTGTTCTTCATCCTTGTAATACAAACTGTCAGAGTCCGACAGTGGACAGCGATGCAGGGACATCGTTACGACCGCCAGGCGACTTAGCTCCCAGTAAGGGATGCAACCACTTCGTTGCGCCGCCAGGCGAATGAGTTACCGGCCTGCGAGATCGCCGGCTGACCAGCGGTCAGGCCGCCAACGCAAGACGCACGCCTGCCACGTGACGTCACGTTAGGCAGGAGGCAAGTTGCGAACCAGGTCCAGACAGCTCTGGGGACACGGAACAGGACGGACGTGTGAGAGAGGCATTGTATGGTTTCTGTATTGAAAGGCGAGTGTCTGGACATCTTGCGAGGCAGACTTGTGACTGTATTGTGGATGTAAGTTGTAAAGTATCCATTATATGTATTTGTGATCATCGTTCTGTATTTGATATGTTAATAAATCCACCGAACGATGTGTCGTTGAGTCTTACGTCAAATCACGTTGTATTTGTACTGTCTCACACTAGTTAGGAAAGCGAGCCAAGTTTAAGACCCTGACATGTGTGAACGTGGAGGGCTCGTCCAGCTTTAATTTAGTTATATTTGAACGTGAATAGCTTGTCCTTGTTAACGTTTAATTTAATTAGATTTAAACTTAAATGTGATCATGGAAGGCTCATTTTGATTGTTACTACATTATTTAAACATGTGTAAGACCATTTGTAAACGTACAATGCATACATTAGTTTGTTTGATCCTGTAAGCGTGTAAAACATTTGTGATTTGTGAAACTTGTCACCGTTTTGACCTTGTCGACATTGTGATCTTGTCGCCATTTTGACCTTGTCGCCATCTTGTAAACTTGATGTCTATGTCCTTACTGAATGTCATCTTGATGTAAGTGATGTGTCATCAATGTTGTAGAGTGTTAAGATACTTGTAGATTGTCTTTGTGAATTGAGTTTGTGGAACGCGAAAAGTGTTTGGAAAGAAAGTAACGTGTATTGTAAAAAAAAACTGTTGACGGACAAACTTACGACATACAATTACACTCAACGCCATACAAACCTAATCAACACTTAGTGACAAGCAGGCACACACCAACAAATAGACGCTAATTTATCTTCTTCCAAAATAAAAGCAGGTTTTTCCGTACCATCCGAAACCTTGCCGTAGAGGTCATTTGCGATTCGAAGTAGCGACCCTACAGTTCCTAGCCCGATTTCCAACCGTTCTTCACCGCATCCAGGGCACTTGAGTATACTTTTTCCTTTTCGTATACTTAACAAATGCATTTTTAGGCACATATCGTCCATATAAACAGATTGTAAATTGTTGATTACTAACCACTTATAACATATTGTGTGTGGCTGGTATTTCATTGACATTTTTCCATCATGTCTTCATTATTTGATTTCATTGATATGGGGATAAAGTTACAGTTACATGGTGATGAATTAACACAGTGGAGTGAGCAGAAATATGCAGAATACCTACAAGTACAGGAAAAAGTGGCTGAGCGTGAAGAAAGAGCAGCTGAAAGAGCTTTAAAGCAGGCAGAAATGACTGCCAAACAAGGAGAGGCAGACACAGCCTTAAAGCAAGCCGAATTAGAACTGGCTGCAAAGACCAAGCAAGCTGAGATGGAAAGTGAGTTGAAAAAGGCAGAAATAGCAGCTCAGAGTAAGAGAGAAGAACTGGAGTTACAGTTGAAGATAAAACAACTTGACACTGAGACTGCAATTAACAAAGAGTCTAAGAAATCTGAGAGACTGGAGAAAGAAAACCAGTATAAGAAATATCAGGGTATTGTACGTAATTATACCTCGGGTGACTGCATTGCAGCCTTTACCCAAAATTTTGAAACTTTAATGGAACATTATCAAGTTCCACTGTCTGAATGGAATATTGTGTATATGAGGAGTTTGTCAGGGGAACCTCTTAAAGTTATTGAAACCATCCCCAAAGACCTCAGGAAAAGATTACCATTATCTGAAATCTAAGATTATGGCACATTTTATGTTAGATGAGGCAGGTTACAGAGAACAGTTCAGTAAATTGAGCCCAAAACCGACTCAAACGTTCTCTGACTACCTCTGCTTAGTCCGAGATATTTTCACCAAATGGACTTCAGCAGCCAAAATTGAAAAAAGTTATCAGAGATTGGAAGATCTAATCATTAGAGACAAAATTGTGTCATCTATTCCTTCAGCCTTTGCTAAATTTTTGTTAGAGAATGAATGCTCTAGTGTGGATGAGATTGAAAGACGTGGGTCGGCTTACTACACAGCCAACAAACATTGCTTTGCTACTGAAGATACTAACATTAACTTTGTAGCAGCGGCTAACTATGACAAACAACCCTATAGTAGGCAGAAACCTCATAGGCCTACCTCTGAGAAATTTAATCATTGCATTCATTGTAAAAATTCACATCATCAGGGTGAAATGTGCGATCAGAACCCAGGGTACCATAATTACTTAGTAAACATGGTAAACAGGCAAGACAAGGAACGTAAATCCTTTAAAAACTCACGAAAATGTTTCCTCTGCAAGGCATGGGGTCACCATCGGAAAGATTGTAAGGGCAGGCATATGACCAACAAAGCAAACGCCGCCTTGTTTGATAGTTCGTCTTCTGATGAAGAAGAGCCAGAGAAACATCCTGTGAACTCAGCACAGGCTTTTGACATATTCAACGCAAACAAATGCTCTGTTTGTAACACCTTCTATGAAGATGGTATTTTAACATGCGGTCATACCATCCCTATTGCCAATGAAGAAGCTAACTTGGTAGTAGACTCAAAAGGCAAAATAATCATCCATCACGGATATGTTAATGGCAAGCCTGCTACAGGTCCTTCGCGATACGGGCAGTTCACTCATTGGCCTGAAAAGAACGTTCATAATGCCTACAGATTATACAGGCAGGCATGTAACATGTAGAACATTCTCAGGCAATATTGAGAGATACCCATTAGCATGGGCATATATTGATACACCTTTCCTCACTGGGAAAGTAAAGTGCGCTGCACTAACCAGTCCAGTTTGTGATATAATTATTGGTAATTTACCTGAGGTAAATGATAAACCTCATGACATAACATCTGCATGTAATGATGATGCCATAACATCACCATCAAATGTCATCATTGAAAATGTCACACCACCTATTCATTTTAATGTAGCTAATGTAGCACTAAATTCTCATGACATCATTGAAACTATTGTTCCATCATCATCATCTGATATCATTGAGTGTGTGAACGCAGTAACAAGAGCTACTGCTAGAGTGCAAGATGAAGTAAATCAAACTGAGGCGATACAATTGCTAAGCCCAGTTTCATTACCTACCAACACCATGAAGGAAGCATTTGTAACAGCCCAAAAAGCTGATCCTTCATTGTCAAAATACTTTGACCTGATCGGCCGAAAGCCAAAAGCAACCAAGAATGCAAAATGGCATTTTGCGATGAAAAATAACATACTCACTAGGTACTACACCAGAGGTGACAATACCACAGAGCAAACTGTTTTGCCAACTAGTTATCGCAAACAAGCCTTACATCTTGCACACGATATACCTCTTGCAGGTCATATGGCATACGTTAAGACCAGATCAAGGTTATTGACACAATTTCACTGGCCAAAATTTTGCAATGACATTAAAGATTATTGCAGAAGTTGTGACACCTGCCAGAAACTGGTTAAAAAAGGTAAACACCCACAGGCAAAGTTACAAGTTACCGACTTAGCCAGTCGACCTTTTGAAAAGCTATCGGTTGACATAGTGGGCCCTCTCAGTCATACAACAACTAGAGGGAATAAATTTATTTTAACGGTGATTGATCAATGTAGCCGCTGGCCAGAAGCTATTCCGTTAAAGAACATAACTGCCAATGACATAATGGAAGTGTTCTTCCATATTTTTTCTAGGATAGGATTTCCAGATACTATCCAATCTGATAGGGGCACTCAGTTTATTGCCGCATCCACCCAAGCTTTCACCAAAATGCTGGGAGTTAAGCAGTGTTTCAATTCCCCCTACCATCCTCACAGTAGCGGAGTAATAGAGAAAGTTTAACGGGGATCTTAAGCACATGCTTGCAAAAGTGACGCAAGAACACCCCAACAACTGGGATGTATATCTACCAGCTATTCTTTTTGCTTATCGCGAGGTACCACATGCTAGTACCGGTTTCTCTCCTTTTGAACTTATCTATGGTGCCAAACCACGTGGCCCATTGACCATTTACCACCAAATGTTAACTGACTCTACACCAGTACTTAAACCCATATCATCATACTTATATGTGACATCATTGCGTGAAAGAATCATCAAATCTTGTGTTATTGCAAAGAATGCACTAAAACTATCTGGTGCTACTTATAGACAGTATGCTGACAAAGGTAACAGGACAATAACATTGACACCTGGACAGGACATTCTTCTTCTGCTACCTAGTGACAGACACCTTCTGACTGATTCTTGGCAGGGACCTTTTAAAGTGACAAGACAGATTTCACCTGTAGACTACGAGATCCTTATAAAAGACAAACACAAAATATTTCACATAAATATGCTAAGACCATACTACAACAGAGACGACGAACAAGACAATACAACAGCTTGTACAGTGATAATAGATCACGAAGACGACGATGCTAGTGACGAAATTCCAACACCTGCATTAGACACGACAGACTGCTTGAAGGAGATCAAAATCAACCCAAATTTAACTCAAGCAGACACAGACAGTTGCAAACAACTTATACAACAGTACAACACCATCTTTTCCAACAACCCAGGACAAACAGAATTAGTACAGCATCACATCGCACTCACATCAAACGCACCCATTAGATGCAGACCATACACCATCCCATTACATTACAAAGAACAGTTACATCAAGAAATCATCAACTTAGAGAAAAATAACATCATAAGACGATCCCAATCAGACTATTCATCTCCCATGGTCATAGTACGCAAAAAGGACAACACAATAAGACTGTGCATCGACTACCGAAAACTGAATAAAATAACTGTTCTAGATCTTGAGCCTATGGCAAACACTGACGATCTTCTGACAGAACTGACAGACGCTAGGTTCTTCACGACTGTAGACATGGTTAAAGGTTATTGGCAGATTGCTGTAGACGAATAGAGCAGACATCTGACAGCTTTCGCCACACCTTGGGGACTGTACGAATGGTGCAAACTTCCATTTGGGCTAGTTAACGCCCCAGCCACATTCGTACGTATGACACGACTACTGCTAAGAGACATTCCTAACATAATTTGCTATATTGACGACATATGCATTCACACAGAGACAATGACGGAGCACATTAAGACATTAGACCAAACATTTGAACGGATCAGACAGCACGGACTGACAGTGAAGCCTGCAAAAGTAGACATAGCCTACCAGGAAATATCATTCTTGGGTTACAAAATATCCAATGGCTTTGTCACGACAGACGATAAAATTGTGTCCAAGATACTAAAACTCTCACTTCCGACTACTAAAAAACAGGTCAGAAGTTTGCTGGGCCTAATCAATTACTATAGGCAATTTATTCCTGATTTTTCGGAACTGACCGAGGTATTTACTAATTTACTAACAAAGGATAAACCTGAGAAAATTGTACACGATCAATGCCTAAAAATCGCATTTCATAAAGTGCTATCATGTTTTTCCGATAAGAATAAACAGAATCTTATCCTTAAATTGCCCGATATCCGTTTACCTTTCAGATTACGCACAGATGCTAGCTCCGTCGCGATTGGAGCAGTCCTGTTGCAGGAGTATAACAACATCCTACACCCAGTTTATTTTGTATCCCGGAAGCTGAAAGCCCGAGAGCGGGCATGGTCCATTCCTCAACTAGAAGCCCTAGCTTTAGTAGTAGGGATCACCAAATTGTCTAGATTTCTTCTAGGACGCCATTTCATCGTAGAATCGGACAGCAGCCCCTTACGATGGATGAATTCAGGTGTGCCATCGAATCATAAGATTGCACGCTGGTCTTTGAAACTTCAAGATTATAGCTTTGAGGTTCGACATATCCCAGGCAGAACCAATTCAATTGCCGATCTTTTGTCACGTTGTCCGACCGACCCAGTGAGCACCAATGGCTGAGTGCAGTATGTAGAAATACACTCAGACCGACACAGCCATTTAGCAGTGAATAGTGTTTTTCCATTCACAAAAAGCTGTGTAATGTCTACAATATTGTGATAGGGATTACTCCCATTATATATAGTGTTCTTATTTTACTAGTTCATGTAGTGATTGTCGTGTATAAATGTGTAGTATGTGGTAGAAAGCGAACTTTATTAACTGTATATATTACGTACAAGAACAGTGTCACATTCGCACTTACCTGAAGCGAATTATCCAACTTGACAGTGACAACTTCGTGTTGATTCTTCCAGGAACATTTTAATTACGAGTGTGAAAGAAAAAACTGAACAGTGACGACTTTTCTACACCTCTGCAGTGAACCGAAACCTTTAGTGTTCGACTGAAACATCTAACACATGAACATTCGATCGTAATCCAGAAGATTGTGTACCAAAATCCAACACGAACTTTGAGAACATTGTTCCTTCTTTAAACTACATCAAACCGGAACAGGTGTGTTCTACAATCTTTACCATCAGCTGATTGTACAGCTCGTGTGTACTTCCGGATTAATTATAAATTTAGAACAAAAATAGCAGACAACATTTAAAATGTTAAAAAGTTTTGACGATTTTAAAATATTTAGGATTCTATAAAATTGAATACACGAATTGTGTGTTTATTTATTTCTCTAATGTAATCTTAGAATCATATCTTGATTAACGTATTCATATTACCGACTTTTTCTCGTTAATATGAAGAAACGTCAAGCAATGACACTAAGAAATTAAATAGTTATTGTAAATTATTGTGTTTCACTAATGTTAAAATTATTTCCCTTTCATTTTGTTGTTATTACATTTTCACACAAAGGGCCATAATTTGAAATGTATATGCTAATGTGTTGTGTGTATATAACATGTTGTTGTTAAAGTGTTGACACCACAGGCAGGCATCTACTGGGCATGGCAGAGGGTTGCCAACATTGTATACCAACACAATAACTCCTGGGCAAGTAGGGACAGGGTTAGAGTGTTTTATACGACTTATATAAAGCCGTATTTCAGTCTGGCTAGATGGTTTTTGTTCCAAGAACCATATTATTCGTTTTTTTTCAAATTGCTGCGAGGTAGATGCGTGAAGCTGGTACTACTGATCTGACTGGGTAATAATACATTTGAGGTAACCAGCCATCGAGAGGGTGAAGCCTGATATGTGTTACACATGAAACACCACATGTCTTTGTACCCAACTCCCAGGTCTTATATATTTCTATGCCATGTGTGTAATTTTGATAACGTTGTGTATAACAATGGAAAGGTAGACTCTGACAAGAGCATACTATTACAGGTACAGACATTATACATGAAAGACGACATCTTTCATGGATTTTACCGGGGGAGCGTGTCAGAGTCCGACAGTGGACAGCGATGCAGGGACATCGTTACGACCGCCAGGCGACTTAGCTCCCAGTAAGGGATGCAACCACTTCGTTGCGCCGCCAGGCGAATGAGTTACCGGCCTGCGAGATCGCCGGCTGACCAGCGGTCAGGCCGCCAACGCAAGACGCACGCCTGCCACGTGACGTCACGTTAGGCAGGAGGCAAGTTGCGAACCAGGTCCAGACAGCTCTGGGGACACGGAACAGGACGGACGTGTGAGAGAGGCATTGTATGGTTTCTGTATTGAAAGGCGAGTGTCTGGACATCTTGCGAGTCAGACTTGTGACTGTATTGTGGATGTAAGTTGTAAAGTATCCATTATATGTATTTGTGATCATCGTTCTGTATTTGATATGTTAATAAATCCACCGAACGATGTGTCGTTGAGTCTTACGTCAAATCACGTTGTATTTGTACTGTCTCACACTAGTTAGGAAAGCGAGCCAAGTTTAAGACCCTGACACAAACATCATCATCATGATTCTATTTCTGTTCTTACATTCTAGGAAATGTGAACTGATCTGATAATTGTAGCATCATTCTTGACCTCTCATATTCAGATTATTAAACTTCTTGTGTGTCTCTGAATTCTTGACCTCTGTTTGAACCTTGAACTTGCCTTGGTCTATTCTTAGATTGCCCTGATCCTGCCAGGAAGTAGTGCCCTGTACAAGCCAAAAGATATTTATACTCTGGAAGTTGAAGGTGGACCTGAAATGAATGTTGGATTTGTGGCTGTGGACAAGGCTGTCTTTCTTCTGAGTGACAAGTCAACCCTGAATCGAAACCTGGTGTGTATAGAGATAATAATCATAGTTCAATGGAGGTTAAATGAAACTGTGTTGGACATTGAGGCAGTGAGTTGGGAGACGGTTTTCCAATGTCTTATGATCACATGGGGGGGGGGGGGGGGTCTCTGAGAGGACATTGCGAGTGATCGGGTCTGCATGGAGAATGGATAGTGCCTCAGGAGGATAACCTTGGCAGCAATATTATAAGGATGGTAGGTTAGTGAAGGAATAGGTCTATTATTGCATGGTTTTGGCCATGAGGAGAGAGCCTCGGCATGACTGATAGAGTGACCACCGTAAAGGGCTGTAAACAAAAACTTTCTTAGGATAGCCATGAAGATGGAAGAAATCCAACATTTCATGGGCTTTCTGATGGAAGTTGTTACTATCCTGACAAAGCCGTCACAGATGTAACAGTTGGGAGAGAGGAATAAAGACTTTACAAGGAGGAGGTTTGGGAGGAGGTATAGAGAAGGAATACATGCGAGTCAGTTGGTTTATAATAATCCATCATGCAAAAACCGGCGGAACCTTGCTTTATTTATTGCAGTAAAATATCTTCCCTTGCTTGATTTATTTCAGTAAAATATCTTCCTTAGCCATGTTAATTACAGTAAAGTATCTTCCCTTGCTTTATTTATTTCAGTAAAACATCTTCCTTAGCCATGTTAATTACAGTAAAGTATCTTCCCTTGCTTTATTTATTTCAGTAAAACATCTTCCTTAGCCATGTTAATTACAGTAAAGTATCTTCCCTTGTTTTATTTATTTCAGTAAAAAATCTTCCCTTGCATTATTTATTGCAGTAAAATATCTTCCCTAGCTTTATTTATTTCAGTAAAATATCTTTCATAGCTTTATTTATTATAGTAAAATATCTTCCCTTGCTTTATCTATTTCAGTAAAATATCTTCCCTTGCTTTATTTATTTCAGTAAAATATCTTCCCTTGCTTTATTTATTTCAGTAAAATATCTTTCTATAGCTTTATTTTTTACAGTAAAATATCTTCCCTTGCTTTGTTTATAAAAGTGAAATATCTTTGGCTTTTGCCATCATGTGTGTACATGAGTATGTGCGAACATGTGCGCTTGCTTGTCTTTGTGTATGTGTCTATATATCTTGCATCAGTGACTGAATGTGTCATTTTATGAATGTGTGTTTTGTATGTGTGTGCCACTCTGTGTGTATTATTGTCTATGTCTGTATGTGTTAGGGTACGTGTTTCTGTTTATATATGCATGTGTCAGTGTGTATATATATATATAGACATATATGTGTTTGTGTGTGTGAGTGGACATTTATCGCCAGTTTTGTGATTGTCTCCAGCTCTTCTCACAACTTGGCAGCCATGACAAGGGAGAAAATGGTGGAGACGGTAGTACGGCAGAGGAAGTCCTCGAGGTATGCTGGGAAATTTCATTGTTTCAGTGTATTCCATGATTTCTGGCCGTCAGATATTCTCTTTCTCTGTTTCTCTCTCTCTCTCTCTCTCTCTCTCTCTCTCTCTCTCTCTCTGTTTCTTTCTCTCTCTCTCTCTCTCTCTCTCTTTGTCTGTCTCTCTCTCTCTGTCTATCATTTTGTCTCTCTCTCTCTCTCTCTCTTTGTCTTTCTCCCACTCTCGGTCTTGCTATGTCTGCCTGCCTGCCTGCCTGCCTGCCTGCCTGCCTGCCTGCCTGCCTCTCTGCCTACCTGCCTGCCTGCCTGCCTCTCTGCCTGCCTGTCTGTCTGTCTGTCTGTCCGTCCGTCCGTCCGTCCGTCCGTCCGTCCGTCCGTCCGTCCGTCTGTCTGTCTGTCTGTCTGTCTGATACACAGAATGTTATATTAAGTTGCTTTGTTAATTCTATCTGAGAATGGTCCAGTTTTATATTCTGTATTATTTGTATGCCCTATGTTCTGTGCCAGTAGCTGATGTTCCAGAGATTTTAGAGGGCAAGGAGGGCTCTGCAACAGTTCCCACAAGGATGGGACTTTTGTCCCGGGTTGGGAGACAGATCTCTACACCAGCCTCACTCCAATAGACACATGCCACCACCAGAGTTGTAACAACCTCACTCCAATAGACACATGCCACCACCAGAGCTGTAACAACCTCACTCTGATATATACAAGCCACAAACAGAACTGTAACAACCTCACTCTGATAGATACAAGCCACAAACAGAACTGTAACAACCTCACTCCAATAGATACAAGCCACAAACAGAACTGTAACAACCTCACTCCAATAGATACAAGCCACAAACAGAGCTGTAACAACCTCACTCCAATAGATACAAGCCACAAACAGAGCTGTAACAACCTCACTCCAATAGATACAAGCCACAAACAGAGCTGTAACAACCTCACTCCGATAGACACATGCCACCACCAGAGCTGTAACAACCTCACTCTGATAGATACAAGCCATAACCAGAGCTGTAACAACCTCACTCTGATAGATACAAGCCATAACCAGAGCTGTAACAACCTCACTCTGATAGATACAAGCCATAACCAGAGCTGTAACAACCTCACTCTGATAGATACAAGCCATAACCAGAGCTGTAACAACCTCACTCTGATAGATACAAGCCATGAACAGAGCTGATACAACTTCACTCTGATAGATACAAGCCATGAACAGAGCTGTAACAACCTCACTCTGATAGATAAAAGCCACCATCAGAACTGTAACAACCTCACTCTGATAGATCCAAGCACTGGCCAGAGCTGAATCCTACCTATGCTGTACAAATGTCTGCTGTAACTACAAATGGCCTGCTGTGACAACTAATGCCCTTTAGTGTCACTAGATTGTCTGTATCCACACAAGAACTAATGTCCTGCTGTGGCTACCAATGTCCTGCTTTAGCTACAAATGTCCTGCTGTGACAACTAATGCCCTGTAGTGTAACTAGGTTGTCTATACCCATACATCTGATGTCCTGCTGCAGCTACAAATGTCCTGCTGTGGCTACAAATGTCCTACTGTGGCTACAGTATCCTGTTGTTGCTACAAATGTCTGCCTATAACTACAAATTGTTGTTGTAACTACAAATGTCCTGTTGTGGCTACAAATGCCCTGCTGTGGCAACTAATTTCCTATAGTGTATCTAGATTGTTTATATCCACTGAACTATTGTCCTGTACCCACACAACTAATGTCCTGTACCCACACAACTATTGTCCTGTACCCACACAACTAATGTCCTGTACCCACACAACTAATGTCCTGTACCCACACAACTATTGTCCTGTACCCACACAACTATTGTCCTGTACCCACACAACTAATGTCCTGTACCCACACAACTAATGTCCTGTACCCACACAACTAATGTCCTGTACCCACACAACTAATGTCCTGTACCCACACAACTAATGTCCTGTACCCACACAACTATTGTCCTGTACCCACACAACTAATGTCCTGTACCCACACAACTAATGTCCTGTACCCACACAACTAATGTCCTGTACCCACACAACTAATGTCCTGTACCCACACAACTATTGTCCTGTACCCACACAACTAATGTCCTGTACCCACACAACTATTGTCCTGTACCCACACAACTAATGTCCTGTACCCACACAACTATTGTCCTGTACCCACACAACTAATGTCCTGTACTCACACAACTATTGTCCTGTACCCACACAACTAATGTCCTGTACCCACACAACTATTGTCCAGTACCCACACAACTAATGTCCAGTACCCACACAACTAATGTCCAGTACCCACACAACTAATGTCCTGTACCCACACAACTAATGTCATGTACCCACACAACTATTGTCCTGTACCCACACAACTATTGTCCTGTACCCACACAACTAATGTCCAGTACCCACACAACTATTGTCCTGTACCCACACACTAATGTCCAGTACCCACACAACTAATGTCCTGTACCCACACAACTAATGTCCTGTACCCACACAACTAATGTGCTGTACCCACACAACTAATGTGCTGTACCCACACAACTAATGTGCTGTACCCACACAACTAATGTGCTGTACCCACACAACTAATGTGCTGTACCCACACAACTAATGTGCTATACCCACAAAACATCTAACCCTTGACTTTTTCTATTGCAGAACTCTGGACTCCATCACATGACCCTTGACCTCAACCAGCCGGTGACACGGAGGCCCAGTGGAGTCGTGGAAGGAAGAAATGGCTATGATATTCACTATTTCGGTAGTATCCTGTCAATCTACTGAACGTAACATTGCCCTATGTATTACCCTGAGTTTGGGGTTGACCACAATGTCTTGCAAGGATATGCAACATTGAGTGTTGGGGTATACAAGTATCATGATATTGTCTGAGGGAAGGACATGCAATATTGAGTGTTGGGGTATACAAGTATCATGATGATATTGTCTGTGTGAAGGACATGCAACATTGAGTGTTGGGGTATACAAGTATCAAGATGATATTGTCTGAGGGAAGGACATGCAACATTGAGTGTTGGGGTATACAAGTATCAAGATGATATTGTCTGTGTGAAGGACATGCAACATTGAGTGTTGGGGTATACAAGTATCATGAT